>CAIIXF020000006.1:35195347-35553347 GCA_903813345.2 Owenia fusiformis | reverse complement strand
GTCGTTTTAACAGAACTATAGTCCCACCAAATCCCGAATTATCTAAATAGAACATAGTTTATATCATATAGGCAAAGATCGATAGAAATAATATTTTAAATAAAGATGGCATGGTAATCGATTTGGGTTTATTTCTAAATTATAATACTGGATTCTGCTGGTGCTGCCATCTTTATCTCGGCCCAGAACCTATGGTTTATATGTTAGCTACCTATATACCTTCGCTAGTGTCGTGTGTATTCTCATCATTACATTAACATATAGCCCCTCTGTGTTTTGTCAGTAAACACTCTTACCAGTGTGTATTCTCAGCATTTCATTACAACCGTGTGTATTGTCAGTGTACACTCTCAACACTTCATTACACCTGTGTGGGTTGCCAGCATATACAGTATTCTTTCCGGTGTTCATTCTAATAGTTACACCACACCCGTTTCTATTTTAAGCATGCACTCTCTTTCTCTCTCCAGTATGTATCCTTCCTGAAATTTTGTGGTCATACATAGGTTAATATAGAAAATGGCTATCTGACATACCGTAAACGCACAGTCACACACACCATTATGCACTCGATTAGATATTCATAAACTTATTTCTCTTTTGGAAGTAATAGTTGGCCCTGATAAGGGCCGTTTGGGGGTACAATAAGCAATACTCGAGGCATTACTTCTTTGCTGGTTTCTTTGCTGCAGACTTCTTGGCAGCGATTTTCTTGCCCGCTGGTTTCTTGGCAGCGGCTTTCTTGGCAGCTGTTTTCTTAGCTGCTGGTTTCTTTGCCTCTTTCTTGGGTGTCTTCGCTTTCTTTACTTTCTTTGGAGACTTTGATGCTGCAGTCTTTGCGGGTTTCTTAGCCGCCTTCTTGGGAGTCTTCACCTTCTTCACTGGCTTTTTGGTTGCAGGTTTCTTGGCCTTGACTGGCTTCTTGGCTACCTTTGGTTTCTTGGCTGCCTTTGGTTTCTCTCCGAGCTTGAATGAACCAGATGCGCCAGTTCCCTTGCTTTGCTTGAGAGTGCCTTTCGTCACACCCGCCTTGAGTGTCATCTTCAGATGAGCATTGATAGATGATTCAGCACCGAGACCGTTAAAGTTGGCGATGATGTACTTCAGAATGGCTATTCTGCTGGATCCTGTGCGCTCTTTCAAAGCTCCAATGGCCTGGCTGATCATATCGATGTTCTTGGGATGTTCTGCTATCTTGGCGGCCTTCTTCACTTTAGGAACTGCTGTGGCTGCCATACTGATCGATTGTTGTTGTTGCGAGTTGCAGAAAGAGATGCTTCGAAGTTTATCTCAGCTGTACTGATTGCGTTATGAGATGTATGGATATCTCGGCTCAATTTATTGATAGCGCGCCGACGTAAGAGAACAAACTTCCGGTTTGATCGGCTCAGCCAGCAGAGATATAATGGCGAATTATAACTGTGTTTGTTACCATATTTTGGAGCCGTTTTTCAGTGTCTTCTTATGTCGGAGTATAGTCAACAAAACTATGTAATTAAAGGACATAAAATTCTCTACAAGATGCACCCGCGTCGCCCTCTTGAAAACTCGATCGAAGCCAAGAAAAAATGAGAAAACTACGAAATGTACACACTAAAATTCAACGATTTCGCAATAAAATTGAAATAAATCAATCAACATGAAGACAAAGTTGTTCCTATTTGAGCTATTTTATGCCTTAATATATTATGCGTGCTTTAGAAGCAAAATTCTCTTCGTACAAGGACATTTTGACGATGAAATCGTCGATTGACTTTCCCTAACTAACACAAATTTTTCGAAGGCAGCCATTTTGAGCGGTATAGATATCAAGGGAAGAATGTTGTTGCAATGTGATATTTTTTGCCATAAATATCGTTTAAAGTTGTGTTTTCATCATGCAAATGATAAGTAGCTGTTTGGATAGATCATCTTCAAAGATATTTCGAAATGATTCTGTCGTACGATCGAGCACAATTTCGTACTTGTTAACAAAACCCGGCATGAAGTTTGTAGTTTAATGGGACGGTGACTGAGAGGCTAGGGAACACATCAGTGATGTTGCAACATTCGTTCTGAACGTACCACCTTCATTTGACGGCTATAAGCGGGTTTGGAGCATACTAAACTGATATTCCAATCGATAATTCTAGCCAGAACTGGCGTGATTTTGCTATACAGTTCATCAATAACCCAGATGCGAGTAGAAATAATCTTGATTTACGTCATTAAAAATTCAAAATTCAGTCAAAGTAATATCATATTTGAAATCTACATGTAAAATTACATCTAGAAATGTGGTTTTAAAAAGTGTTTATCAACTTTGAAAAATTAATTTTCTTTGAAAATGTGACTTCTAGCTCGGGGAGATTCCCCATAGACCCCATGCTATAAAATCACAAAAAATGAAATATCTTTTCTTTTAGTGGACAGATAATATTTTGCTTTACTGGACATATTTTCATTAGTATAAGTATCAGACGCATAAGGGTTATATGAAAATTGAGCCACTTAAATTGATAATATTCAAGTTTAGGGGAACTTTCTTATATACCTGCCATGTTAATTGACCCGAATCAGCCACCTGGTGGTGAAACTGGTAACTACCTACTCGCATTTGGGTAATTGCTGGATATTTTATGCATTGATCTATTGGTTGAGAACAGTTTGCAACTGAATCACGAAACGTAAACTTGTCTCTCACAACGTGGGATGACAACACTTACGTCTGTTCTTCTGATTTTTATATGTCGTAAAAAGTTAAAAACGGAGCGTCACCAGCTGATTGCGCTTCTAAATTGATTGTGCTGAATACGAAATTCGAACAAACTAACTTTATGGCATGTCCTTCCCCTAACCCAGAATGTTTATTTCATCATTAACATCTCTGGTTGTTCTTGTAGACGTTGTCGTTTTAACAGAACTATAGTCCCACCAAATCCCGAATTATCTAAATAGAACATAGTATCATAGGCAAAGGTCGATAGAAATAATTTTTTAAATAAAGATGGCATGGTAATCGATTTGGGTTTATTTCTAAATTATAATACTGGATTCTGGTGGTGCTGCCATCTTTATCTCGGCCCAGAACCTATGGTTTATATGTTAGCTACCTATATACCTTCGCTAGTGTCGTGTGTATTCTCATCATTACATTAACATATAGCCCCTCTGTGTTTTGTCAGTAAACACTCTCACCAGTGTGTATTCTCAGCATTACATTACAACCGTGTGTATTGTCAGTGTACACTCTCAACACTTCATTACACCTGTGTGGGTTGCCAGCATATACAGTATTCTTTCCAGTGTGCAACTGAATCACGAAACGTAAAATTGTCTCTCACAACGTGGGATGACAACACTTACGTCTGTTCTTCTGATTTTTATATGTCGTAAAAAGTTAAAAACGGAGCGTCACCAGCTGATTGATTATATTGTGCTGAATACGAAATTCGGACAAACTAATTTTTATGTTCAATTCTCCCGCCTCGATAGTGCAAAACATTCTTGCGTGTATCAAATGTCAAACTGAGACTTGATCAATTCCAGTTACTTTTCTTTTGAACTGTGGCACTAAATATAACAGAATAGTTGCGCTGAGAATTCTATCAAATCTAGTTATAAGTGAGGACAAAATGGTCGCCTCTCATTACTTGTTTGAGGACGTCACAGTGTTGCTAGTAAATGACCCTTTGTTCATATGGGAACTTATTATCTGAAATATCGTCAGTTCTTATGAATGTAGGCACGATCCCACATAGTTGTTGCATGTATTCACGTCGAATTCTCTACTTAACCGCGAATGTTTATTTCACCATTACATCTCTGGTTGTAAACGTTGTCGTTCTGAAAGAGATTCCCACTAAATACGGAAGTACTAAGCACTATCTACTAGTAAATAGATAAAGTATATTTTATATGTAAGCTATATACTATTGTATCTAAAAAATTCTTCTCGTTTCATTAACACAGGACCTGTGTGTTTGTCAGTATACAATCTCACCAGTGTGTATTCAGCCTCATAATTACCCTACATCCCTGTGCATGCATTGTAAGTGTATTCTCTCACCAGTGTGCATTCTCATGGTTGCATTACACCCGTTTGTGTTGGTAGCATGTACTCCCTCCAAAGTATATATTCTTTATGTTAATAAAATCGTAACAATTGTTTTTCTCACTCAGGTTTGAATACAAAATGGCTTTCAGACATACTGTACCATATTTGGAAGTAATAGTTGGCCCTGAGAAAGGCCGTTTTGGGGTAAAGTTAGCAATACTCGAGGCATTAATTCTTTGCTACCTTCTTTGCAGCGCAGGCTTCTTGGCAGCTGGTTTCTAAACTGCCAGTTTCTTCACCTCCTCCTTAATTAGCCAAAAGGGTTGCTCATGAACACCAAATGCAAGGTATAGTTGAGTGATATAGTCCCCGGGATATAGTCCAATCAAATACCTAATTATGTTATGAGGCGTACACTATATATAAGTTATTCTCGTTAGCTTTGGGTCGTATTCTCATCATTTTATTACAATTGTGTGTATTGCAAGTATATGCTCTTTCAGGTGTGCATGCTCAACATTACATTACAATTGTGTGTATTGCAAGTATATGCTCTTTCAGGTGTTCATTCTCAACATTACATTACAATTGTGTGTATTGCAAGTATATGCTCTTTCAGGTGTGCATGCTCAACATTACATTACAATTGTGTGTATTGCAAGTATATGCTCTTTCAGGTGTGCATTCTCAACATTACATTACAATTGTGTGTATTGCAAGTATATGCTCTTTCAGGTGTGCATGCTCAACATTACATTACAATTGTGTGTATTGCAAGTATATGCTCTTTCAGGTGTGCATGCTCAACATTACATTACAATTGTGTGTATTGCAAGTATATGCTCTTTCAGGGGTGTTCATTCTCAACATTACATTACAAGTGTGTGTATTGCAAGTCTATGCTCTTTCAGGTGTGCATTCTCAACATTACATTACAATTGTGTGTATTGCAAGTATATGCTCTTTCAGGTGTTCATTCTCAACATTACATTACAGTTGTGTGTACGTGTTGCAAGTATATGCTCTTTCAGGTGTGCATG
Organism: Owenia fusiformis; assembly: GCA_903813345.2. Taxonomy (NCBI): domain Eukaryota; kingdom Metazoa; phylum Annelida; class Polychaeta; order Sabellida; family Oweniidae; genus Owenia; species Owenia fusiformis. The sequence goes on along the minus strand of CAIIXF020000006.1, from coordinate 35,548,271 downwards.
CTCAACATTACATCACAATTGTGTGTATTGCAAGTATATGCTCTTTGAGGTGTTCATGCTCAACATTACATTACAATTGTGTGTATTGCAAGTATATGCTCTTTCAGGTGTGCATGCTCAACATCACATTACAATTGTGTGTATTGCAAGTATATGCTCTTTCAGGTGTGTATTCTCAACATTACATTACAATTGTGTGTATTGCAAGTATATGCTCTTTCAGGTGTGCAGCTCAACATTACATTACAATTGTACATGTGTGTATTGCAAGTATATGCTCTTTCAGGTGTGCATTCTCAACATTACATTACAATTGTGTGTACGTATTGCAAGTATATGCTCTTTCAGGTGTGCATTCTCAACATTACATTACAATTGTGTGTATTGCAAGTATATGCTCTTTTAGGTGTGCATTCTCAACATTACATTACAACTGTACGTATAGTCAATAAACACCCTCACCAGTGTGTATGCTCATCATTACATTACTCCCTTCGTATTGTAAATAGTATATTGTTTCACCAGTGTGTATTCTCATTGTTACATTACACCTAGGCCTCCTTGTATTGCAAATGTACACGCTCTCTCTCCAGTATTACTCTTAACATTTATTACACCCGTCTGTATTGTCAATGCATCCTTAGTTTCACCAGTTTGTATTCCCAAGTCTTTATTTTCTAGCGAGGACACTCTGATTCTGACACTCTTGCTTATCATCTTCGTTTGTCTGAATTATCACCGGTTATTTTTTGAACATCACACGTCGTTTGATGTTTTAATCGATGTTAGCATATTCTATATCTTGATGTGAAAACAACACGCCAGAAATTAACATAAATATTATTCGAAGCGTATTTAGAACATTTTGAAATGGTCACTAAATGAGTCATTTGTCTGTCGATTAAATCAATCAACGACGATGTCTTCTCAATACAGATTTACATTATACATGTAGAAATATGTCCTCTCTGAACACTGGGGTTTCCCCCCTCTTATTGATCTCGTTACTAGCAACAGCATTTTAATAGAATGAACAAAACTGAACATTAAATTCTAAAAAAATAATTTATTGCGGTCTTATTTAACACTGTCAAATTTATAACAAATGGGCAGTCAAATCAGGACATCAACATCACTCTGGAAGTAAAAAATAAAATGAGTTTAAACAAAATAGACTATTTTATACAAAGACGGGACGTGTGTTGGTAGATAATGGGAGGGTCCGAATACATGAAGACATAATGATAAGAGTCACTTTCAATTTGGATTAAGGTGAAACACAGTTGGAATGTAAGTACATGTAAATGATCTTGTTGACATGTGTATTGTGATTAAACATTAAAATTGCGATCCTTATCAGAGTAAATGAAATTTTAAGGTTTTTCAACATTGTGTAAATGGGGATATAGCTGGACCTTTTTCAGAAAATTTGAAAATCTTTGAAAATTTAAATCAAATTAAAGTTGTTCTAATAGAGAATTATACAAAGAATTCAAATATGACATCAAATAGAAGAAAATGTTGGTCTTTAATGGTTAAACATGCAGATCTAATAACGTCACACTAAAAGCGAGACTTTAACGAGATTTCAAACCTAGTCAGCGAGCCCTCTATCGTGTAAAATTTATTTGAAACATTGTCATTCAATTAACGCATTGTTAAAGGATACTGATTGGCCAATATAGCGATTCGTGCTATTCATATGAAACTACAGTGCTTCAAACTACTGTTCTACAGTCTTTATACAACTGCTTTAATCATAAATCTCATTAGTCAAAATGGGTTAATTTGACTATTTCAATGATACTTACTAGAATTAATGGTACTGTATGCACCTATGAGCAACAACATACTTCTCCTTCCCCACAAAGATCACCAACTAAATCCACAGCAGCAAGACTTCCGGCAGGGCAGCCACTGTTAGGGGCATCCGTATTTTCAGTGACGCATGTTCCAGTATTAAAGTCATCAACTGGATCTTCAACACAAAAGTCTTGGCAACCTAAAATTAAATTTCAGTTAAAGGGATGATCAGATCCATTGGGAGTGACAAAATTGCAAGCAAAATTATACAGTTGACCCACCAGTTTATTCTTAACGATCTCAAATATAATATCTCCAAAAAGATCCATGATATATTATTTTGTGAAATAATTAAGGATTGAAAGTGCCAAAATGGAGAAAAATTGGTTAAATAGAAATAGAAAATTATGAATCTTTTATTGTTAAAAAACTTTAGTTTTCCTCAAAATTATTACATACTTTGTGTATTTTTAGATAATAGGCATGGCAGGGAATGATATGAGCTCAAAATATTCTTAAATTGAATTTTTTGTCAAGAGTACTCAACTGAATCTTGCTAGATTTGATCCTGCCTTTAAATGCCCACTTCTCACTGTAATACCCCTTTTTGAATTTAAATTCAACTCATAGAAGGTGACCCAAAAATGGACACCCTGTATGAGGTGCAACGTCACCAACGTGCAAAAAACTTTGCTATAAATCAAGCGGTCATAAGGGTCTAGACCCATAATAAGTAATAGTACATGTAGATGATGTCATCATCACAAAATGTATGCTGTCATTTTTCTGAGATTATAGTTACAGAATGTAATCATAGAAAGATAAATACTGCAGCACGTGAAGGGGGATCTCGTGGAGGGGATTTGATGTCAATATGGTAGAATTTTGCAAAATTTCTTGTATTCGAGCAAATGTATCGCAAGACGAATACAACCCTGACGTGGGTAAATATTTTAGGCTTTTTAGCTACAGCATTTTTAAGAAATGAGATCTATCGAAATAGGGGAATGCAACATTGAATCCCTCTCCACGTCATCCCCTAGTCACATTTGAGGAGAACATTTCCTTATTATTTGCTTCTTTCTCTGATACGAAAGCAAAACATTAATCAAACCAAAATCTTTTAAATACAAAAACCAACCCAAATTATTGTAAAAACTATACTCAACTTGCTCAACTTAATTTAAGAAATATGTGAACTTACAATATGCCACGCCAACAAGGAGCATCAAAACTGCGATAAACCTCATGTTTAAACTGTTGTGTATTTGGTCATTGTGATTATTTCAAAAATACATCCTCTATTTATAAATTTTTACAAGACTGGCTTGGTCTGATAAGAAGAGGGTAAGTCCAACATTGCCGTCCGTGCAGCTGTTATTTTTCGACAATTAAAGTTGAAATACTGAGGAAATATATTTTAAACATTTTATTTTAATGCCAAATGATTCTGTCATGATATTCTATTGATATACTAATATTCCCATCCTGTCTTCAGGACATTTTAATAACATTTCAGGATGGCCTCTCCCAAAGTGTGCAACTGAGCATTTATTGACCAATTTTCCAATTACAACAGTCACTTTCTTAAAGCTAAGTCCACACCATCAGCCCTTTGATGGCACTTTAAAGCGGCGTGCAAGGCGGCTTGGCATGTCGCATTAAAGCGCCATCAAAGGGCCGTTGGTATGAACTTGGCTTCCAGGCTCAATGCTATGTTCGAAAACATAATATTTCTAAAGCTAAGTTCACACCAACGGCGCTTTGATGGCGCTTTAATGCGACATGCCAAGCCGCCTTGCACGTCGCTTTAAAGCATGGTTGGTGTGAACTTAGCTTAAAGGCACGAGGATGTTCAGGGGCGGATCTGGATACCAACAAGGGGCCAAATTTATTTCCATTTTCTTCACAATTTGGCCTTAAATTAAAAAATAAGGCCTTTAAGGCCGAGTAATGCCCAAAAAGGCCCACTTATTGGGACTCTAAGACATTTTGGGCCCAGCATTTTTTGGGCCCAATTGACCCCCCCCCCCCCCCCCCCAGATCCGCCAATGAATTGTTTACTGGCCGGGTTGAGTAATACCATTTGTAAAACGTGACCATTTAAAAAGCCGCTTCGCACGCCGCATTAAAGCGCCATCAAAGCGCCGTTGGTGTGAACTTAGCTTAAACATGAAAACTTAAAATACTGGAAAACAGAAAATAGTATAATACACCTACTCCTTAAGTTTGGCAAACGGAAGAACCCTTAAGTCATAAATTGTAACAAGGGAATACAGTAAAGATTTAAACATAAAAAGCTCTAACGCGCTATCGAATGAACTATTTTAATTTAATGATAACTGTTGAGGATAATTAATGAAGGAATTAAGCCCTTGACTCCACGCATTGTGCTGCTGAAAAATTTCACTACTTAAAAGAAACGAAATGACTAATTGGGAATATGTTTTCAAGGAAACCTTATGCAAAGGTCAAGTTGTCACCTTGACAAATATTCAATACATACAATTTGACCTACATAAGTACATGGCTTGTTTTTCCGTATGATATACTATAAATACATATAGGATATCCTATGATTTATGAGTGATATGATTTTTATTAGATTTTATCAGATGCAATTTATCAGATATCAATATCCATGATTGGATTAAAATCATATCACGAGTAAATCATAGAATGTTCTTTTTATTCCATAGTTAAAGTCATCATCAGAATCGTCGGAAATTAAGTGATTTAATTCGAATTTCCCAAACGATCCGGCGATGTTGACACTTAGCCTCGTTTTGAGTCTGAAGTAGCAAAAATCCATAAACCATCGCATACGGCGCCGTACGTGTATGTCATGGCTAAAAAACCGTATGCTATGATTAAGTGAAAATTTGTCAAAAATATCATATTTTACCACTGATTACAAAAATACCGTTTTTATTTTCACATGTTATCCTATGAATATCATGCTAACTATGGAATAAATATCGTTACTCAACTATGAAATTGATCAGCTTATCGGTTTCATTAGTTTTATCAATTTTAGAAATGACCTTTGGGACATTAGACTAAGTACATGTATGATGCAATGCAACTACTAAATATATGAAATACTTTGTTCTGATTGGTTGGGGTTGGGCACACCTTTCTTGTCTATGTGAATAATTTTTTGACAAGTTTAATTCAAAAATTGATTACACGACTCGGGTATGATGAAATGGTAAGGCTGGTAATTTAAAGGTCGACATACTCTCGTGTATATTACACAAATATCTTATTTTGATATTCCGACAGAGTGTATGGAAACCTATTTGCCCAATCACCATATACGCCCCATTTTCTCTACGGTGGCCGTACGGTGGCCGTGTCTTCACAAAATCGATATAGAAAATCTGCATCGTACTGCTTATCCCAGTATTTATGCTGCATATTTCTCCCGATTTTAGGAATCTACGGCCGCAGTACGGTTGCCGTAGATCAAATGTGACTGAGGCATAAAGAGTGTCAAAATATGTACACGATAGAAGAACAGACTTGATTTGATTCAAATAATAGTTCCTTTTTAGCTTTTTGAAGGTTGGTCTGAGAAAGTAACATCTTGCAGACGCTATAAATTTCAAAATAAGTCAACACCGTCATTACGCTCTTCGACTTTAACACTCCCCTTTTAAAAGTAAATAAATGTCCCGTTGATTGTAACAGTCAATTACTTGAAATATTTCATCAGCAACAATGAGAGTAATTTTTGCATTCTGTCTGCTTTTTGTCGTGGCATACGGTAAGTCAATAGACTAGATGCAAGTAAAAATAATCTTGATTTATGTTATTAAATATTCAAAATTCAGTTAAAGTGATGCACAGTGAGCACAATCAATCTTCATTATTCAGTTATTAAACTGAAAGTGCGGTTACTCTTTTGACTTCCGGTTTGGACTCCCGTTTTTGTTTGGTCATAATCACTGAGATATGTGTACATTTCACCTTATTTTTTAACTTCAGTTGAGTCGCAATACTCTAAGTATTATTTTGATACTTAAAACATGGTCAGAATCAATTGCAAATTGCAGATATTTAGCTTGAAGCACAAATTTCTTACTTTTTAGGCCAAAACTCCGCTCATGGACATGACCTCATATCTATTTATTGATCGCCGAGAAATGTTAAAAGAAAAATTTTCTGACAAGTTACAAAAATATGAAAGTTGAATAAACATAAAACATCACTGATCAAAGTCCCTGGCATGAGAAAAAAATATATTTCGAATTTTCTTTTTTCCCAAGTTACCGGACTTCATTATATTATGTTAGATATTAGATAGATGGTGCTGACTGTGAAGTGATGTCATATTTAACATCTACATGTAAAAGTACATCTGAAACAGTTTATTCCAGGTTCTAATAAAGTAACATGAAAAGTAAGTAAATGGCCTAAAAGTTTATTTTCTATACTCCAAGTAAAAATTCGATCCAAGTACAATATTTTACATACTTCGGCCTACGTTGTGTCGTGATCGATGATAAAAACTGTTCTAAAGATGATATTCTGAGATGATAATCAAGAAGAGACGGAAAGTATGGAAAGTTCCACAGGGAAGATTCCAAAAAGGAGGTGAATAATAATTTCCCATAATTACCAAATAAATGAACCAATAATGAACAAATTCAAGATAATGTCATATTAAATCTGCTGGACTTCCTAAACCTCCTTTAAATGGAGGCAAATGTTGATTCCCATAAGGAACCAACATTTGAACCAATAAAAAAGCAAGTAGATTACGTTATAAAGTAGAATATACTGGACTTCAAAATCCTCCTTTAAGGGAATTGGAACTTTCCTGATAGAAAAGACATAACAATATGAAAAGAGCCAGGATTTTAATGTTATTTATGAATGATATCACGTATTGAGTGCAAGTGAACTAAAGAAGAATAAAGAATAGAAATGATGTACATCAAATGTATAGATCAATAACATATATCTTGAAACCTCAAACAATGTGATATAGAAATGAAGTTTGTTTAATGTATATGAAAACCTAAACCCTGTTTCACATCTAGAAATATGGTTTTGACAATTGTTTATCAACTTTGAAAATTTATTTTAAATGTGACTTCTTGTTCGGGGAGATTCCCTATAGACCCCATGTTATAAAATCACAGAAATTGAAATACTTATATTTTCTTGTATTGGATGGATACTATTTTCTTTTACTTGACATATTTTAATTTGTATAGCTTTTAGTTACATAAGGGTGATATGCAAATTGAACCACAAAAACTGATAATATTTAGTTAAAGGGAACTTTCTACTATATTCGCCATAATATCTGACCTAAATGAGCCACCTGGTGGTGAAAGTGGTAACTACCTACTCGCATCTGACCTATTATGCATATGGTAGATGTTACCACACACCGTTCTGAATTATATTGGTCACTTCACTACATACATGTATATATTAATTCAACGAACCTTTTTGAATTTTATAGTTATGCGATCTTTCCACAAAACAGGGTTTTAGTTGTAATTTGTTCATGGTTTTCGTAAAACGGGGCACAATTTCCAATAAATGTTTACTTTTATCGTGTGGTTCATATCTATTTCTCATACTATTGTTTAAGAAATGTCCTTGCATCGCGGTTAATTGACTGGTCGTAATATATTATAATATGGTTGGTCCTTGTGGTATACAGGGCGTATAAAAAAACGCAACAAGTAGTTATCTCGTAAAATCACAAAACTAGTGATGACTACATCAATTTCATTTAATATACCATAAGGCCATGTCTCTCCTCTTTGCAATGATATGTCATTCATTCACATGTGGTAATGGTTGGGTGAGAAATCCTTCCATTTGCACAGTGGGTCAAAATCGGCTCTGCGCCAAGTTTTAGATATTGAAAAAATCAGTGCAAGGGCTAAGTGGCAATGGAAGTTCCCCTGACTTGAATTGTTGTGACTTTTTCTTTTGGAGCTATCTCAGGAGAATCTGTGCTCACAATCCTCCACCAGATATTGCAAAACCTCGAGAAAGATTTGCCCATGGGCTGCTTTTCTTTGCTTTAACCCACACATGATTCAGGGTTGAACCATGCATGGCATGGACAGATGAGCGCATCTTTATGTGCAAGATAGTGGTGGCAATTTGGAGGGGTATAGGACGTATTCTTGCAAAAGTATGAGTATGAACACTTTACTGTCTATACCATACCTGTCACACCTTCTTCCAATAGCCCCTATGCCCCTTGTACTGATTTTTGCAATGTTTTAAACTTGGGTCCGAGCTGAATTTTGCCCCACTTTGCAAAATTAATGAAGATTGCTGTGAGACTGTACTAGAGGACATGTCCGGTGGCTCCTATTATATATGGCTTGTCCTTATACCTAGTTCACATATTTCATTCCAGCCCAAGATACATGCAATGAAGATTGCTGTGAGACTGTACTAGAGGATATGTCCGGTGGCTCCTATTATATATGGCTTGTCCTTATACCTAATTCATATATTTCATTCCAGCCCAAGATACATGCAATGAAGATTGCTGTGAGACTGTACTAGGGGATATGTCCGGTGGCTCCTATTATATATGGCTTGTCCTTATACCTAGTTCATATATTTCATTCCAGCCCAAGATACATGCAATGAAGATTGCTGTGAGACTGTACTAGGGGATATGTCCGGTGGCTTCTATTATATATGGCTTGTCCTTATACCTAGTTCATATATTTCATTCCAGCCCAAGAAACATGCAATGAAGATTGCTGTGAGGTTGTACTAGAGGATATGTCCGGTGGCTCCTATTATATATGGCTTGTCCTTATACCTAGTTCATATATTTCATTCCAGCCCAAGATACATGCAATGAAGATTGCTGAGATTGTACTAAAGGATATGTCCGGTGGCTCCTATTATATATGGCTTGTCCTTATACCTAGTTCATATAGTTCATTCCAGCCCAAGATACATGCAATGAAGATTGCTGTGAGGTTGTACTAGAGGATATGTCCGGTGGCTTCTATTATATATGGCTTGTCCTTATACCTAGTTCATATATTTCATTCCAGCCCAAGATACATGCAATGAAGATTGCTGTGAGACTGTACTAGAGGATATGTCCGGTGGCTCCTATTATATATGGCTTGTCCTTATACCTAGTTCATATATTTCATTCAAGCCCAAGATACATGCAATGAAGATTGCTGTGAGACTGTACTAGAGGATATGTCCGGTGGCTCCTATTATATATGGCTTGTCCTTATACCTAGTTCATATAGTTCATTCCAGCCCAAGATACATGCAATGAAGATTGCTGTGAGACTGTACTAGAGGATATGTCCGGTGGCTCCTATTATATATGGCTTGTCCTTATACCTAGTTCATATATTTCATTCCAGCCCAAGATACATGCAATGAAGATTGCTGTGAGACTGTACTAGAGGATATGTCCGGTGGCTCCTATTATATATGGCTTGTCCTTATACCTAGTTCATATATTTCATTCCAGCCCAAGATACATGCAATGAAGATTGCTGTGAGACTGTACTAGAGGATATGTCCGGTGGCTCCTATTATATATGGCTTGTCCTTATACCTAGTTCATATATTTCATTCCAGCCCAAGATACATGCAATGAAGATTGCTGTGAGACTGTACTAGAGGATATGTCCGGTGGCTCCTATTATATATGGCTTGTCCTTATACCTAATTCATATATTTCATTCCAGCCCAAGATACATGCAATGAAGATTGCTGTGAGACTGTACTAGAGGATATGTCCGGTGGCTCCTATTATATATGGCTTGTCCTTATACCTAGTTCATATATTTCATTCCAGCCCAAGATACATGCAATGAAGATTGCTGTGAGACTGTACTAGAGGATATGTCCGGTGGCTCCTATTATATATGGCTTGTCCTTATACCTAATTCATATATTTCATTCCAGCCCAAGATACATGCAATGAAGATTGCTGTGAGACTGTACTAGAGGATATGTCAGGTGGCTCCTATTATATATGGCTTGTCCTTATACCTAGTTCATATATTTCATTCAAGCCCAAGATACATGCAATGAAGATTGCTGTGAGACTGTACTAGAGGATATGTCAGGTGGCTCCTATTATATATGGCTTGTCCTTATACCTAGTTCATATATTTCATTCCAGCCCAAGATACATGCAATGAAGATTGCTGTGAGACTGTACTAGAGGATATGTCCGGTGGCTCCTATTATATATGGCTTGTCCTTATACCTAGTTCATATATTTCATTCAAGCCCAAGATACATGCAATGAAGATTGCTGTGAGGTTGTACTAGAGGATATGTCAGGTGGCTCCTATTATATATGGCTTGTCCTTATACCTAGTTCATATATTTCATTCCAGCCCAAGATACATGCAATGAAGATTGCTGTGAGACTATACTAGAGGACATGTCAGGTGGCTCCTGTGCAACTGAGAACATAGATGCTTCAAACTCTGGCTGTCCCGACGGTTCTTTCGCCTACCAAGTATTTGACGACGCTTGTGCAGAGGGCCAGGTCTGCTGCTGTACACCAGGAGAAAGCTGTCGCACACCATAAACTATTTTGTACGTTTTAAGGGAATGTCCGCGCTCTGTGAAAAATTGCCTGACGTACAAGATTGTTTGTCTCTAGATTTTTACTATAATGTTGTTTTCAGTCAAGATACACAGAGTAATGCTATATATGTAGATATAAAATTAAGCATCTGGAGCTGGTATGTGAAAAAAATTGGGATTAAATTCGATATCGGTTTCACCAGGGACACTCTGATCAACATCGTGAATACCAGATTCAAATAGGTCTCTTTTTATTTTTAGGATTGAAGTACTTCAAGGAACGACCGTTTCATCGACATGAAGCTGATTCATTTTTTTGTAATAATAAGTTGAAATTTAAATAAATAGAATACTTTATATTCATAAACATTGTGTTAACTTCCTTGACAAATTTAGTAGAAAGTTAAATGCCAGTGAGTGCAGTGCTTCAGTAGTAATAAGGTTTGTAAAACCATTTCTAGTACTAGTATCTATGGCCATTCTTTTTAAAAAGAACTCAACATCTGTGTATATTGTCACTCAGTATACAATCTCACCAGTGCGTATTCTCAACATTACATTACAGCGTTACGTTGTGCATTGTAAGTATATTCTCTCACCAGTGTGTATCCTCATCGTTACTTTACACCTCTGTGTATTGTAAGCATATGCTCGCATACATAAAAATGTTTGCACTGTATTGACTATAAAGATTGACATCAAATATAACAAGTGAAATATTCTGCCTTTCGTTTTATTTTAAAAACGTTAATATAAAATTACAAGCTGATGTATATAAGTCTTTACACCTATTTATGGTATGTGCTGCGTTTTAGTCAATATACATGTTTATCGTATATCTGTAAAATGAAGCCTTCTGATTGGTCAGTTCTTGTGCTGTACCAATCTTTATTGCTATTGCGATTGTCCCCATTGATCATCTCCGTCGCAATGTAGAAAATATTGGTACGGAGGGGGCATTTTCAGTAACAATACAGAGGATCACACGATAAAAACGTTATAGAATGATTTGAAGTGCAATGCAGGATATATTCTGCTCTCAATATTCTGTATTGGCACTCGACTTCGTCTAGTTCCAATACAGAATTTCTCGAGCAGAATATATCCTGTATTGCACTTCAAATCATTTAATAACTTATAATACTGCGGGCTTACAGTTCGTCAAATCGACGCAATCCATTTCAAGCAGAATTTTATTTCATCAAGTCAGAGAGTTCTTTTTGGCACTTTTAATACATGTCGAATACAATATACTTTAATCAGGAATTCAACGCCATAACAAATTCCTTTGGAGAAACTTTTGGCTTCATATCGTGAGGCTCTAGTGGGAACTTCAGTTTCACGCACACTATGTTTGAGAAGTCCCCTGGAAATAAAAGTGGATATCATGTCATCATATAGAAAAGATAATGTGTACGTTCGTTGCTGTTGTCATATTCGTGCATCAGACACGTTAAACAATTCAATCAATATTGGTGTGGTTTGAGGATTGAACCCCTGGACTCAGTGCAATGTGGAATGACGATTCCTAGAAGGTGTTGCTTTCCAATATTTGCCCGAGATGCGGAGCATCGACTGTTAATTTTAGGAAATAACGCCTAAAAGGAATGGCTATTACACAATACAGTGAGTGAGTCCTGGGCTTAAATTATTTTCACACATTGCAAAATATTTTCTACAAAATCGTCTAAAAGATACGAAATCACTAAAAAGAATACATTTTCAATGAAACCTTTTCAAGGGTCAAGGTGGCAAAGGATCAATATCATTTTGTAGAGTTCAGTCATCGCCATTACAATCGTTTAACTTAGTCTTAGTCAATCAATAAGAAATGAGCATGTTTTGCTGTTTTGTGGTTCAGTATGCTCTATAGCAAAAAAACTAAATTTCTAATACATTGACTTGGACTTAAGTGACCTTGAGTTCGTTATTGGTTATATAACGGAATGCAGTTACATGAAATAGCATGTTCTGATTGGCTTGAATTGGACACACCTATGTGTGAATCTTGTATAATGTATTATCATAGATGAACATTAGAGTTACACCATTTGATAATCTATCAAGAGGTTAGGCTTCATTACCTCATAAGTGTTTGTTCTTTCAATGTGCTGTTGTGCAACTTTTTTGTTTTTTCCCCATGGCCGTATTCATTCGTATAACTTACCATTTTTTAAAGTGAAAGCATTGTACCATTTGTTATTGTCTAAGTTCATGTATTCCACCTGCTTGATTTCAGATAACGTCTGGCTGCTTCCGCCAAACACGTAAATCCGATTGCCTAAAACAGAAGCAAATTTGTAAATGAGAACCCTGTGCCAAATATAGTTTGGGTCCTAGGCAAATATACTTTTTATTTACTTTAAAAGCAGTGACGGAATTACATTAGTTATTAGATTAACTGAATGTGGCCCAGTAACGGACATGTTGATTTTTACAAAGAAATTATGATTCCTTAGTTTCATGGTCCCTTTATAGTGGACCCAATATAGTAAATCAATGTGAATGAGGACTACTATACAGGGTGGGCCAAAAACGTCCATATTTTTTATTTCGATATAGCTTTTGTGAAAATACATGGATGTCCATAATGGCGGGATATGTAGAGTTATTCTTCTAACTTTTGGAACACACTCTATATCCTGCCAAAAATTTATTAAAATCTATGCATTTTCAAAATGGTTATGTCGAAATAAAAGATATGGACGTTTTTGGCCCACCCTGTACACGCGTGACGTCATAAGGAGAGCTTAAAGTCTTGATACATAATTTGATTTACTGTTTATCAACTAAAATGTTCCATCTAGTATTCATAATTTCAAATGTCTTTGAATAAGTGATCAATTTAATTGTTAACGGATTGCAATCGCATAGTGCAGACTCAACAAGGCGATTTCAAGGTAGTAAAATGTGTTGTGCTTAAATATTGGAGGATACTAAATTCAAGTTGTGTATAATTCGTAGTTGCAAAAATTACAGAAAAATACAAACCTCGTGATATGAATAAAACATACTAAAAACCTACATGTGTAAGTGGGACAAGAAATGTCTTGTTAATTGGTATAATTGATCATGATTGCATTAACATATTTGAAAAAATTAATAGCCTATTAAATGAATTATGGTGAATGAGTCTTCTATTCTGCCAAGTAGACGTTCGAGATACTCTCCCCTTCAAACATTTCGAAACACGACACTCCATTGGATAGCGTTATAAAGCCTCTTTTTGTATTTTGAATTTTTACGAGTCACATAAAAGATGTAGTTATGACTTGATGAATCTTACAAATTGGCAAATACAAACAGGCCTAGGATATTTCGCACTTTCAGAACATTTACCTTTAATCAAGATCCAATGGTGGCGTTGTGTTTCCAGACTTTTGAAGGGAGTGTACGTGAGAAGAAAAGCCAATGCTATGTATGTAAGCCTATATTTGCATAAAGCACTGAGATTGCAAAAGCGTACTGTACACTACAAAGCAAGCAAGTGGATTCTTATCAAAATTTAAAGCGGTTGCAGTTACTACCTCCAGGGGTAACGGAGGTTTCTGTGCATTGAAGCGAGTTCGAGAGTATGACTCTAAAAAAGTGTTTTCCAAAGCTTCACAAACACACACTACTATACCTTGCATTTGCTGTTCATGAGCAACCCATTTGGCTTATTAGTAATGATTATGTATTTGTTTTTATTTGTCTGTTCCTTATGAATGGTTTATCGGTTGAAAATTAGATGCTAGTAAGGCACTTTCAAAAATATATTAAACAATTCAATTAGACAAACAAAGTATCTTATGCATTTCTAGGTGTTAGGTATAGTAGTGTGAAACACTTTAATTCAAATGTGAGCTCTATCAGTACAGAGCTACATAGCTACCTATGAAGCAAACACCGGCATTTTGACGTGGTGTTTTCATCTTTTCTGCTATTTTTCGACCCCATGGACACACATACGCATCATCTATGAGCAAAAACTACATGCATATACAACTCAATAGACATAATGTTATTTGGTAACACCATGGGCTTTCAATTAGAGTTTTCATTTTCAATAAGTTGTGTCCCAACAACAATGTAGCTGTTTATTTTCAAGTTTTATTTCGCATTTAACAGTCGCTACTAAGTCCAATGACTCTTCGGTTTTAAGTTCATATTAGTGAAGCACAACACAATGACAATCAGTTTGACAAGCTGATATACTCCGTTTTCATAATTTGAGTCAGAGACATAATTTTCATAAACACTCCTATTCTTCTGAGCTTTATACGATGTAAACATAGCCAATTACACGCGCTTGAAAGCAATCGAGTGGAAATTTTTTTTGTGTTTATAATTAGTCATTTGATTGCGAAGTAGTCAGGACTTTTGCAAGCGCATGGTAATTGTCCTCGTTTATAATTAGTCATTTGAATTCAAAACACAAGTAACTGAGCCGGTTCATGTTCATTCAAGCAAAATATTAGAACAAATATTACATTTTTGAGCAGTTTTGACACCTAAGCAGAATAGACTTGTGGCGTAGACGGGCTACTTTGTGGGTTGAACGTCCGGTGGGATACGGAGGTCCCGCGTTCGAGCCCCAGGTACGGAGTTTTTGATCATTGCACTACGGACACTCGGTCCGAAGGTCCAACCGTTTACCGGCCCTTGGCTTGGGTTGGTTCTCTGACTGCTCTTGTCGGAGACAGATTGTGAGACTGTGGTTGGTTCCTCCACTAACGTGCTTTAGTAGACTCCGGGAGTCATACAGTATGGTAGCGGGCCCCCACCAAGGGCAGTAGTGGAACGACACGAATCGGTCCCAGTATGGTTGCCTTGCAACTGAAGAGACTCGAGGAAATCATGCCATTCGCGGTGACCCAGAAAAGACTTTTGCTTTATGATACAACACTGCGTAAACTTTATACGTCTTGTTTTTGTATTGAACATGTATGAGCTTTACAATATTCCTTTTTTCTTACTGTTGCTCAATTCAAAAAGATATGGGCAGGGGTCCACAATCTTGAAGCAAAACTATGATTTTACCTTTAATTAAAACAATCGATCAAACACATCTAAACAAAATCTATCAATCAATATATCAATAGATAACTTATTTATTTAAACAGTTACGTCTACATAATTCAATCACACAATCTAATTCACTATATTACATATCATTTCGCTTACAAGATATACTAATTGATTTGATTATCATCAATTTAATTTATAAAAGCATAACATAGCAATAGACTAATCGTTAGCTCCACATATGGAAAAATCCGCATAAAGGGCCACATATGCAGAGACACACTCAAATGCAGGGTTTTTCTGGCACATGCAAATAAAGGGCAAAAACAGGCATGCGTTAACAAACATTCATTAAATCTTTTTGAAAGCCCTTTATCTGGAATTTGCCATTGTATGATTGGATTCCACACAAACTTTATAAATAATACATGACACATACCCATCCTCATTTGGCCTCCATTTTGACGCCCATATTTCATTTTTGGTAAACCTTTGCCCCATGGCGTTACCCTGTCATTTTGGCCATCGCCTATGCCAGACGTGGGTTTGTCTTTCTTCCATAGACCTTTTCTCGCATCTTTATTCTGAGCATATTAAAATCATAATTCTACATGCAATTACGATAAACAACTTGAATGAAGATTGTAAATACATTCTAAATAATGAATTAGATGGATCATCTATTTGATTATATTTCTCAAAAGACATAGATGTAAGTTTGAATGCCATTATAACTTCAATATAAAGTCGGTGACGTCAGTGACTTCAATATGATGTCAGGGATGTCAGTTCAAGACGGTCACATAGATTTTTGTTAAATAATTCATCTATCGATAAGTGAAGAATACAAGTTACCTTTTTTATGTTGGAGTATCTAACTTTGGTACGGAAATATTCTACCCTATCCGAGGTCTCAGCAGACATACAACTACTCAGGTCTCGTGGGCTTGCCTGGGGGTCAGGCAATGAATACTCTCCCTTCGTGGGAACGGGCTGGCTGTAATTAACTCCTTAAAATTAAAATTAGAGAATATAACATACATGTATATCAGGGTACCTACAATAGATCCTTGTGGAACTACAACAATAAATATCGCACGCAATGGTATCTTTCATAGATAGTAAACGTACCTCCTATAAAATAGAGTGTCCCATCTACATTAACCATCATATGTTTATCCAGATTGAACCCCATTCTCTGTGGATAATGACTGTCCAACTCCTTCCACCTATGTTCTTCAAAAATCCTGTATAATGAAAGACGTAATGATAACAAAAATGGAAGAATTAATCCCTATGGCGGTCAGTGTAGGGCAGCATTCCTCTGAAGATTCATGGTAAGGAATGGACTTCTACTAACACCATTCCGTGTGTCTTTAATTTTTTCAAATGTTGAGGAATTCAGGTAACATTTCATGACTAATCAATCAATTTTCAAAAAATCCATGTTTTAAATCTTACTTTAAGTTACGCTATATCATTTTGTGTCTTGAAAATTATTTCATTACCATAAATTATTATGTCCTTCGCCGTCATATGATCCTCCGGAAAGGTAGGCCTCTTTTGTCCCCGCCACGCATCTATGGTTCGCCCTTGGCTTGGGAAGATGTCCCGCTTTCTTCCATTTGTTTTCTTCCGGTTCATATATTTCACACGTTCCCGTCACCTTTCCGTCATTTTTCTCCCCTCCTATAAGTAAACATCAAAACTTGGCCAGGGGCTTGACTAGGAGGTTGGGAATCGATCGATAGATGGCGGTGCGTTAAAAGAGATGTTATAAATGTAGAAAACATACACTGCCATCTTTCTTTTGACCCAGCAACTTTACTTTTGTTCATTCTAAAACAAAACACTGTTTTATTGGTCTATCGAAACATATTTAGACTCGGCTCATATAAGAGTGATTTATCTACGGGGACATGCATATCGACAAAAGGCAAACCCTAGTACACATATCGACAAATCGTATATTCATCGACAAATAAATAAAGGCTATAGTACATATATTGACAAATACAAACCTACATTGCCATCCTTTATCGACCCAATGCCCATGCCATAACCCAAGTACAATTTCTTATGAGAGAATGCATGAAAAGATTCATTGACGCAGTCAGGGATGAGCCAGGCAATACTCGACTTTTTACATTTGGCTCGCCTAATGTTTTCTAGTTCAACGTCGTTAAACTCAATAACGGCGTTATTTATTATTAAGAATTTTCTTGGGGCCATTATTGAGTTTAACCTCTTTACTATTCTTTCCATTGATGCAAGTTTTGGATCCACCGAAACCATTTTTCCGCGATAACATGCAACTGATACTTGACAACAATATAAAAACACATAACATCAAGCGATTCAACACAATATTATTGTATTAAATGGTCATTTATACAAGTAAAATGAGGTTAAACTTACCAATCTCTAAAATGACATTTCCGCATGTCCTTCATTGTGTCTGTTCGTCCCGGGTTAAAATTTAAACTATTGAAACGAAATTGTTGTCAAATAGATTTATAATTATCACACGATTACTCGGAATAAAATAGCCATTTTTGAGGATAGCAGGTATCTTTGATTGATTTATATAGCGCTTGTATACACACAAAATCGTTATTAATTGCAAACCTACTGTTCGTTGATGCAGTGTCGCAATGACGGTTAATTCCTGATACGATTTGCAATTTCGATGTTACCGGAGCTGATCGATATTTTCGTAAAATTCCAAACCTGTCTCCAATATTTTCGTAATTATGCATCAATATGGTCTAAGGGGGGTACGGGATGGTGTGTATGTATTTATAAGGTATGTATGCATGCTTGAATCACATTCTTTATGTAATATTACCATGTTTTCGGAGTTTAATTAGTTCCGCATGTCGAAACCTGCTGAACGATTAAATGATCGCAACAAGGGCAAAATCATCATGGAAGTTAGACCTAGCCGGGGCCATAAGACATGTCAGATAAGAAACGAGGCCCAGGCTAGGTCTAATGTTGTTGGACTAAATGTTTTCATGCCTTGTACGTACGCCCTGGGATTTGATTATGCCTTGTACGTACGCTTGATTTAATCATGCCTTGTACGTACGCCCTGGGATTTGATTATGCCTTGTACGTACGCTTGATTTAATCATGCCTTGTACGTACGCCCCTGGATTTGATATGCCTTGTACGTACGCTTGATTTAATCATGCCTTGTACGTACGCCCCTGGATTTGATAATGCCTTGTACGTACGCCCTGGGATTTATTAACGACTTGATTGTACGTATGCCCCTGGGGAATTTAATCATATTTACGCCCACTGATTTAATCATGCCTTGTACGTACGCCCTTGGATTTAATTATGCTTTGTACGTACCTGTAACTAATATATTTCCTCTCGCAGAAGCAGCAGCACACTTGCACCTAGCAGCTAGCATGGGACACCTTAGAGCCCAGGCATTTTCAACCGGGTCATATCTGAAATCAGATCGATGAGTTTAACAAACTATTGAGCTAATGCTATTCCAGAATTCAAGAACTCTAATCAATCATCATTTACGTACACTCCCCTCAATAAATTTGGCAATTTGAAGTGCCCTTTTGAATTACTTATCATAGTTTCTTTGTGTTTGGTGATTTAAAATAAAATCCACTTTCACAAATCCAACTATTGTAATTAAGGAACAAAATTAGGATCTGAATATTGACAGGCTACTTTGATAAGCTGGATATTCAATGAAACTCGTCTGGCTTTCTGGAGAGAGGAGAGTGTATATAGGAAACCGGAATATTCTCCAGTACACAGAGGAGCATTCTGATACGCATAGCATCTTTCTGTTTCACTTGAAACACATTCTAATACTCATAACATCTTTCTGTGTCACCTGAAACATCTCACGGCTGAGAAGAATTTAGATGTCATGGTTTATCATGATGACAGAGGGGCTGTTGAATTTAAACAGGGTAAACCCACCATTACCAGACTTGCAGAGTCTGATATGTTTCATCACGTTCACGCATCATATTTATGATAGGGAAGTTAGGTACACGTTTTAGGAGAACTTGTAAACGCGAACATGTAGAATGGTGGTCCTTTATGTATTAGTTACCATGTGTAATATTTACTTGCCCTAGTAAGTAAAAGAAACAAATAGGTCCCTGGAAATCAGTTGAGAAGGGGACTGTCATCCCTGGGGGTCATATTATCACACGTTCACGTTCTCTCAAAAACGTGTAGCTTATCCTACCTAATAATAACATCCAATGTCTACGACAGGTGTAAAAGGGTAGGTGGTCCTATCAAATTTTGGTCCTACTCTCTATTGATTTATATGGTGACCTAATTACAATTATTTTCCTTATTATTTATACGCAGTTAGGGCCAGTAAGGGCCGTAAGGAAAGGGGACCATAATCCCCAGGAGACGATATGAGTACTATCTTCCTTAAGAATTATTGAAAGCTATTGAAATCTGGAGTCAGATATAATGCTGCGAGATAATTACATACCACTGAAGAGATTTACGAAGAAAAATTGCTAGTTATTCACTTTTAAGAATATATAATTATTGACAATATGTCTTCTAAATAGCCAATACCTTATCATTCTATCTGTCACTTTGCCTAGCTTTGTTTCTGCACCTCCGATTACATAAAGTTTATTATCCATGACAACCACTTCGAAATCTCGATAATTCTCTAACCATTTCCATTTTTCTGTGACTGGATTTAAAGTTGTTAGCTTCTCCTCGGAGTCGTCAATTACAAAATAATGTACATCTCCAGTTCCGTTTCTATCTATTAGATATAATCGATGTTCAAATCCATCGCTTGTTTTTGGAGGTTCTTTGGGTTTGCCGTCGTTCTCTGAGCCTGGTTTCGATAAGCGTCGCCGTAAACGAGAAGGGGATGTCCCGGGCGTGTCTCTCGCAGTAGCCAGGGATCCCCGCCTTGATCTTGAGCCTCGTTTTGGCTTATCTTTAATCTCATCAATTTGGATTTGTTCCGTGTCATCAATTGATAATTGATCCGTTTCCTGAATTGGTACTAATCCATCATTGCTGGTTGTGTTTTCTTTGTCATTTTTTCTGGCTTTCCTTGCTGCTTGAATTGCAGCTGTTTTCTGTTCATCGTGTGAGTCTTTCCATTTACCAGCGTTCGGAGGGGTCGTGGTGACCCTAAACCCCGGGGGAAGGTTACCATCACTGCTCATAATTCAACAAAAAGTTGATCGATGATATTCTGGAACTATGTACAAACCTGAAAATGGAAAACAGTCTGTAATAGTATCAAACATGTTTGGATGTGCTTCTACCGACCGCCCCCCATAACTTTTAATTTTATTGGTTCAGGATTCTATGTCCACTTCATCGTATCGTTCTTTACTATGTATCCCATTGATCATTATGATCGGTCAATGGCCAAAAGTACTTGACTGACCTTACTTCAAAGTGTTATTTATTGTACTTGACCTATTCGTAGAAATAACGTTATTTCAGTAAATATTAATACAAATGTTATCAAAGCCATTGTGTTTCCATAAATGATTTGTTTGTCTGTCTGTAAATATGTGAAAGTTTGTTGTAATGTGAAGTACTATTGTACGTCAGGAAGTGATTTAATTCAATTCAATTCAATTTTGATGGTTCTTGGAATTTTAATTGTTGCATGCAAAAGCGTACAGCAGGGTCAACGTGCAAAATGTCACGTGCAAAATGAAATGAACATTTATTGTATTCATTGCAGTCAATTGGGGGATCAAGTATACAAATACTACAGTGAAAAATCAACCCCCCCCCCTCCTTTTATATGAACAGAGATAGTTAAAGCAGTTCGTTAATGTCCAAATTTTGTGATTACTTTTTTGCATCAGATACAAAACTTAGAAACATAGATACAGACATGAAGACTGTGCACGCTGTTAAAACAAATTGTGAAAATTATAACATTTTCTTGACAACTAACCTCAGTATAATGTCAATGACATCTAACACTTTAACAAATGTCTGAACTGTGCAAAAATCCACATTTGAGTAAGATAACATGTGTATTCACAAAAAGTCTAGACAAATCAGTTTCGATTGACGACCATCATTCGATGAATGAATGTTACCTTGTTATTGTGCCATTGACCTTGACCTTAATTTCACAAAGGACGATTCTCGGTTTGGAGAACAGTCTCCTGGGCTAATAATTTTTTCATGAAAAATATAGAAATATTACCCAAATCAAACTATGAATATCCGAAAGAGGACATTTAAATCTACAAGATGTAAAAATAACAAATTGGTCTGAAGCAGGGATAAGGTTCAATTAGACCGATTCAATAAAATACAAGTCTCGATTTGGGGAAAGAAGTTCATCAGTGTACTGCGCTAATATTTTTTTGCGAAAAATCTAGAAATATTACCCAAATTAAATTATGATTATTCAAAAGAAGACATTCAAATCTATATTATGTAAAAAAATCAAATTTGTCCGAAGCAGGGATAATGCTCATTTAGATTGATGAACTTCGTTCTCCAAACCGAGAATCGTCCTTTTAGCGAATACACAATACACAAACCACGAATCTCTTATTGAGAGCAAAACCATCTTGGCTTACCAAAGTATGAAAATTGATTGAATATCAAACTAGTAAGCGCATATGTTCAGTTCAGTTCGCCAAGAGCTAAGTATTCTTGATAAAAATATGTTTGTACCTTCAGTATATCCGTTTCTCAAAGGATGAGTATCCAAATTCCTTAAATATCCGTTTCCCTTTTCTTTTGGTGCGAATACAGTTCGAATATTATGCATATTACATCATTGTTAATATTTTTACAACTTCAAGTGAGCGTTAGTTATAGCCTACATGGTATACCTATCGAGAGGTAAACTGACCAAATTGTACACCTTTACAAACCAAATGTTCCGGAGGCCAGATAGAGCGGTCTGCATCGATGTGTGTCTTCCGTTTTGTAAGTTTTTACCCTGAGGAATCTAGTTCATATTTAGCATAGTTACATACATTACATTAATCCATATCTGGGTTAAGTATTTTCTTTACATATCTATTGTTTAATATTTAACAACTAAGAATCGATTACAATCATGATCAATTTCTTTGTTGACCATTATTTGTCGAACACACCTAAGAAATATATGTACATAAGTGATGTTCAAATTATAACTGTACGCGTAATAATTCTAGCAAATAACATACAAAAGGGTCTTGATTTATCTCAAATCTTTCAAATATGGCTTGTTCGCGGTAGGAATTCACCTGTCGGCTGACGGTTTAATCTACGTTTTATGGCCAAGTCATTTAAATATGAATGGGATGGTGGCAGTTACTTTTCATATTTATATGAGTTGGCCATAACATAGTTATCTAATCCACCAGCCGGCAGTTGAATTTGCAAATGCAACATTAGCTTGATAAAAAGAGACATCCGTCTACGTGTCGTTACTATACTTTTGTACTTAGGGGGTTGGTAGTCAATCGCCCATGTAGCCATATTGGTTTTTAAACAAAATATTCTTATCATAGATTTGTCCCAACTTCAATTATAGTTTTTTGTTTAAAATGGATAAAATGGTAATGGTAATTTATGGAAATTCTCCATTAAGAATCTTTTACTGGGAAAACGTTTTTATTGACAAGTTTTTATCGCTTTGATTTTTAAAATAGAAATAATGAAATAACAATGCCGCGATTTGAGTGAAAGTGGTAAGTACGAGTATATACAATGAATGAACATCTATTTATATACAATGAATTAACATCTATACAATGAATGAACATCTGTTTATTTCTTATTACTCAGGAATCAACATACCTTTTGATTTCTGCTATCTCTACTCCAAATAAGTACCCTTATTCCTCACAGGCTTCATTATCGTCTAAATCGGCATAGTGTCGATCGCAACTTGCAAAAAAATAGAAAACAAATACCCTGCATGTTTATTCGCCTTATATCTTTAAGTGCAATCGCCTCAATAATCCACATAAACGCATTCAGATGCTAGGTTTTTACACTATGTATTTATTTACTGTAGAGCGATCATTGTGGTATTTATTTGTATTGTATGCCGTGAAAAAACACGAGTGTGTTTGCTATTTGACAGCGTCAACTATTGGTTGTCAGGGGATACGTTGCATTGTGTATACAACTTAGGTGGGTTTGGGTGACAATTTTTATTTGTTTACACATAGCACGGAGCTCATTTTAGTTTAAGTGTACCCTTGAACCCGAATTTCATGATTTAAGGAAGATTAAATCGTCAAGGTGTCTAAGGATGGTGTCTATCTTAAAGATAAACAGTTGTAAGACAACGAAATGTCAAATATTGATAATTGGATACATCCCTTAATGATTTCCTATTAATTCTCCATCTTGAAAGGTTTAATCAAAAGGAAAGTCGGAGGTTAGTCCTTTACAATATTGTCGCTCACAGTATTCCTTGTTATGCGTATTTTCTAAAATATCCAACAGGTTTGACTTTATTTCATAACTAAATGTATTTTGTTTGATTTCATGGTTATTCGTCAATATTTCCAAAAAGGGCAACTTTTTCATCTGCACACACGTGACTTTTTTGGTGTCATTAGAGAGCTTTCGATATAAGTTTTCAGCCAAACTTATACTGCAACTTTTAACTTTCAAATTACGTAAACACCACTGGCACTGGTGATCCAATCGATTACGCTGGATACTGAAACGGTGTGTTTCGGTGACAAAATGTCCGAACATCGGAGGTACGATTTTTCTTTTTTCCTTATTTCACACGTTGTAGGCAGAATTCCCACGACATTTTTAAAACAAACGTGTATCAGTATAATATGTTTAAGAAAATGTACATAATTGCGAACAAATAGTTCAGAAGACAACAGAATCGTCGATTTAATTCTTCACTTAAGTTACAGAAACGGTATTTCGAAAAATAGTTAAGATCTGCACTTTTAGCCCAAACCGTTTATGTAACTATAAGTGAGGAATTAAATTGACGATTCTGAGTCTTCCGAGCTATTTTTTCGCAATTATGTACATTTTCTTAAACATGATACTGATACACGTTTGTTTTAAAAATATCGTGGGAATAGACTAGATGCGAGGAGAAATAATCTTGATTTACGTTAAATATTCAAAATTCTATCAAAGTGATCTCATATTTGAAATCTGCATGTAAAAGTACATCTACAATATGGTTTCGAAAGTTGTCTATCAACTTTGAAAATGTGACTTCTTGTTCGGGTTGATTCCCCATAGACCCCATGTTACAAAATCATAAAAAGTGAATTATCTGCTCTTGTATTGGACAGATAACATTTTCTTTTACTGGACATATTTTAATTTGTATATAAAGGGGTTATACGATGGGGCAAGATGAAACTCGATGGGGCAAGTGGGATTTTGCCCCATTGGTGTATACCGGGCTTTACCTGACAAGGCATTTGACATGCAAATTGACACCGTCCGTGGGACTCCATGGAACTCCGTCGGATTTTGCCCCATCGAGTCCCGCGAGGTCCCATGAAGTCCCACGTGGGACTCGGTTGGACTCGTGGCAAGTTGGGGCAAGATGGGGCAAAATCCCATGAAGTCCCATCTTGCCCCATCGAGAATGAACAAGTTCATTCTTTCCATGGGGCAACGTGGGATTTTAATCATATGACGTATCACGTGACTTGCTTCATGGGACTCCGTGGGATCTGGTAGGGCTCAATGGGGCAAGTTGGGATTCGATGGGGCAAGATGGGACTCGATGGGGCAAGTGGGATTTTGCACCATTGGTGTATACCGGGCTTAAGCTAGGGGGTCTTCCCGCAGAAAGAATTATTTTATTACAAAATTGTTTCTAGTAAAAAGGAGAGAGACGTCGCTTCAGACGGGCTTGTTTTGTTCGTCATTCTCGCATCATTTGACTCGGACATAATAGTTAAGATCATGCCAAAGATAGAATGTGACCTAATGTGTAAGTGTGCTTTTCTGTCCAAACACCGGAGGATGATGAATACAACCACAGATATTTCCGTTAATGTGAGATCTCTCGCTTTAGTGGGGCAACAAGGACTCTAAAGAGAAAATTCGAAAATTTGAACTTTTTCTGAGCTATCAGATCAATATTTGGCTTAACATCTTCTTTGAATGACAAACCTATTTTCTTAAAATGTATGGATAAACTATCAATTTCAGCATTAAGAAGAGTAAATCAAGTTCAAAGCTTCTATAAAGGGAGTCCCACTTACAGATTTTTAAGATCCACCACATTTCAAGAGGAGTATGAGCTGAAATAATGTTCATCCATGAGGTTTCTAGGAGATAATAAAAATATATAATGTTAGTCTTGATGAAATATCCAAACTGAAGTATATTTTGACACTGGTCGATGATGCACAAATTGTTGCACCTTTGAACTTATGTGAAATAAAAGGTAATTTCGAGTAGATTGGAAGGATTGTATCATTGTCTGATTCGTGCCTTGGAAAATCCAAAATGTCACCTAATATGAGAATACTAGCATGCAATAATTAAGAGATCTCTTCAGCATGTTCAAAGTTAGCCTTGCCTAAGGCTGTGATAACTTACATGTACGTCCAAGTCGCGTTTGTTGGTTTTACAGTTTGGTAATTAGGCCCATTATATTCAATGAAAAATGTTTATTTTGTATTTGTATTTTACTAAAATCTGTGATTGAAAACACAATAACACATACAGTACAAGTATAAACAAATTTTATAGCAGTTTGTGTTAATTGAGAATAATGGAGATTAAGGTCTCATGGAAGTTAACAGGAAGTGACAAAACAAAAAATGACAAAGCCATGCTGGATTTTGAAAGTTTTTTGAACCAAGATAACAGAGTTCTGTTTGGACCTCCAGTCAGTTTAACTAGTTCCACATATCATTTACATGACCAGGAACACAGTTGAAATGGTCAGAATGACCATAAACATGATAGAATAACCTTTTCAGCCCTCTGAAAATGTGACTAAAAAATAGCTAAGAGTAGGTGCTCAGGAAAGGTCACTGAACAGAATCTTTTGACTTTTTCAGAAAATGTGCCCAATATATTGCTCTAAATGATACAATTCAAAAAAAATTGATATCATTCTTAGAAAAAGAAAAAATTGAAAAAAACTGAATTGAAAATCGATCTATTTTCCTTTTTACTACAGCCATTATTGTTTCAGACGATTTTTTAAAATTTCAAAGATTGTGTCATTTAGAGCAATATATTGGACACATATTCTGAAAAAATCAAAAGATTCTGTTCATTGACCTTTCCTGAGCACCTACTTTTAGCTATTTTTCAGTCACATTTTCAGAGGGCTAAAAAGGTTATTTTATCATGTTTATGGTCATTCTGACCCTTTCAATTGTGTTCCTGGTCATGTAAATGATATTTGGAACTAGTTAAACTGACTGGAGGTCCAAACAGAACTCTGTTATCTTGGTTCAAAAAAATTTCAAAATCCAGCATGGCTTTGTCATTTTTTGTTTTGTCATTTCCCGTTAACTTCCATGAGACCTTAACACCAAGCAATGATTGATTTATAGCTATTCAGTCACGCATCCATGTAATACAATGTATACTGAAACTTCATTCATGATTTCCACCATAGGGCGTCCCTACGACAAGTATAATGAGCATGACGACCAAATGGTGAGGTCGCCTCGATTGTAATTGCGGTTCGCAAAGGTAACCCATAAAACCTCAGGGCAGGCGCAAGTCGACCGTGAAAATCATGAATAAAGTTTCAATATACATTGTATTTCAGTGGATATTATTCCAAAACTGCGATAATAGGCTAATTTCGTGTCATTGTTGTTTTCGATCACAGTTTGGATTTTGTTTATACATGATTAGTTAAATACAAACACAAAATAAACAAAGTTGTCACTCGATATAATACGCCTTATTACAGAAACTGTTAAACCATCAAACTCAACGGCTCTGATTGCCAGTTATCATCAGTGGACTTCAGGAGATGTATGACGAAAGCTAGCCGTTTCTCAGCATTTCTAGAGGAGACTTGAAGGTATAGTCCCCGATCTGATTTCCAAAAGGGCTCTAGAAAAGGGGTTTTGTTGTCCGGTACTTTCCCACATAAAATGATTGTACCGTTTGAAAGAACAGACTTCCCTCTTAAAGAAAACACCTCTTCTATTGATGTAAACAGGGGCAAAAGGCACCAAAACGGGGTTAGACAAGGTGGCATTCTGAAGTCTCACTTTCTTGTCATCATGATTCCAGGTAAACCATTAGACAGATTTACCTCAAATTTTCACACATGTTACATGGTAAGGAGTTCTAGAACTTTGCGGCGGCCATCTTGCATTCTGGCGGCCATCTTGGAATTTTTTTCAGATAAATATTGTCATCGCGATTCCACAAAAACCACATAACAGATGTACTTCAAATGTTCACACATGTAATATGGTAAAAAATTCTAGACCGCATTATTTTTTCGGTGGCCATCTTGCATTCTGGCAGCCATCTTGGAAGTTTAAAGATAAATCTTGTCATCACGATTTCAGGAAAACCAAACGGATTTACTTCAAATTTTCACACATATTACATGGTAAGAAGTTCTAGAGCTAATTAACCTTTTGGTGGCCATCTTGCATTCTGGCGGCCATCTTGGAAGTTTTTTCGGATAAATCTTGTCATTGTGATTCCAGGAAAACCACTTTACTGATTTTCTTGAAACTTTTACACATGTTACAAGGAAGGTTACATGCTTCCTTTTATATTGATATAAACAGGGGCAAAAGGCAGTAAAGTGGGGTTACACAAGGTGGTATTCTAAGGAGAATGTTATCTATTTTTCTGTATTTTAAACCACATAATTTGACATAAATGCATATTTGGTGTATGATATCATGTTTATATTGATAGAAACATGGGCAAGAGGCGCTACAATGGGGTAACACATGGTGATATTCTAAAATACATATTTTTACTCTGCTTTTGTACTTTATACCACTTAAATGCATTTTGTGTATGACATCGATTGATTTTTAGAATAAATAACTACATTTCATCAAAAAGAAAAAAGATTATTGAAAACGTCAAACATTTCTTTGAAATCCATTATTGCACAGCAATTTTTGAGAGCGAAATGTATGCTAAATTGGCCTTGATCTGAATATATAACGGAATTAAAGCTCTTTTAAACGAAAATGTAAATGTGTGGAAACCTTTCACTGTGCATCATGTCAACGAAATGTTCTTCATGCAGTTGAATTATCTTCTGGACAGGTGATCACACAGAAGGAGAGACCTGCATATCATATCCTTACTAAATATAAACAAAAATGACAAATGAGAAAGGAAAAAAGTGTAAAGCAACCTAGTGGGAAAAGCAAACTGTAAAGTGTAAAACTGGCAAACAAAAATCACACCTGAATATCCCAAGACAATAATCTAATATGGGAATAAACAGCATCCACACCGTTCAATGACCAATTCCTCATCAACGACCACAACTCCGAGGGACATTCCATTCATACTGAAGTCATTAAAATACATGTTGAAGAAAAATTGAAAATAATGATATCCAATACTCATAAGATCAAAAATAGTTGTAGATACTATAGTACTCATAAAAGCTGCAGATAACGTTTCTTCATCGGGAAAGCAAGCTGTCTCTTAGTCAGATATTAACTAACGAGCTGGTTCAGAGCACCAGCATGTCAAACTATGTGAATGGGCTCTGTATCCACAATGTTGCGAGTTCGAGACACATGTGCTCTTTGCGTTTAATAATCAACAAAAATCACTTAAACCTGCACTAAAACTGTGTGTCAGATCGATATAAGTATAGGGTTTGGAAACTAATTGTACCAACAAAAAGAACTTAATAAAAAACACTGCTACAATATCAACATAAGCTTTCAATATTAGTGACAATGCAGAAACATGCAAAATGTCACCACACCTTGTTAAGTATACAGTACACATTAACTACTGAACAGTGTCAAGATAAACGTTCGAAGCTATTACAATATGTCACCCAATCACTAGTGGTGGTGACATAAAAATAATGTATAGATAAATCTACTGAACCAAAATAAACTTTTTGATAGAAGAACTGACTGTTAAGTTTTCAACTAAATATATTTCTAATAAGCAATGTTTTATCGAAAAGAAAAATAATTTCATGTTATATAAAATCAAATAAATTAATTTTTTTTTTCGTTGTGTTAGTTACACCAGTAATAATAAACCTGTTTATAAAGTGGTGTTAACTAGACTATAGAATTTAACAGTCATAAAACCTAAAAAAAATATACCAGAAAGGGGCAATTGTGAATGTAAATGTATAAAGTGTGAAAATTTGAAGCAAATCTGTAAAGTGGTTTTTCTGGAATCGTGATGACAAGATTTATCTACAAACTTCCAAGATGGCCACCAGAATGCAAGATGGCTATCGGAAAGTGAATCAGCTCTATAACTTCTTACCATGTACCATGTGTGAAAATTTGAAGTAAAACTGTTACGTGGTTTTCATGGAATCGTGATGACAAGATTTATCTAAAAACTTCCAAGATGGCCGATGGAATGCAACATGGCCACCGAAAAGTTAGTCAGCTCTAGAACTTCATACCATGTAACATGTGTGAAAATTCGAAGTAAAACTGTGAAGTGGTTTTTCTGGAATCGTGATTACAAGATTTATCTATAAAGCTTCCAAAATGGCTGCCAGAATGCAAGATGGCCACTGAAAAGTTAATCAGCTCTAGAACTTCATACCACGTAACATGTGTGAAATTTGAAGTTAATCTGTTAGGTTGTTTTCCTGGAATCACGATGACAAGATTTATCCCAAAATATCCAAGATGGCCGCCAGAATGCAAGATGGCTGCCCAAAAGTTATTCACCTCTATATTTTCTTACCATGTAACATGTGTGAAAATTTGAAGTAAATCCGTTTGGATTTCCTGAAATCGTGATGACAAGATTTATCTTAAAACTTCCAAGATGGCTGCCAGAATGCAAGATGGCCACCGAAAAAATAATGAGGTCTAGGACTTTTTACCATGTAACATGTGTGAACATTTGAAGTACATCTGTTATGTGGTTTTTGTGGAATCGCGATGACAATATTTATCTGGAAAAAATTCCAAGATGGCCGCCAGAATGCAAGATGGCCGCCGCAAAGTTAATCAGCTCTAGAACTTCTTACCATGTAACATGTGTGAAAATTTGAAGTAAATCCGTCTGATGGTTTACCTGGAATCGTGATGACAAGAAAGTGAGACTTCAGAATGCCACCTTGTCTAACCCCGTTTTGGTGCCTTTTGCCCCTGTTTACATCAATAGAAGAGGTGTTTTCTTTAAGAGGGAAGTCTGTTCTTTCAAACGGTACAATCATTTTATGTGGGAAAGTACCGGACAACAAAACATTTTTTCAGAGGGTCCAGATCAGGGACTAGTAGGTGAAATAGGTTATTCTTTAGCAGATCATCTTGATTCACAAGGTTTAAGTTGCTCCATCCCCCGGGTCCATCCTGTGTTAAAAGTGACAACTTGGAAACTTACCCTTGATTACAACAACATGTATTGAAGCAAGACAGGCTCCCCGGGACTGGCTCTATCGAAGATGTATGGTTTGTGTATATTTTTGTGCATTTATATCAGAAGACGGGAAATGATTACTAGTCTATAACCCGGGGTGTATAAGAATGTTGCCGGTGGGGGGGGGGGGGGTGTTGTAGGCCTACCCTTAGCCCATAAATACTTTAAAATTGCCGCCACAAAATCCATCCAATCAACACTCATGTTACATTAACCTGTGGTGAAACTTTTGACCAATGAGAGGAGAGCTTATAAAAAGTTAGTGTGAAATAAAATTGAAAATTAAAGTTGTGGCACAAAACATAAATAACATCATCGTATCAATTTCAATCTGTAGAGTCAAGTTGTCACCTTGACAACCATTTACCAAGTGACCTTGGATAGGTTATTGCTTATATAATGCAATGTAGTTACTTGAAATAGCACATAATTTGCTGGAATCGGACACACCTTGCTTAGGAATGTGTGAATATGAAATAAACTTTTATATATAAACTTTACCTAACATATAATTTGCTTTCAGATAAACAATGATTGGTGGCTCTAGTACCTACACTGATCCAGAGTCGGTGGAAAAAATACCAAGTTCAGTACAAAAACAGCCTATGACCAATATTGCACAGGTTGACAATCCTCAAGGACATAACAATAACATACAAAATGAAAACAGGCCAACAGATAATGAGCAGAACTCAAACTGTATAAATGATGAGTCAAAACACAAGAATTGTGGCAGAGAAACCAACAATCAGATTCAGGGTGAAAAACATGACATTATGGGCCATAACGAACAAGTTGACATAACCATGATAAGACAATTCATGAAGAACTCAGAAATGAGGTACAGGATGGGAGTAGGCTGGTAACAGAGAATTCAAATGAAATGACAAAGCCAGTCTATGAGTTGGAAGAATCTGCTGCTCTATCGAACAAGGAAAAACAAGAACACAAGGAGCGTTATGATCCAGTAAAGGAAAAACCAGATGAAACTGATGGCGGATTCATAGAGACAATCAAAACACTAAATGAATCAATGGATGAAGTTGATGCTGGAGAAATCAGTCAGTTGGAAAGAGAATTGAAAATGAAAATAATCAATGGATGTTTTGAATCAGCATCAAAGTGTGATAGCAAAACTATTCGTTTGTTTGTGTCCAGTACTTTCACAGACACCAAAGCAGAGCGTAACTATCTAATGAGACATATCTACCCAGATATACAGGATTTTTGTGCTGCAAGGGGAGTGTCATTCAGCGTGGTTGATATGAGATGGGGTATCAGAGATGAAGCAACAAATGATCACATGACAAACGATATATGTATGACTGAAATAGAGAAATGTAGGAGAGAAACGATTCAGAGTGCACCTTGTTTTCTCTATTTAGGCTGCAACAAGTATGGGTACAAACCCCTCCCTCGGAATATTGAAATCAGTGAATTTAAAGCCATACTAAACAACATTGATGATGAGAATGCACTATCTCTGATCAACAAGTGGTATAAATGTGATGAAAACAACATACCTCCTATCTATATTCTACAGCCCATATCAGTCCACATACCTGAATACTTGACATGTCGTGATGAAGAACGTAGGTCTGTCATACAACAGTGGTACACAGTTGAGGAAATTCTTAAAGGCTGAGCCTTTCTAAAGCGGCACTGATGTCTTGTGAGCTATCTGATGAACAGAAAAATAAATGGTTATTTTCTGTTACCCACCAAGAAGTGATGGCTGGTATGCTAAAACCAAATGATGGAGGAAAACGTTCTCTATGTGTCATGAGGAACATCCCATACCTCCAACAAGGCCAGTTTCAAAAAGATGACATCAAGTTTGCCTGTCATTTCATTGATATGGACAGGACAGTTGAACCTCCTGTTATTAATACAGAAGTCAAAAACTTGATAGGAAAACTCCAAGATGACACTTTGAAAAAGTGTGGTAACATACTCAAATATGATGGCATCAAATGGGTACAAGATGGAGGAGTGACTGAACATACACATCAAGAGTACATCAAAGCAATGGGAAAACAAGTTGGGAAGAGCCTACAAGGAGCAATCAAGAGAGCTATAGAGACCACACCAGATATGGATTCTGTAACACAGGAATGTGCCTCTCACCTTAAGTTCTGTTACTCTAGAGCCAATAGCTTCTTTGGACGAGTTGATCTGATTGATGAAGGATTGAAATACTTTAAAGTTAATGGAGAAGTCACAAGAGTGCCACTTGTAGTACATGGGACTAGTGGAGCAGGAAAGACATCCCTTATGGCTGCCTTGGCATACAGGTAACTGAATTTAGGGTATACTTTAGGGAAACAATGTGAGCTCTTGTACAGCTCGCTTATATCTTTGAAGATAGCAATGGCTTATACGCTGCGCTGACGCTGATATGCCAAGTATCATGGTTCAACTCAAAATTGTGAAATAGTTACAAGCATTTCAAAACTAAGTGTTTGTCGTTTGGCCAAAATTGAAGTGCAGTTTTGTATTCAGGAAAATTCATAATTCAGGAAAACTACAAATCAGTTTAACTTGAAATTTTTACAAATGCAAGAGCAGATTAGTGCCAAGACATGATTAGGTTAATGGCAATCTGGGTGATCATTTTGATTATCAAAGTGTGATATTTATCACTGTGTGTCTTGTTGGTCATTACACATCAGGTGTTCCACTAATTTGCTTGAACTTGTACTGCAGGAACCTAAAATAGATTATCAATAAAGTTTCAACAAGATATCACAACTTTCACAAAAAATCATGCATAAAGGTAACTATTAGTGTGCAAGTGAAATTCACCTATTCTACGTCAATAGTAATTTAAGTCACTCTAGACACACTATTCACTATTCAGTCATGCTCATCAACTATCGAGTCCTAATGAGAGGTTTACTGTTTTCCAGAGGTATCAAGCAAGTACAGGACTCAACGAATCCAGTTCTAGTAGTGAGGTTTTGTGGAACAACTCCCCTCTCATCAAGTGGACGTGTTCTCCTCAAGAGCATATGTGATCAGATAAAAGAGGCATTTGATGATGGTCAGCCTTCTCCTCCAATAAGCTATGCTTATGCTGATTTGATTGTGGAATTCAAGCGTCAGATTGGGCGTGCTACTACTGAAAGGCCAATTGTGATATTGATAGACTCTCTTGATCAGCTGAATGATGATGATTTTGCGAGGACTGAGCCTGTGTGGATTCCTAATCAACTTCCTCCTCATGTTTACCTGGCTATATCAACACTTCCTAATATTGGAGGAAGTTACAAATATCTCAAGACTACTGATATTCCCGAGGTGGAAGTGGTACCCATCAACATAGATGATGCAAAGAATATCCTGTCTGCATGGCTTGAGATCAGCGAACGGACATTAACCAAGTCTCAGTTAAACACTGTCCTAAGTGTAGCAACTGATGGCACCAAAGAGCAGCCAACAGCACTCAGATTGAGACTCCTTTGCGATGCTGTAGTAAGAGTTGAGTCTTACTCTGAATTACCAGAACTTCCAAATACAGTAACTGGACTAATAAATGCCTTCTTTGAAAGGCTTGAAGTCTATCATGGGAAGGTTCTTGTTCAAACCTGTTTTGGACTTTTGTCAACTGCCAGATTTGGTCTGAGTGAATCAGAGCTCATAGATCTCCTCTCATGTGATGATAATGTTATGGATGCTGTCCTTCAATACCACAAACCACCAGAGAAACGTTTACCATATGTAGTCTTTGCTCGCCTGATGAATGATATCAAAGATTATGTCAGTATACGTGGTGGTTTGGGAAAGAATGCAATGACATGGTATCATAGACAATTCAAAGAGGCTTCCGAGAGGAAATACAGGAACAAGAACCTGATTAATCTGTCAAATCATTTATCAAAGTACTTTGACAACACATTCAGCAAGGAGTTTCGAGATCGTGGTATTGCTCCACAGCCATTGTATTGGAAGTCAAACGATGGAGAATCTGAGGGACGAATAAATCTGAGTGCTGTCGCAGAACTTCCTACAGCTCTCATGGCGGGGCAACGTAGAAAACGTTGTGTAGAAGTGCTAGCTGATCCAGTCTTTCTATCAGCCAAGTGTTATGCAGGTTTTGGCCGTGATCTTGTGGGTGACCTGTTTGACCTGAAAGACACTCTTTCTAACTTTGTCATGATGATTCCCAATGATGAAGATAGGGCTATGGATTCTAAAGATGATACAATAAATGACCTGGCAGAATTCATTCGAAGTGAGATAAACATTCTTGAAAGGAACACTGAGCTTTTTGTCCAACAAGGAATGGATCAAATAAAATCAACCATTGCCAAAAGTCTAATCGAAGAATACCAAACAAAAGATGGTGGTCTCCTACCGTGGGTACCTAATAGCAATAAGAGGCCTTTGGTGGAACACATAAACAAGTATCAAGGTGCACACCCCTGTGTCATGACACTTGATGGTCACACTGCTCCTGTCACTGTTGTTAGTCTTCAGATGATTAAAGGGCAAGCCATTATATCAGCATCAGAGGATGGTTCTGTTAGACTTTGGGACAGAACAACCGGAAGACAGATTGGGAAAATGACAACAAAGAATTCAGATCTGATTTTTAGTCCCGATCACGACAAATGTTTTTCACAGATCGGGATATGATGAATCGAAGTTACACTGTCACGTAATTTTATAGGGCTCGCGGGATATTCACGAAGTCAAACACCTTTATCCCGTATGAGCACTTTGTAGCACTGAGCTACGGGACAGTCAGGTTTTCAAACCCACTGTCCCGTACCAGCGCTTGGTAAAAAAATTTGCTGTGGGATAAAGTGATTTCAAAACTTGACTAATGCTGATCAAAGTATATGCTATCAAGCCATCACATACATGTATCTCTATGTAATTACCATACTATATTAACCCTTGCAAAAAATTCCATTTTTCATCTTTGTACTGAATTATATCAACATCAGTCTTTTATCTTTGAAATGTTGCTAAAGTTTATTGGGAGGGGTGGCATGTACACACTTGATTCAAAATGCTATTGTTTGTGTGTGAGGGGGGGGGGGGCATCTCCAGAGTTGACTCACATCATGGTCTATAAGAATCACAACTGTCACAAATCATCATTCCATCTGGTATCATTTAAATATCCTTGAATATGATTTGCAGTATGTACATAAATCCTTGTGTGCCATCCTGTATCATATATTATGCCTATTGTTAATGTTGCATATGTCTTTTTATTTTTTAATCAGCTAATATATATGGATATAAACACTGGTGAAGTAATGTGGTCATTCCTCAAGCCCTCCATATCATTTATCATCCTAATTGTTCATATTTCAACAGCTCCTTCCAGTTAATTAAATAAAAGTTGTTCTTCACGATAAATACCGGTGAAGTATTGTGGCAATTCCACATGCAATCTGTTTTTCCATCTATTCCCTGCTGTTATTCCACCATATTCTATCTATATGTTTTTGACATGCTGATTACCCATGCCATACATCCTGAAATAAGCAAATAATATTTAAATTATTTTCTTTTCTGTATTGTGCCTTTTGTTCATTTATCATTCACTTATGTCCAGTAAATTGAATAAAGTACTAGAAATATGCAAACTCCATAGCGCAGCAAATGCCAAAGAACACTAAATTCATGAATCTGTATGCCACAACATAATATTTATCATCTACCTTACCCTTGATTTGCAAATATAAAAAAAAACCATTAAAATGTTACATGTATATCAGAATAATCACCAATTCAAGTATTTGGGTGACCATTTGTATTAGATCATTGGTGTGGCGGGGGGGGAGGCACGATGGGTGCAAACCCTCTTCCCCATAACCAATAACAAAATGGCTCCACTACTTTTCGAGTAAGAGTAAAAAACGGTGGTCATTTTGAAAAATGGCTGCCTTTTACCAAAAGTGTCAATAGACAGTGTGCCACGCTTATAGTATTCACATACCAAATATGAACAAAATTGCTCTACTACTTTTTGAGTTATAGTAAAAAATGTAAAAATGGTCGCCATTTTTCAAAATGGTCGCCTACTACCCAAAGCGTCATTAGACAGTGTGCCATGCTTATAGTATTCACATATAAAATATGAACAAAATCGCTCTACTACTTTTTGAGATATAGTAAAAAATGTAAAAATGGTCGCCATTTTTCAAAATGGTCGCCTACTACCCAAAGCGTCATTAGACAGTGTGCCATGCTTATAGTATTCACATATAAAATATGAACAAAATCGCTCCACTACTTTTTGAGTTATAGTAAAAATTGTAAAAATGGTCGCCATTTTTCAAAATAGTCGCCTACTACCCAAAGTGTCATTAGACAGTGTGCCTTGCTTATAGTATTCACATATAAAATATGAACAAAATCGCTCTACTACTTTTTGAGTTATAGTAAAAAATGTAAAAATGGTCGCCATTTTTCAAAATGGTCGCCTACTACCCAAAGTGCCATTAGACAGTGTGCCATGCTTATAGTATTCACATATAAAATATGAACAAAATCGCTCTACTACTTTTTGAGTCAGTATAGTAAAAAATGTAAAAATGGTCGCCATTTTTCAAAATGGTCGCCTACTACCCAAAGTGTCATTAGACAGTGTGCCATGCTTATAGTATTCACATATAAAATATGAACAAAATCGCTCTATTACTCTTTGAGTCAGTATAGTAAAAAATGTAAAAATGGTCACCATTTTTCAAAATGGTCGCCTACTACCCAAAGTGTCATTAGACAGTGTGCCATGCTTATAGTATTCACATATAAAATATGAACAAAATCGCTCTACTACTTTTTGAGATATAGTAAAAAATGTAAAAATGGTCGCCATTTTTCAAAATGGTCGCCTACTACCCAAAGCGTCATTAGACAGTGTGCCATGCTTATAGTATTCACATATAAAATATGAACAAAATCGCTCCACTACTTTTTGAGTTATAGTAAAAAATGTAAAAATGGTCGCCTACTACCCAAAGTGTCATTAGACAGTGTGCCTTGCTTATAGTATTCACATATAAAATATGAACAAAATCGCTCTACTACTTTTTGAGTCAGTATAGTAAAAAATGTAAAAATGGTCGCCATTTTTCAAAATGGTCGCCTACTACCCAAAGCGTCATTAGACAGTGTGCCATGCTTATAGTATTCACATATAAAATATGAACAAAATCGCTCCACTACTTTTTGAGTTATAGTAAAAAATGTAAAAATGGTCGCCATTTTTCAAAATGGTCGCCTACTACCCAAAGTGTCATTAGACAGTGTGCCATGCTTATAGTATTCACATATAAAATATGAACAAAATCGCTCTACTACTTTTTGAGTCAGTATAGTAAAAAATGTAAAAATGGTCGCCATTTTTCAAAATGGTCGCCTACTACCCAAAGTGTCATTAGACAGTGTGCCATGCTTATAGTATTCACATATAAAATATGAACAAAATCGCTCTACTACTCTTTGAGTCAGTATAGTAAAAAATGTAAAAATGGTCGCCATTTTTCAAAATGGTCGCCTACTAC
Organism: Owenia fusiformis; assembly: GCA_903813345.2. Classification (NCBI taxonomy): domain Eukaryota; kingdom Metazoa; phylum Annelida; class Polychaeta; order Sabellida; family Oweniidae; genus Owenia; species Owenia fusiformis. The sequence goes on along the minus strand of CAIIXF020000006.1, from coordinate 35,509,812 downwards.
CCAAAGTGTCATTAGACAGTGTGCCATGCTTATAGTATTCACATATAAAATATGAACAAAATCGCTCTACTACTTTTAGAGTCAGTATAGTAAAAAATGTAAAAATGGTCGCCATTTTTCAAAATGGTCGCCTACTACCCAAAGTGTCATTAGACAGTGTGCCATGCTTATAGTATTCACATACCAAATATGAACAAAATTGCTCCACTACTTTTCAAGTTATAGTTAAAAAAGTAAAAATGGTCGCCATTTTTCAAAATGGTGTCCATTTTTCAAAATGGTGGCCATTTTTCAAAATGGCAGCCTTCTACCAAAAGTGTAATTAGACAGTGTGCAATGCTTATAGTATCCACATACCAAATATGAACAAAATCGCTCCACTACTTTTCGAGTTACAGCAAAAATCGTAAAATAACGAGTAAAGGCCCCCGTTTTTCAAGATGGCTGCCATGTGCTTCTTTCATATCTACATTCTAGCTTTATTAATGTCCTATATATTTTTTTACATTTAAAACATATTGCTATTACAGTTTTACATATTGCACCTAGATTACTGTAAAATTGGCACTAAAATGGCCGCCATTTTTAAACGAGCAGCCATTTTGAAAATTGGCCAACGGCATAAGACGTAATAAGATTTGAATAATAAACCATCGAATTTGACTTTTGAAACACTGAAATATGAATTTTGAAACAAATTCTTTAAACCAAACGTTCTTCGAATGCCAGGTGTTTGTAAAAAGCAATAAGCCTTTCAAATTGGGAAATTTTTTGAAATGCTTGTGAAACTACGGAAAGTTTCAGCTGCCTCTTTGAGAAATTAAATTGGTGGTTTAACAGTAATTCAAACATGCCAAGTGTGTCTCAGCTTAAAGGATTTCAGTGTGTTAATTGATTGATATATGCACAAAAATGATTTTGCTGTGCATTTAATCTTTGATATATGCATGGGTTGAGCAGGGATATTCTTTAAAAGGGGGTGAAAGCGAATCATCCATGTGTTCTTTTCAACTAATTCTTCATAATTTTTCTGCATCAAATTAATTATTCCATTTCCTTAAATATTTTGACAAACAAAACCTTCTCAATAGTTTTCAAATGAATATCAATTGTAACCCATCACCCCTATTGAGTATTTCTAAATAATAAACTTTTCCAAAAACTTAATTTCTTCAAAGACAACAACCTTGAAGATGTACATGGTGAACTGTTCAACTTCATCATTGACCCCAGTCATGTTTGAATTGCAATAAAGAATCATGTATCATATTAGAAATATAAAAGCATGAGTGTATGTACTAACCCATTCTGATAATGCAATCAGGCTTCGCCTTTGTGCATTATGTGTACGGGTTAGTACATACACTCATGCTTTTATATTTACAATATAGAATGATACAGGATTCTCACAGGCTGGTATCGAAAGATTTGTCCGCTGTGACGGAGCATGTTATTTTTCATAAAAACACTAAGAATGCTTCACGATTTATTTTTTAACTCATATGTTTCGTTATATCAAAGATAATAACTTACTCCATGCAATGGATATATCATTTGCGTGTAACCTTCACTACTGTTTGAAGTCCAATAACGCTAGGAGTAAAATCTATTGAAAACGGCGCCAGAGTATCAAACTCTAAATGAACCATTTCTTTTTTAACTTTTTAATGGCATGATATAGTGACACGATAATATTAACATATATTTTCAGCATATCTCTGAATGTATTAATGAGATATTAATGCATTGGGTCTTTTTAATTTTTTTATAAAAAAATAATATTAATATTTTTTGTCCGCTGTGACGGAGCATTTTCACAGTTCAAATTTGCAACTGCTCCGTCACAGCGGACAAAACAATTAAACATTATTTTTTATAAAAGAATTAAAAAGACCAAATACATCAACATCTCATTTATACCTTCATAGTTATGCTGAAACCATGTGTAAATATCATCGTGTCACTATATCGTGCCATTAGAAAGGTAAACAAGAAATGGTACATTTTGAAGTATGATACTCCGGCGCCATTTTCAATAGCTTTTCTTCCCAGCGTAATTGGACTTCAAACAGAAGTGAAAGTTACCCGCAAATGATATATCCATTGCATGGAGTAAGTAATTTTGTATGGTATAATGAAAGATATGAGTTAAAAAATAAATTGTGAAGTATTCTTAGTGTTTTTATGAAAAATAGCATGCTCCGTCACAGCGGACAAATATTTCGATACCAGCCTGTGATTCTTTATTCCTTAAAGTATCCGGAGATTTCCCAATGAAGGTGAACAAATGGCTGATTTCCAGGTGTACACATTTTTCATATTTCATCTTATTTATTCGTTACTTTCCATTAAAACCACGATTGATCGGTATAGAGGCAGCTGAATATTTGGTAAAAATAAAGCAAGCAGTTGAATTCAGTATTTCTGTTTCAGCCGTGAATAATCAGATCAGTCGTGCCTTAGAATAGGTAATATATGCTTGCATCGCGTTGATCTTACTATTTAAGGAGTAACATCACAAAATCAAGAATTTATACAAACCGAGCCATTATTTAGTTACAAAGATAAATGCAGGCCTGTCAACTGTCCAGCAATTTGCGTATTTGTAATGCATTTACTGAGGCCAAGCCGGGTTTTTTTGACATGACAGATTAACATGTCACGCAAATACACATTTTTTTCTGATTATAGTCAAGCAACAAGGAAATGCAGCAAACTCCTCGAGTTGAGGTCTCCTAGTAAAAAAATGCCTGACCCTCTCATATATCTGTTGATTATTCCTGTTTAAAACTGATTCAAGAGCATGGCACTGAACAAACCTATATGCTTATTCAGGCCCGTAGCCAGGATTTGCCCAAATATGGCTAAAATCACTTGAGAAGTGCTCAAAATGGTGAAAAACTGCATGATTTTGAAAGAATTTTTGGCCAGGGGGGGGGGGTTCGCGAGAACCCTGCGAACCCCCCCCCCTGGCTACAGGCCTGCTTATTTGTTATTTGTTTAGTTGTTGGTTGGGTAACATGTTTATGATGTTACAAATGATGCAAAGGATCTTCAAACAAATCAGTGAAGTCTATATTAATCGTTTGTTTAGTTGTTAATGTGGCAATAAGTGTCTGACGTCACAGGTGATTGCATCATATTCCAGTCACGCCATTTTACGACATCGCATAATTTGAGCTGATTTTGGCTTCATTTCACTTTATTTGAAAGACTTTTAAAAATATAATAATGAGTCAGTATTTTTCTAAAAAAATATTTATATTCGAATTTGAGGTCAAAGTCCCAAAAATTGATCAACCAATTTGAATCACAATTTAAAGAGGTGAAGAAGTGAATAATTACAGGAGCAAACGTGATCAATGGTTCAAGAGAAGAACATCCAACTTGAAATGAAAGGCAAAACATCAAAAGAGGAGTGCTGAAAAAATCTTACACATTTCATTCAGAATTTTTATGCAAATTGCATGTCATGCATTTGCTTTACATTTTTTGTCTCCCCCGTCGAAATTTGGACCAAGAAGTGTTGTCACGATGTGATTTATCGTACATCGATGCATCGGCAATTTTCAGTTAGTAAACATCGATGCACATCACGATGTACATCGAGAAAAAGTCAGAGAAAAGTGCACTGAAATCCTGAATGCTAATGCACTAAAATACCGAACAGAACAAATTAATAAGAATACGCTGGTACATCCGGGAACTTCTAGTAACGGTGAAATGAAAGTCAAGTAATTTTTTTTAGATAAATGGTTCATTTCGACTAGCTAAAACAGTTTTAAAGCGAAAGAATATCAGAAAACATTGGAAAATGAAATAAGACATGAGAAAGGTAAACGATTTGCGTCAAAATAAGATAAGGGTGATTTTTAGCAAATTAATTTTTTTTAAAAACATGGATGTTTTGTTTCAGACATCGATGCATCACCAGAATCAGCTTTGGCGATGTACATGTACATCGCGGTGTATCGATTAAAGTGGGATTATCGACTGCCGAGTCGTATCCAATGATCCTGGGCCTATCGTAAAATGAAAGCTTTAAATATATTGTTGCCTTAAAAAATGTATCTATTTTCCATGTATGCAACTAGAATTTGTGCACATACCTTATATCGATCGATAATGGCAAAGGAAAATCCTCCAATTTTTTGTCTTCCTTTCTCCTTTCGTGTCCGCCATTTTTTATTAAACCGGAAGTTTGTTCTCTGTCGTCCGCGCAATTTTTTTTCACTTTTATTTCAAATAATGCTTCAGTTTCAACTTTTAAGGACAGGGTGCATGTTGGGAAATTTTCTGCATTCCTCAATTGAGTCACATGTTATTTTTCAAACATGAATCACTCCTTCCCCACATTGTCTACATCTTCCAAGTTTGCACAAAGAATGCACTTCTGTGCCTAGAAAAGCCTTGTGAGAAGGTTTGTTTTGTAAAATGTATAAAAAATGAGAAAATTCAGTGAAAACAATTTCTGAAAATTTTCTGATTTTTTTCACTGAATTTTTTTTGTTTTTTATACACTTTATCAAAACATTCTTCTCACAAGTCTTTTCTAGGCACAGAAGTGCACTCTTTGTGCAAAACTGGAAGATATAGACAATGAAGGGAAGGAGTGATTCTTGTTTGAAAAATAACATGTGACTCAATTGAGGAATGCAGAAAATTTCCCATCATGCACCCTGACCTTAATGCTTTTTTATAATCGTCAAGTGTTTTCTATAAGAAAGTTTTCATAAAAAGACTCACACTGTCAGAGATTTTATCGATTCGAGCGGCCAGAAAAATTAGTTTCAATTTCACCGGCTAGGTGTTTCGACTTCGACTTGGAAAGAATTTGAAAAAATCTATGAGTGGGACTCCTTGTATGGAATTGTAGATTCTAAATGATTTGCCAGTTCTACTGGTTGATGAATATTGCCATATGCATACATTTTTATAAAATAGGAATAAGGAAGAAGATGTTAGACCAAACTTCGCCCCGATAGCTCAGAAAAGGTAAAATTTCTCCATTTTTCTCTCCACAGACCTTAGAGCCGCTTTAATCGCGACAACACTAGGACCAAGGTGTTTAGATTTGGACCAGGTGTTCACAATTTGAAGGATGATGTTCAACATTTGTAAGTTACTTATTTAGGTGCTCCCAGGTTGACAGGCCTGTATTTGAGACATCCACAAGTTCAAGAAAAGTCCCAAATTGAAGTTCAAAATTGGCAAAAAATCAAAAACAGCAAAGAAATTAAGGTACAGCTGGAAAGTAACATTTTGGTAAAAAATTGCTATACCTGCACATGTTATTTTCTGGTACAAAATAAAGTATGAAGGCATGTGTCAATTTCCTTGCTTTTTTCAGGAAAGTATCATTACATTGTCTTCTTTTAGAATATCTGGTAGGGGTTCAATGGGAACTCCAGGAAATTCTGATATTTCACACTTTCTATTTTTCCAAATTTTCTTTCAAAGTTTCCAGACAACACAGAAGCTTCCATTGACCTGTTTCCAGATATTCTAAAAGTAAACAGTGTAATGATACTTTCCTGAAAAAAGCAAGGAAATACACACATGACTTCATACTTAATTTTGTACCACAAAATAACATGTGCAGGTATAGCAATTTTTTACCAAAATGTTACTTTCCAGCTGAACCTTAACTAAAAAAAAAAAAGCCTACCTTGGAAGTTTAGTCGTCGTCGTACGACTGATACTGCAGCTCCTATCATGTCTAAGGTAGTGCTTCTTCCCATTGAGTGGGTAGTTTACAGTTTTAAATTGTAAAATGTTGAAGAAGTATTTTTCACAAACGTGTTGAATTTTTGTAGCTATGGGGTAGTCTAGACGTCAAACTATATGTGTAACATAATCTTTCGAAAACAAGAGAGAGAAAAATTAAAATGGTGAATAAACCTCCTAATAGAGTCTCTGAGTATCAGATATGATTTTATATAATTATCAAAAAATAATTTATTGTAGTTGATCTGTTAAAAAGCGAGCCTAAAATTTTAATTCGTTCTGAATATACCAATTCAAGTTTGACATGCCGAGATCTCTCACGGCCGCCAGAATGTCTGCGAATATGAACCAACCATCTAGAGATTGATGCAAAGATAGGAATGTTAGGCAGACGTCAGTGTCTAGACGACTAAGTAGCCTATTGTCTAGACTTTCTTGTGATACATACTTTAGTTTTGGGAGTCAGAGAAATATTCAAGTTCAGGCAGGCACTTGCCTTGCACTTTGAATTTCGCAGCAGGTAACTTATCTAGGCCTATAGCCTAGATCTAGACATAGGCCTATTCTGTGGGGGGGGTTAAAGATCCAATTCTAAGCCAGGTTTTGGTAAGTTCACATTCGAGAACTGTGAACTGTGAAAGTGCTCTTCCATGGGGCTAGTCGATGCCCCCCCCCCTTGAGTTAGTATGTATCCAACAGACCGAATATAATATTCGGTCTGAATATTTATTCAGACGAAGGATACAGTCTACCCCTTGAGTGGGCCCAGAAACGTTTTTAGGGCCCCAAAATATATTTGGCCAACAAATGTTGCTGGGCCTCCAAGACTTACCCTTTGCATTCGTTTGACTTCACTTCTTAAAAGAGAGCTTCGTCTTCACTCTTTCAAACTAAAATAAACCTGTGAACTCACCGCGCCAATCAGTGTTCGTCGGCCAAATTTGACCGACATTCTATATATGGTCATTCCTTCTGACGTCATCGTTGAGCCCGGAATGACATGCGCATATTTAATTAGAACGCATTTGGCGTATGTTTGTTCAGGCTCGCTGAATGGTGGACGAAAGGTCAGCAGATTATGAGTCAAAGAAAGCATTCTTGAGTTTCAAATTGACTTCTGTGGTAACTTGAAACAATCTTCTAATTTATTCCACTTACCTTTTATTGTTCAAATATATTCTTTGAAAATCGGATTATTAAGGGTGTTAATCAGGGTAATTCTGTGCCATTTTATCAAAAATCTTGTTGCTATCTAGAAACGAGCAATTGTGATCTTGTTGTTACCTAGAAACGAGCAACTGTGATGTCACGTCACACTCACGTTAATTCTGGAATCACATGGCAGCCATTTTGGAAATTTCAAAAAAGTCCCAATTAAAAAGGCTAAATGCTGTTTACAAATTGGAAACTATGGCAGAATCAACAAAGGGTTTGTGAAATAATTAGGATATGGTTTCAAAATTACACACATGACAATATATGACTACTAAATGCAGGCAGGGACTTTTAATTGCCAAAAAGTCGAGTGACATTTTAGATGGAGAAATCCTTAGACTCTGCACGCAGGGTACCAAGACTGGACTTTTGTTTGGCGAAACTTGGACTTCTGGGCCTTTTAGGCAAAATTATCTATAAATGGGCTTCAAATTTTTTTGTAGAACGTGACTCTGGGCACCCCCCCCCCTCTGCCCCCCCCCAAACAGGAAATTAAAAAAGCATGAGGATTTTTTAATCTTTTTGAATTGTTATAAAAGAGTTCTGTTTTAACCTTTAGTCCATTTTTCTTATAGACAGAGCCTAAGGATGAAGTATCAGCCTGAGAGACTTGCTGTGATCAAAGATAAAAGAGATTGAAAGATAAGAAGAATAACCAGTGTCTAGACGACTACAACAGTACTATTGCTACTTTCAGAAATCTTCATGTTCAATGGCATGCCTTGTACGTTTGCAGGTAATTTGATTATCCCTGACCCCTGGGGAGGGTGATTACTAGTATATCAGGGGCTTTGCCAGTTTTCAGACAGGGGGGGGGGGGGTGCGATCGTGGCATAAAGCAAGCCAATTTGTTTCTAAGAATTTTGCAAAATTGATGCAACTTGAGCTAGAAAATCATAAAAAGCATTTTAAAGTTATTTTCTTCTTTTATCTCATGATTCTATTTTTATTGGTTATGGGTTTGATTATGCTCCCCTGGCAACGCCTATGGTCCAATAGACGCGATAGTTCAGAGTGACAACAATATTCTACATCAAGCTCAACTTCCGGGTACAGATTTTTTATACATCTGGGTAATAAATTGATACAGGGTCCCATTTTAAACACATCATTTCAGCTTTATTTGACATTCTTCTTCACATGTATTTGCACAAACGATAAAAATACATCATATGAAATGCATTTTCACAAATATTTTCCGGACCAGCCAATAATCATTGAATGTTTTATCATGAAGTCATGACTTCGTTCCTGGAAACTGAGACCAGATGTCTCGATGTGAAACAAGAAGCAAATTCTCGTGAATATAACATGGGCTTGATTTCATGTTGGTAAAGTTTGACTTGTATAAATTGTAAGGGTTGTAACTTGATAATTATAAACTTTATAACATGTGACTGAGACAATTACCAATCATGCATGCATATGATTGCCCATTAATGATCATTGTATGCCCTGCAGGCCCGTAGCCAGGATTTACCTGGGGGGAGTGGTTTTACCAAAGGGGACTTTTTGCCTAGGCGGGGGGGGAGCTTTTTGACAGTTTTGGCAAAAAATCTTGCGAAAAGTGCTCAGAATAGTGAAAAACTACATGATTTTATAAAAGAATTTCTGTCCTGGAGTGGAGCTGCCCCTCCCTCTGCTCCTCCCCCCCCCCCGCTCCCACCCCCTGACTACAGGCCTGCTCTGCTTGTTAATTATTATTAGACATATACTGATGCTATTTGTATTATCTGCTTCAGGATGAGCAAGGATGGAAAAAGTGGGATGGTGCAGTAAGAATGTATAATCCAATTTTTCAACACACGACTTTATCACAGAGAGTCAGACTGATTTATTTTTCAAACAACAGACAGAGGTAAGGGCCCTAAACTTTGATGATTTTTATTATCAGACACTTGGGTGCTAAATTGTGATCAGTTTGCTGGTCAATGCATAGGCGGTTGGGCAGTCTTTCAATAAATCTTGTCTAGGCTACAGATTTCAAGCCGAATCAGTCAATTCAGCTTATCAGTTTAGGACTGATAGTGTATTTGTCACTCAATGTCATATCTTGTATCATACCATATCACTGACTGTCATATCATGTGTCAAACCATGTCACTCCCTGTCATATCTTGTAACATACCATGTCACTCACTGTCATATATCGTAACATACCATGTAACTCATTGTCACAACTTGAAACATATTGTGTCACTTACTGTCATACCTTGTAACAATCCATGCCACTCATTGTCATATCTTGTAACACACCCTGCCACTCAATGTTATGTTTTGTTTCATACCATGTCACTCACTGTCATATCTTGTTACATTCCATGTCACTCAATGTCATATTTTGTATCGTACCATGTCACTCACTGTCATATCTTGTAACATACCATGTTACTCACTGACATATCTTGTAACAATTACCCAATGCGAGTAGGTAGTTACCAGTTTTACCACCAGGTGGCTGATTCGGGTCAATTAACATGGCAGGTATATAAGAAAGTTCCCTTAAACTTGAATATTATCAATTTAAGTGGCTCAATTTTCATATAACCCTTATGTGCCTAATACTTATACTAATGAAAATATGTCCGGTAAAGCAAAATAGTATCTGTCCACTAAAAGAAAAGATATTTCATTTTTTGTGATTTTATAGCATGGGGTCTATGAGGAATCTCCCCGAGCTAGAAGTCACATTTTCAAAGAAAATTAATTTTTCAAAGTTGATAAAAACTTTTTATCGATTTTTCAAATTGAGTTTTTGGATGTAAATTTTGGTGAGCTTAATCACGAAAGACCTTATTGAGCTCTGATTAATTTAAAATTTTCAAGGTCAAAGGTCATCAAACTAGGTCACACAACTGTGCTATCTAAGTTTCTCAAAGTTGGAGACTACAAATCCAAATCAATAGTTTTGTTTGAAAGTCAGGATATACATTCCTCTGAAGGTTCCAAACTGTGTGAGCACAGGACTGTGGGTCCTTATTTTGTAACATACCATGTCACACACTGTCATATCATGTATCATACTATGTCACAGACTGTCATATCTTGTAACATACAATGTCCCTTACTGTCTGATCTTGTAACATATGTCACTCAATGTCATATCTTGTAACATAGCGTGTCACTCAATGTCATATCTTATATCATTCCATTCAACTAACTGTCGATATCTTGTAACATACCATGCCACTCACTGTCATATCATGTATCATACCATGTCACAGTCTGTCATATCATATGACATACCATGTCACTCACTGTCATTTATTGTAACATACCATGCCAATCACTGTCATATTTTGTAACATATCACGTCACACACTGTCATATCATGTATCATACCATGTCCCTTACTGCCATATCTTGTATCATACTACGTAACTCACTGTCAAATCAGGTAGCATACTATGTTACTCACTGTCATATCTTGTAACACCATGTCACTCATTGACATATCTTGAAACATACCATGTCATTTACTATCATATTTGTAACATACCATGGCACTCAATGTCATATCATGTATCATACCATGTCACTGACTGTCATTTTTTGAAAAATGACCACCATTTTTACTTTTTTTTACTATAACTCAAAAAGTAGTGAAGTGATTTTGTTCATATTTGGTATGTGAATACTATAAGCATGGCACACTGTCTAATGACACTTTTGGTGGAAGGCTGCCATTTTTCAATATGGCTGCCATTTTAATGGTTTTTACTGTACCTCAAAACGTAGTGGAGGGTTTTTGTTCATATTTGGTATGTGAATACTATAAGCATGGCACACTGTCTAATGACACTTTTGGTAGAAGGCGGCCATTTTTCAAAATGGCTGCCACTTTATAGCTGTTTTTACTATAACTCAAAAAGTAGTGGAGCGATTTTGTTCATATTTTGGTATGTGAATAATATAAGCATGGCACACTGTCTAATGACACTTTGGGTAGTAGGCGACCATTTTGAAAAATGGTGACCATTTTTACATTTTTTACTATAACTCAAAAAGTAGTAGAGCGATTTTGTCCATATTTTATATGTGAATACTATAAGCATGGCACACTGTCTAATGACACTTTGGGTAGTAGGCGACCATTTTGAAAAATGGCGACCATTTTTACATTTTTTACCATAACTCAAAAAGTAGTGGAGCGATTTTGTTCATATTTTATATGTGAATACTATAAGCATACATTTTTTACTATAAGCATGGCACACTGTCTAATGACACTTTGGGTAGTAGGCGACCATTTTGAAAAATGGCGACCATTTTTACATTTTTTACTATAACTCTAAAAGTAGTGGAGCGATTTTGTTCATATTTTATATGTGAATACTATAAGCATGGCACACTGTCTAATGACGCTTTGGGTAGTAGGCGACCATTTTGAAAAATGGCGACCATTTTTACATTTTTTACTTTAACTCAAAAAGTAGTAGAGCGATTTTGTTCATATTTTATATGTGAATACTATAAGCATGGCACACTGTCTAATGACGCTTTGGGTAGTAGGCGGCCATTTTGAAAAATGGCGACCATTTTTACATTTTTTACCATAACTCAAAAAGTAGTGGAGCGATTTAGTTCATATTTTATATGTGAATACTATAAGCATGGCACACTGTCTAATGACACTTTGGGTAGTAGGCGACCATTTTGAAAAATGGTGACCATTTTTACATTTTTTACTATAACTCAAAAAGTAGTAGAGCGATTTTGTTCATATTTTATATGTGAATACTATAAGCATGGCACACTGTCTAATGACACTTTGGGTAGTAGGCGACCATTTTGAAAAATGGCGACCATTTTTACATTTTTTACTATAACTCAAAAAGTAGTAGAGCGATTTTGTTCATATTTTATATGTGAATACTATAAGCATGGCACACTGTCTAATGACACTTTGGGTAGTAGGCGACCATTTTGAAAAATGGCGACCATTTTTACATTTTTTACTATAACTCTAAAAGTAGTGGAGCGATTTTGTTCATATTTTATATGTGAATACTATAAGCATGGCACACTGTCTAATGACGCTTTGGGTAGTAGGCGACCATTTTGAAAAATGGCGACCATTTTTACATTTTTTACTTTAACTCAAAAAGTAGTAGAGCGATTTTGTTCATATTTTATATGTGAATACTATAAGCATGGCACACTGTCTAATGACGCTTTGGGTAGTAGGCGGCCATTTTGAAAAATGGTGACCATTTTTACATTTTTTACCATAACTCAAAAAGTAGTGGAGCGATTTTGTTCATATTTTATATGTGAATACTATAAGCATGGCACACTGTCTAATGACGCTTTGGGTAGTAGGCGACCATTTTGAAAAATGGCGACCATTTTTACATTTTTTACTATAACTCAAAAAGTAGTAGAGCGATTTTGTTCATATTTTATATGTGAATACTATAAGCATGGCACACTGTCTAATGACGCTTTGGGTAGTAGGCGGCCATTTTGAAAAATGGCGACCATTTTTACATTTTTTACCATAACTCAAAAAGTAGTGGAGCGATTTTGTTCATATTTTATATGTGAATACTATAAGCATGGCACACTGTCTAATGACGCTTTGGGTAGTAGGCGACCATTTTGAAAAATGGCGACCATTTTTACATTTTTTACTATAACTCAAAAAGTAGTAGAGCGATTTTGTTCATATTTTATATGTGAATACTATAAGCATGGCACACTGTCTAATGACGCTTTGGGTAGTAGGCGACCATTTTGAAAAATGGTGACCATTTTTACATTTTTTACTATAACTCAAAAAGTAGTAGAGCGATTTTGTCCATATTTTATATGTGAATACTATAAGCATGGCACACTGTCTAATGACACTTTGGGTAGTAGGCGACCATTTTGATTATTATTATGTTATTATTATATTATTATGTAAAATTATTTTTACATTTTTTACTATAACTTGAAAAGTAGTGGAGCGATTTTGTTCATATTTGGTATGTGAATACTATAAGCATGGCACACTGTCTATTGACACTTTTGGTAAAAGGCAGCCATTTTTCAAAATGACCACCATTTTTTACTCATTTTACTCTTACTCGAAAAGTAGTGGAGCCATTTTGTTATTGGTTATGGGGAAGAGGGTTTGCACCCATCGTGCCTCCCCCCCCCCCGCCACACCAATGATCTAATACAAATGGTCACCCAAATACTTGAATTGGTGATTATTCTGATATACATGTAACATTTTAATGTTTTTTTTTGATATTTGCAAATCAAGGGTAAGGTAGATGATAAATATTATGTTGTGGCATACAGATTCATGAATTTAGTGTTCTTTGGCATTTGCTGCGCTATGGAGTTTGCATATTTCTAGTACTTTATTCAATTTACTGGACATAAGTGAATGATAAATGAACAAAAGGCACAATACAGAAAAGAAAATAATTTAAATATTATTTGCTTATTTCAGGATGTATGGCATGGTAATCAGCATGTCAAAAACATATAGATAGAATATGGTGGAATAACAGCAGGGAATAGATGGAAAAACAGATTGCATGTGGAATTGCCACAATACTTCACCGGTATTTATCGTGAAGAACAACTTTTATTTAATTCACTGGAAGGAGCTGTTGAAATATGAACAATTAGGATGATAAATGATATGGAGGGCTTGAGGAATGACCACATTACTTCACCAGTGTTTATATCCATATATATTAGCTGATTAAAAAATAAAAAGACATATGCAACATTAACAATAGGCATAATATATGATACAGGATGGCACACAAGGATTTATGTACATACTGCAAATCATATTCAAGGATATTTAAATGATACCAGATGGAATGATGATTTGTGACAGTTGTGATTCTTATAGACCATGATGTGAGTCAACTCTGGAGATGCCCCCCCCCTCACACACAAACAATAGCATTTTGAATCAAGTGTGTACATGCCACCCCTCCCAATAAACTTTAGCAACATTTCAAAGATAAAAGACTGATGTTGATATAATTCAGTACAAAGATGAAAAATGGAATTTTTTGCAAGGGTTAATATAGTATGGTAATTACATAGAGATACATGTATGTGATGGCTTGATAGCATATACTTTGATCAGCATTAGTCAAGTTTTGAAATCACTTTATCCCGCAGCAAATTTTTTTACCAAGCGCTGGTACGGGACAGTGGGTTTGAAAACCTGACTGTCCCGTAGCTCAGTGCTACAAAGTGCTCATACGGGATAAAGGTGTTTGACTTCGTGAATATCCCGCGAGCCCTATAAAATTACGTGACAGTGTAACTTCGATTCATCATATCCCGATCTGTGAAAAACATTTGTCGGGGTCGGGACTAATAATCAGATCTAAAGAATTCCATTAGAACCATGGCTATAACAGAATTACCAAGTTCTGAGGCTTACTTTAACACATCCCTTCCATGTGGCACTGCAGTGTTTGTAGGATGTGAAAATGGCAGTGTATATGTATGGCGAGTTGCATTCAGCTATTTCAAAGGGAAAGAACCAATGATTGTTCCAATCTCAATATTCCAAGCTTTTAATGGTACACCAGTCCAAACCATTGCAGTAGAATCTTCAGTAAATGACAAGGATTGTAGCCGGATAGTTACAGGATCATGTCACACTTTAAATGAAGAGAAGGGAGGTCAAGGAGAAGTCAAGCTATGGGACATATCTGAACTTTTAACTGTCCAATCAGGTGATGAATTAAAGAAGCCGGTTCTCCTGAAGATGAAGGCACGACATGAAATAGCTATAGCATTATTACATTCTGATAGAAAAGAATGGAATTTTGGCATAAAAGCTCTGGCATATTCCCCTGATAATGCATACATTGCTGTAGGGTTTGGACTTCCAACTTATCTGAGTGGAGCTGGAGTGTTCCTTGGAGCTGTGGTGAGAAATGAAACTTTGGAGACAGCCTGTGTGATTGATGGAGAGAATTACCAGTTGCACTATTTGGAGTTTGACAAGAATTACTCCAATGGTGAAACCTACAGACTGCTGATATCAACACCATATACATTTGAAGTATGCCTTATTACTCCGAGTAAAGGTGAGATTTATATAAAATGTGACTAGTATTTCATTTCATTTATTCTGTAAATGCATGCATTTTTATTTCACAATCCCAAGTGGAGGTATTGTTATAATCTCAACCTTTTTGGGGGTGGCGTTAAACATCTGTAACATGGAATCTTGAAAAATGGTATGTTTAACAAATGACAGGTGGTAACACTTTGCATGTTAACCCCTAGAACTGGCCCGGCAAGGTGGTAATAATATGTTTTATTATTGGACAAAATAAACTGACAGTGTTAATGATTTATGCTTTCAGGCAATAACAACAACCGTTCTACAATGCTATATGAATTTCTTGACATCCATCATTCTTCAGGTGCATTCACAACAACAGAGAATGTATATGGATCAGCATTGGCATCAATGCTCTTGTTATGGAAGGATTCTCAAAAGTTTGAGGTCAAGGCTCATGGTGGTCTACTGAAATCTGTTGACTTTGGGAATGCAGGTATTACAAAGTTGTGTGTAACTGGGGCAGCTGATTCACTTGTCAAGGTATGGGATGTTGACAAATGCTTTGAATATGAGCCCCCAGAGGAATTACATAACTACTCATGTACAGCTCTTGGGATAAAACCCCAACAGGATGTAATTGTAACAGGTGGCGATAGAGGAGGTGGAATCTATGCTGAACTCTGTTCTTGGAATAGCCGTACAGGAGATATGATTACATATTCTAAAGGCTTCAATGATATGCACAGGAGTATTCAATATTGTCCTTGTGGCAGATTTTGTTGTGTCAGGGTAGGACGTTATTCTGATTATAGTTACATAGAGGTTTATGAAGCGTCAACATTTGTCAATGCAGGCCATGGCTTCGATGTATGCCATGAGCAAATTAATAGAGTAGCAATGTCTGAAATTAAAGGATACAACCACTATATTGCTGGCAGGGGAGAACTAAGCTTTACTCCTGACTGTACTTGGCTCGTATCTAATTCACCAAGCAGTCGTCATGAAAAATCGTCACGAAAATTTCCAATGAACATGCGTGACATATACGGGATTCGCGTGACAAATCCGAACAAATTGCGTTCGTTTTTTTCCGACGTTCGTATTTTTACCGTATCATAAACATATTTTGAAAAAAATTTTACAGAAACATATTTGCGTGACAATTACCAGGTAAAATGCGTATTTGCGTGACATTTTGTGTCACGCAAAAAAAACTGGCGTGACTTCAAATTCTTCAGCAAATGCGTGACAAATACGCAAATTGCGGGACAGTTGACAGGCCTGCATCTATTCAGCATCTGAGATCAGCAAAAGAAATGGTGACAAGTCAAAGATAGCGCTTGGATCACATAATGGAGATACAATGGGTGGCCACTTCTCTGATTCTGGTCGTTACCTCATAACATGTTATCGCATCCTACGACCCCTTTAGATTGTGGTCGTAGGCCCGATTCATTAGTAAGCCTGTGTTTCTACAATGTCGGAGAATGAACTATGCATTGCACACATAAATGACCTACCTCGATACATTCCTGAGTATTTTAGAATTCTTTTCATATAGTTGAATCGCAAATTGTATGGGTTTATCGGCAGAACGAAGATATTTTCGTTTTTGATAGCAATATTTGCGTGTAGGTTCAACCGTCAAATTCCTCCATTCAGTTCCCGGCATGCACCAGTCATAAGGGAAATCCCTGGGGAATTCCCCTTCCGACATTTTGAAAATTGCTGAGATATTTCCGATGTAAAAACTAAAATCTCTTCGTTCTGACGATAAACCCATACAATTGGCGATCTAACAACATAAAAAGAATTTTAAAATACTCTAGAATGTATCGAGGTAGGTCATTTAATAGCGCAATGCGTAGTTCATTCTCCGACATTGTAGAAAGACAGGCTTACGAATGAAACGGGCCTACGACCACAATCTAAAGGGGTCGTAGGATGCGATAAATAACATGGTGTGCTGATTACACAGCTGAATTGGTCAGTAGCTATGATGATGCTCCACAACCAAGAAATAGTGAACTTAAACTATGGGAACGTAAAGCTGGTCCAGGATTTGATGAAGTGAAGTGTGTTGAAGCTGACAAAACAAGACCTTCTGGGGGAACAATAAACCCTCATAGGGGTCATCATGGCTTTTCATGTGCCAGAATATCTCCTGATGGTGCAAAGCTTGCAGTGGGCACCAGGACAGGACAATTACAAGTTAGAAGTATCCCCTCTCTAGATATCATTGCTAACACCACTGCACATGAGAATGACATATCATCTGCCAAGTTTTCACCTGATGGGGAACTTCTTGTAACTGGTTCAATGGATAAATGGGTGTCACTATGGAATAGTAGCAATCTGGATCGTATCTGGAAGTACTATGTTGGTTGTGGTGTTACAAGTTTGGATGTTTATATAATTGACAAAGTTTTCCGCATTGCATGTGGGGATACAAGTGGCAGAATGAATGTACTGGAAGTTCACAATGTTGAGCTTGGTCCCGTTCATGCATATTCTGGAAGGTTTGTTCATGACGACAGCCCACATGGGTTTAGGTGCAGATGGTGTGGTGCATGGAATGAGGCAGAACCTGCTGATGACACAATGGTCAACTGTCAGTTTTGTTCAAGCCCCATTCATCACATAAGACAATTTCTTAGTGGAGTCTACACAGCAGACTAGTTAGACTTCACACAACTTCAGAGAAGGAAATCCCGATGAACATGTTACACACGAATCTGAAATATGTGACAATATAATATTTACAATGTACCATTGATTTATACCATTGTCATGATTTGTTTGCACAGAAAAGGATATAACAATGAAATCTCAAAGTTCCTGCCAATTCAAGATTATGGCAGCCATTATGTATTTCAAGGGCACAAATCATGAGAAAGAAATTCTCATATTATATTTTACTAAATCAATTTAAGTTCCACATATTATTATGTCTGTAAACCAGTATAAATAAGGGGTACGAAACATGAGAAAGTTACATTACTCTACTTTATTACTTTTCTTACTGTAATTGAAAATTGTAATTGTTGGATGTATGTTTGGCCTTAAAAAGGCACCAGTACAAATAAAATCCTATAAGGTGACATTTATTGATTCTCCAAGGCATGAATCAGAGAATGATACAATCTTTACTTCTGTAAATTGCCTTAAAATAAAGTGACACTACAGGATCTCAAATTCACGGTAATGTCTGTTTGCTTGACCCGTGTACACAAAATGCAGATACACATTAAAAGATCACATTTTCACCCTTGGTATACGCAGCTAACGAAAATTGACCGGCACGGGTCAAAAGCTGGACCGGCACGGGTTAACGGTTTTATTTGAATTTAAAATAGCCATAACTTGCTCAATAATGACTTCCTCGTGTCTAATTTGAAATATATGATGCCTCCCGATGCTTTTAAGTACCCCAATTTTTTACAGATTTTTAAACGGACCAAAACTCTCTAAATGCGCATTTATGCTCTTTTCTCTCGAGAATGACTGTCTCATTTTCACGATAACTTTTATTTAGTACTTCTAACATATAAGATCTATTTTTCCCCATCAAGGTATGATGTAAATGACATGCTATTTACATATTGTGAGTTTCAATGACGCGCGTTTGATTTTATAAAAAATGCCAAACTTTGTGACAAAGAATTTCATCAGCTATTGCCCCGAACCGGTCCGTCTTCTCTCTGCAAGCAGATTGCCCCGAACCGGTCCGTCTTCTCACTGCAAGCAGGATGAAATTCTTTGTACAAGGTATGACTGAAGAGAAAAGTTCATCCCTAGCTTGTACACAAATCTTGAACACAGATGCACTGACCATAACAGTAATAACACCTCTCAAGTAGAACATTATTTCGACGTATCAAAAAGGTCTTCTACTTTACACAGATTAAACTGTATCTGTTTAAGCACTTGTTTTTCTTCAGTCATACCTTGTTCGATCAAGATGAGTGTGGAATGATATAAACAAAAGTATTCTCCAGTTTAAAGTTTGATTGTTTAAGTTAATGTGGTAGTTAGGGGCCTGGTCAATATTTCAATGTCCGTCAATAACATAACATGTAGTATGTTACTAGTATGTTTTTTGTCGGACATTGAAATATTGACCTGGCCCCTTATAAGTGTTACATTTATAGAGGTGTTCCGATTTCTACTTAACAGGTTTTGTCCTGAGGTTTTTGAATCCCAATTAAGTGTAGTGTTCACCCAAATAAACTCCATGATGATGGCATTGTTGTCAAGCCCTACAAATATTATATAACCTATGCAAGTAATTAAAACATATGGAAAGGATATAAGTGTTCAAATTAGAGGTCCGCATCTCAGGTCATAGTATTTTATAGTGAATCCAACACTACCCATTCATCCATTGGTCTTGTCTAGCAAGTGTCTCGCAAATTAAAGCTATTCCAGATCTCCTCATACCTGCATACCTATACCTTATGATACACTCCCCTCCAAAAATCTGCCAACCCTGGCTCCCAATCAACTTTTGACTGTTGGTGTTTCAATTTTTCCCTCAATATAGAATCAGTAGAAATTTCATGAGTGACAATTCTCTAAAGGTTGGTAAAAGGTGAATATTCATACATTTGTTCTCTTTGAGTTGCTCTTTATTCCATCTCAAACAGCTGGATTTGAAAATATAAATAAGAGTACATATGTACAACAATCAAGAGTGTATTTGAAACTATTTATTTCTCATAATGTTAGATATACATGAACAATACTCTGTATATACATAAATTTTATTTTTCTACTTCTACACCAATTGCAAGCAAGTATTATTATAATACATAAATAAATATAATATACTACGACATAAATAAATATATCATTCAAAAATCAATATCACATGTATTGTAAAATAATGAATACATATCTATGAAAGCACATAGTGGTTTTACAGATGTACGCCAATTGCACTTAATAAGTGATAGAGTAACATTTTGAAACTTCAAGTCATGCTATTTCAAAAATTTCCAGAACAAAAATGCAAGTTTCCGCTCAGGTTTTTTACAGTGAAACTTAAAAAGTTATTGAAGGAAGAGCAAAGGTATTGAGGGTACATTAAGTAAGTACTTCATTCAAATACTTGCTAATTGCGACAATTTTGTGCAATGAAAAATAGTTAGAATATGCAGAGTACCATGTTAATCAATTCCTAACATGTCTGCACCAATAAAGATATTTTCTCTGAGACTAACAAGACAGAAGTTGGGTTCAGAGACTAAAATCTAACTAAAATCATGAGTTTCTCTCTGTTATGTACAATAGCATACACTTGTTCCTGGATTAATGATTTTTGAATGATCTTATAATGATCATCAATTAGTAAAATGATCTAAGAAAAATACAATTATTGATCCGGATACTGTATGTACGTATACATGAAATTAAAGAAAACATGTACATAACCTATTGATTTGACCTGATACAGATAGGCTAGCTTCTTCTAATTGCTATTGTAAAGTGTGATAGGCTTCTTCTAATTGCTATTGTAAAATGTAATAATTAAGCTTCTTCTAATTGTTAATTTAAAATGTAATCTTCTAATTGCTCTTGTACAAAGTAAGCTTTTTCTAATTGCTATTGTAAAATGTTGTAAGCTTCTTCTAATTGCTATTGTAAAATGGAAGCTTTTTCTAATAGCTATTGTAAAATGTAAGCTTTTTTTCAAATTGCTATTGTAAAATGTCATAAGCTTCTTCTAACTGCTATTGTAAAATGCCACGTCAATAATCTGAGAGTAGTCTTTCACTTTTAAACAATTTAAAACAGAAGCACAAAAGCAAGAAAAAGTGACTTTTTATAAGGTATAAGCATTATATACAGTGTTTCTGATAAATACAAATACATATATTATAATTGGTACATTTGCAAGGTAAACATATTTACAAATAAATAATTTTGTTGACTGAGTTATACATATTGCACATAAAAATCCTATCACATCATTTTATTTTATATTAAACAGGACGTCTACTTAACTACACTGAATGTTTTGTTATTGTTATCAGCTACATGGATTTGAAACTTTAAGACTTTACAACAAAAGTGTGACTATTGTGAAAATTGTGTAAAATAAATCTTTTCTAATAAACCCTCCTATATTTTGGTACATCAAACCAGGTCTCCTTGACTTCCACTTATGTGATCATCACTTCTGACTTCCCAAACCACGATTCTCACAACGCAAATCTTGCCCGTAGCAAGCTTTTACCAGGAGGGGGAGCTTTTTTCCAGGGGGGGGGAGCTTTTTCACAATTTTGGATAAAAATCATGCGAAAAATTCTCATAATGGTGCAAAACTGCATGGTTTTGAAATAATTTCTGGCCAGGGGGGGGGAGCTTCCGCTCCCCCAGCTCCCCCTCTGGCTACGGGCCTGCAAATATCGATTCTTTAGTCGCAAACCACTTTTTCCTCACTCTAGAACGATATTCAATATTTGTGTTGTGAGAACTGTGGTTCGGGAAGTCAGAACTGAATTGGTGGTTCACGACTAAAGTATCGATATTCATGTTGAGAAAACCCTGGTCCAGGTGGAAGGAACATTGTTCGCAAGGTCGAACTGATGATCGTGTTAGTTGAAGTCTATGAGGCCTGCAAAGCAACCAGTTTTCATTGGCAAGGTTCATGATGTAACAATGTTTGCAAAACAAATTCTAGGAAGTTTATCCTATTTCTGTTTTGGACCATTGTCATCAACAACCTATGGCATCATGAATCAAACAAATATAACTCTTGGGTCAGTA
The DNA here is from genome assembly GCA_903813345.2 of Owenia fusiformis. Lineage (NCBI taxonomy): Eukaryota > Metazoa > Annelida > Polychaeta > Sabellida > Oweniidae > Owenia > Owenia fusiformis. The sequence continues at coordinate 35,488,058 of CAIIXF020000006.1, read as the reverse complement.
AAAAGAGGGCAGGACTGTATTTTAGAGATTTCTTAGATGTTAGATTGAATTTGAAGTTAACATCAGGTTCAGGAATAATTGATCTTAAGAGAACTTATACAGTTAAACCTGTCAAAGTGGAACACATTTGGTTCCTCTTAAAGTATTCCACTTGGGAGGTGCTCCACCTATAGTGTTTTACTTAACATAAATCTGTTGGTGTTGGGACTATGAAAATTGTTCCACTTACAGAGGCAGGGTTCTCTGGTTTTAAACTCCAGAAATTCTCTGGAGTCTAATGTCTTTAGACCCTCTTGCTCAAGAGTCTAATGGCTTTTCCAGAGTCTAAAGTGTTTCTTCCTAATTTTACATTTTTGTCACATTATTTGTGGTAAAACTCTCGAGAAAATACATAAAACTGGATACAAACAAGGAATAAGAAGTCAGAGACCTTTTATATATTGTGATTAAAATAGGGAATAATCTTAAGTAGTATTCTGAAAAGTATACTAATAGGATATCTCTGATCTCACACGGGGAGGAGAAGTCTAAATATCGCGAAAAATCTAAAAATTTCCTGGTGAGAACCTTAAGAGGTGTTCCGCTTCTAAAGGTGTTCCAACAGGTTTCACTGTAATTTGCTTTACGCTGACACCATGCATATATCTCTAATAATGTTTTTTGACTAGATAACTCATCCTTAAAGTACATCATTCATTTGAATTCTCCAATTATTTTACAACATGCATTAGTTAACATGTTTTAACAATAACATCGGGAACAAGATTGACACAAAGCCTTTATTCACAATGAGTTGAACTCTCAAAAGTAGCCGTTGTGCCAAAATCTGAGTTGTAGTTTCCAAGGAAACAGTCTAAATCAAACAGTCTATCACTCATGCTTCACAATCCAATGATCTGTTCCACGAATTGTGCCTAAATGTTTGAATCTGATTCAACAATTCAGGATTCGTTCAGTTCAATGACTGGCTGCGACAGAGGGGCTTTTGTCGGGCGTGGTGGAGCTGGGGCTTGTGAATTGTTATAAAATTGGGATATAAAATCAATGGGCAATGGGAATATGATCGTGGAGTTTTTCTCTGCAGATATTGTATTAAGGGTCTGGAGATAACGGAGCTGAATGGCTGCTGGTGATTGGACAATCACTTCCGCAGCTTCTTTCAGAGCACGGGCGGCCTTGTGTTCTCCCTCAGCTGCGATCACCTGGAGAGAGAGAAAAAACACTGTGAATTTATGACATGTTTGGTTGCATATAAAGTTATGTATACATGCAAATATATACCTACACCAAAATGACAACTTCATTAACTATATATATAACTGTTTGGAAATTAAGGAGCTGCACAAATATCTTAGAATGTGTACTGAACAGAGACATGCTATGTATGTATTGATCAATAATGCCTTATGATCTTGAAATACAAATTTTAAACAAGGCATTAATATGCAAAATGTCACCACCTGCCATTTGTAACAGATGCCGCAAATCCCATCAAACAGCCAGGGCTGCCATTTTTAAAAATCCCTCCACTATGGGTAAAATAACACACATAATAAAAATGACCACCATTTTTCAAAATAGCCACTCACTAGCTAAATTGACATCAGAAGTAACAAGGCATTAACATAACAAAATGTCACCACCTATAGTTGCCTACAACATTGTTACTTTAATTTTAAGTCAGATTTGAATTCCCGAGAACTTGTAGAAGATGAGAATGTCATTGAAGATGATATCTCAAATCTAATGTCAGATTTAACTTCTGAGAACTTGTAGATGATTTTGAAAAAAATTGGTCAAATTGAAGCAAGTTGAAAAATACCTTTTCATAGATTTGAACTTTTGAGAACCTCTACATGATTTTTAAAAAATTGGTCAATTTGAAACGAGTTGAAAAATACCTTTTTGACCTTTTTAGCCTTAAGAAGGTCAATGAAGGTCAAATCTCAAATCTAAAGTCAGATTTGAATGTCTGATAACTTGTAGAAGATTTTAAAAAAATCGGTCAATCTGAAGCAAGTTGAAAAATACCTTTTTACCTTTTTTACCTTGAAAAGGTCACTGATGGTCAAATCTTAAATAAAAAGTCAGATTTGAACGTCTGAAAACTTGTAGATGATTTTGAAAAAGTCAGTCTAAACAGTATTTGTTAATTTATTAGAAGCTTTAAAAAATTGTTACCGATGCCAACCACCACCCGCTGATCACCAACCACCAACCGCTGTCACAAAAAAAAACCGAATACCATAACAATATGTCACCACTTTTTGACATCCCTTATAACATTTATAAGTATTTATTACAGGTCATGTATGTAGACCATTGTTTCCTGATTTATAGCAAAAACATTTGACTTTTTCACATTGGTGGCAATGCACCTTTTTGAATAGATCTCTTAGAAGCGTATCCATGTATCCGTATATATATTTACAAGATATAAACAATATTGATCTGAATGTACTTGACTTATTGGTAAGATGGATGGATGGATGGACCAAAGTATGCTCAGACGGACAAGGGCATTCCCTACATCCCACAATTGTGTTACTAGTTTTCAGGACATATTTTGCCGAAACTTGTAGAGCCTTGTAGATATTATTGATGATCTACAAATTAAGGTACCTGTACATTTGAAGCAAATTGATGGAATACTTGTGGAATTAGAGCTGAAAACCTGATTTTCATGAATGACAAATTACCAAAAAGGGTAATTCTTTTGATCCTTAAGTTTGCTCTATCATATCCCGCATCATTTGAGACTGAATGCTCTATTTTGTACGAGTTCTAGTATCTACAACTATCTTTTTCAATGTTACAAGTATCGGCTAGCTATCAACTTCTAATTTTTTCTTCAACATATTTTACAATGACTTCAGTATGAATGAAATGTCTCTTGGTGTACGGGTCTTGGATTGTGATATATTGGTTCTTGTATGGTGGGGGAAAGGGGTATTTAAGACATCATTTCTTTTCATGTTAGATCATGGGTTTTGCGATACATATATGGTATGTTTTTCTGCTGATTGGTATATAAAAATTTGCTTTTTCTCGCTTGGTTCCATTATAACTTTAAGCCCTTTCCCTTTAGCACTTGTACTTTCAGATTTCACCAAAATGAATTATAATTACCCGTTTTGATAAAATGTTTGATTAGGTAACTTCCTAACCTTTAAAGCTCTGAAAAACTGACAAGATTTAAAAAGATGACCTAGTACTATCCAGCTTTCCGATGGTATATCTAAACCTTGCTTCAAATTGGGATTCCCTTGTTTTACCTTCATGGAGCAATGTTATTTTAAACTTAACTTGCAAAAGTAATATCTGTAACCCAACATTAAACATCAGATCAAAATCATTCACAAAAAATGAAAGGATAACATTGATATAATAAACTGCTTTAAATATCTTAACATAAAAGAATGATAAGAGGGGCTTTATGGGAAACGGTTCATCTGCCTATTTATTTCACCTGACCTGTGAACATCTTCAAATTCAAAATATGCCAGTTGTTTACATCCTGGTTGTATCTTCTCCATTTTGATTGGTTAAAATGTTGTTGAACGACCTTGTAAATGATAATGTTTATCCTCTGTATATCACAGTAATTCAAGTTTTTTTTCGAAATAAAGAAGACAATTACGTGACGCTGGCACATTTCAAGCTCAAGAATAAACTCGTTTACCATACACGAAAGCTTGGAAGATCACGCTTGTATTAAGGAAGAGAAAAGCAACAAACTCATAAGATATATATATTATACATACAAGATTGAAGAATTAGAACAGAACATATGAATTTAGATATCAAACAGCAACACTAGAAGGATTGTGTATGTCACTGCATGGTGAATTGCATTAACGATAAGGAATATTTTGCTGGTGAAGTTGGAATCGAACCATTTATAGAAAATGTGTACAGTCTACATGTATCTGTGAGAATCAAAAACAAAGGCTGTATATTACGCAACATTATATTGATTAAAAAATGTCTCTCACAACTGCCGGCGGACCCGTACGCCCGATTTCAAACTTTTAAAAACTTTACTTTTTCGCGCCATTCGTATTGTCCAATTAGATTGCCCGATTTATTCAGTGCCTAACATGACTTCCTGTTGACCTAGAATGGCGATATTTCGAAAAATAATTCTCAATTCAACAATTTAAACAGTGTTTTAGTCGTTTTTAGTGAACGAATCGTACAAAATGGTGGACAAATACGATCACAACGAAAATGTGGAGGAAATGAATTACGATTTCGAGCTCTTTAGGCTCTTGGAAGCCGATAACGGTCATCGAAAATAGAAACTAGAATATTTTCTGAATTGAAAAATTGAACATTCGATCGCTGCAAATTCAGATTTGGATTCTGACCAGACGAAGAGGCGGAGCGGCGGATTCCGGAGGAGTATTCATGGTATATTTATGCCCAGTCGTGTTAATGTACGAAAAAATTCATGAGAACATTTTTTTCATGAGCCAGGCCACTGTATCTTCCCTTTGTGAAAATTTTATCCAGATTCATTCAGTAGTTATTGAGATATTAATTATTATATCATTTTTTGCACTCTTTGAAAAATAAGCCAGTTGCGTGGGATATATTTGCTGAAATAAGGCAGCATGGTAAAGGTTAATTAAAATACAATAACTGAGTTTATATAGAAAGTTCAGCATTGAAATGGCAAAATCTAAAATAATACGGCTGTTAAAGGGATTTACGATCATACTATCATTACTAGACATTGCAGTTTTCTTATATGGTGATAATTTTTCTTTCATTCCTGCAAAAGACGTAATATCTAGAACAAATTCTTGCAGTGGTATTGATTTTAATGCATGGATTATCACACCTATTGTTCTATTTGCTATTTTTATTAATATATCTTTTAAAGCACTTTTTTACAAGTGTTGTGGTGACTTTTGGCTTGTTGTTTTTTGCTTGTTAAACATTCCATGTTTATTAAGCCTTGGAATTATACGCTATTCTTATATGATATGTGCTGATTTAATATATAAAGTTCATAGCCCTTTTTACATATCATTGTTCATTGCATTATCAACCAACACATTTAAAGTATTGATAATTGGGTATATATTGTATAATAGTGATGAAAACAAGTCGAGCAAAAGATGTAATGGTGTTACATATGCCATATACATTGTTGCATATATTGGACTTATCACTGTGACAGTACTGTCCCTTCTTGCTATTGATTACCCTAAAGAAGTCATAGGACACTTGGACAAACTTGAGCTGTACTTTGTCAAGAAAGGAGCGTTTAATTATGGTAATAAAATGACTAATGACAATAGAACGATTGCAGATTGGACCAGTACGACTTATTTAATCCCCAGGAATGACACATTGCATATATCTGGTTTGGATGTCGTGAAATCACCAGATGACTTCATCAACGTGACAATGACTTGTCATAACGTGACAATGACTTGTCATAACGTGAAAATGTATAATATTCTGAAAGAATTCAACAAACTTTGTGATGACTGCAACAATGAAATAAACATTTTCTATCAATTGATAGTTGCAGACACAAAGGAATTTTACAAGAATCCTATTATACATTACTACATTACGATTAGAAATACGAACATTGAAAGTTTAACTGGACCAAGCCGTAAATGGAGATACCTAAATATGTCGGATACAAGCTATGATATAAATGTCCTTTTGCAAAACAAAGACCCTGTCCTGGACATAAACACAGTACAATATGCTGTCTTCTACAGGCCACCATCAAACCAGATTGAAGTAATAGAAAGTTACCCGACATGTATCTAATGTTCTAGGCTATCCCAAGGTTTTGGGTGATAGCTGCCCATGCAAGTCTGCATAAACACCATCTTGAATAGTAATCTACACCTATGAAATTAAAGATTGACAGTTGTGAGCAGGCCCATAGCCAGGGGGGTTCACAGGGTTCAGGTTCCCCCCCCCCTGGCCAAAAATTCTTTCAAAATCATGCAGTTTTTCACCATTTTGAGCACTTCTCAAGTGATTTTAGCCATATTTGGGCCAAAATTATCAAATATGAACCCCCCTGGAAATTTTTGAAAACTGAACCTCCCCTTGGCAAATCCTGGCTACGGGCCAGGTGAGTTCATATTAAACATGTACAGAGTGACCTAAAATTAAAATGTCATGCTGAATGTCATGTTTAAAATGGCACAATCCGAAGTTTTAATTATTTTTGATCGAAACAATAATTAAACATATAAACATATGCATGACTATTTAAGGTGAGCATGTTGCTATGAAACCGACGGTGCTTGTTGATTACCCTGCAGGCCCGTAGCAGGAGGGAGGGGGGGGGGGGTCAGGAGGTTTAAAGAGACCCCCCCCTTGGCCAAATATTCTTTCAAACTTGTGCAGTTTTTCACCATTTTGATCACTTTTCAAGTGATTTTGGCCATTTTTGGGGCAATTTTGTCAATTTTTAAAATGAACCCCCTTGACAAATCCTTGCTACAGGCCTGCCCTATATCTCATTTATATGCTTAAACTAATAAGTTAGTAATTTGATAAAACATATAAGATCACACAAATATATGTAAACCTGTATATATAGTTCATAAATTCAAAATATAGAACGACACAAAAAACTTGGCACATTAGATATTAACAAGATTACTAACTTTTATGTTTAGCAATTTTTCAGTCAAAATTTTATGTTTATCCTCTGCAAGTGTTATTTTGTCATAAATAGCTTGTCATCCAAAAGAAAACTGGAGTTGATATTATGTACAGAGTGTCCATAAAGTTTCTATAAACTTTACACAGACTTTGTACATAACCTTTATATCTTAGGAATCATTTGATATTTTATCTTAGGACATTGTTTTGTGTCACTTTGTACATGTATCTGCATATTATTCTCATGCATGTTAAATTTTGACAAGTTAACCTCTTGACTGCCTGGAGTGACAAGATTTCTCATCACCTCAGAAATGACCTTGAAACCCAGAGTGACGAGAAAATCCGTCACAAAATTTTTCACTAAAATTGCTCTTATTTGAACAATTTTCATCCAATTTACACAAAAATTGTTTTAAAATGTGTAGAAATGATCTCTGTCGTCTAATTTTGTAAATAAAAAAGGTGGCAAAAATGAAAAAATCTCTGGTTTCAATCGATTTTAGAGCCTGGTATTCAAAAGGTTAATCAGATTTGATCAATGTATATAAAAACATTATATTAAATGGCCGCTTGTGTTATTTCATTTCGATAAACGCAAGAGAAAATATAATGCAACAGTGAGCTCCCAATTTTTCAGCAGATCTGAGTAAAAATATCTCAATATTTCATTTCTTCAGACATATTTTGTGTCAGTTTGAGGGAGCAATTTGATATTTTTACATTGGCAGGTGTAATTCAGGTTTAAATGTAGAAAACAGGAACTCCACTGAGTAGCAAATCCCACCTAACAAAACATATTTTATCAAATTCCAAGTCATTTTGAACATAGCATGATAGAAAAACAGAAAGTAGTAGAGTAGTACTGTCTCCTTTTGGAACATTTTACATTTATATGACTAAAATGGCAGCCATTTTGAAATGAGTGGACATATTGAAAACGCCAGGTCCTTTCCTATAAGATATTAGCTTTTATTCCATAGTTAGCATGATATTCATAGGATAACATATGAAAAAAATAAAAACAGTATTTTTGTAATCAGTGGTAAAATATGATATTTTTGACAAATTTTCATTTAACCATAGCATACGGTTTTTTAGCCATGACATACGGCGCCGTATGCGATGGTTTATGGATTTTTGCTACTTCAGACTCAAAACGAGGCTAAGTCAACATTGCCGGATCGTTTGGAAAATTCGAATTAAATCACTTAATTACCGACGATTCTGATGATGACTTGAACTATGGAATAAAAAGAACATCCTAAAATTTAAAATTTTCAAGCCATGACACTTCAAGTACACCAGAGGTCAAACACATGAACAGCAAGGCAAGGCGTAATATTAATAGGATTACTCGCTTCAATGAACATTTCAACTCGGTTGATTCAGGGAACAATACTGAAAGCAGCTATACTGGTCAATCAACTGTGGATTTAAACTCACAACCGTCAAGTACACCCAACTGGGAAAGTAGATCAACCCAAAACGAATCATTTTGCAATCAAGACATTGAGGGACCATCTCAAACAGTGAACCAGGGTTTGGGAAACAAGTCTAAACAATCATCTGAGATGAACACAGTAAAATGTCAAGATGTACAGTTGAAATTTCCAGATGATCCCTTAAGCCAGGCAGAAACTTTACCAGCTCCTAATACATGTCCAGCTGAATATGATCAAATTCACAAGAATGAACCCAGTAACCTGTCTCCTATGAATGAATCATTACAAGAACAGGAACATCTTAGGAATAAACATTATAATCATGAACCAAAAATTGGAAAGACTCCGAGGATAAACAGTAACATTTCTGTGCAAAGGAATAAAGAAGTACAATGTTGCCCTACCATGAAGTGTGTCGAAACGCAGAGAACATTATTAACTAAGACTAAGGCTACTGATACGTTTCAACTGGCTAAGTGCAGTCAAAGAAATATACAAACTCAAGTTATGAAGGATGATTTGGAAACTGAGGAAGACACCAGCACAAAGGATTTTAATGAAATGTGCAAAGCTGCTGCAGAGAGATCATTGACCAAGTTTGACAATATGATCAAGTTGCAATTGAACCCTGACAATATCATTCAAAACTTTTTAAAACGTTTAAAAGTAAAGAACATCCTTTGATTTCGTTAAACAATTTGGATTAATCAATCTTGAGGACTCTTCAACATAGCATGAAATATTTTCCTTTTCTTATCTAATGACAATGCATTTGAAATGAGGCTAAATGACAAATGACAGTGATTCACAGATTATTTATTTTTAAAGTGATTTCAATTAAATAATTGAACATTTGAACTTAACTTTTTACACTCTGTCTAGATTTAAAATTAAGAGGATGACAATATTTACTCTTTAACTGAATTACATTTTATAAAGCAAATTGTGCATAGTATAGTAAATTGTTATCTGAGGCATTTATGACCGCCAAGTTGTTTCTGGATCTCCAGTTACATAGGGCAACCCTAAATGCAGCATAGGATAACAATGATACTTTATATAATTTGTGATTGTTTTGAGATACTTGCACCCTCATATTATTAACCAGCTCCAAATTTCATGATAATGAAAAATGTATTTAACTCTACAGATAAAGTGAATTTTAATGAATTATTACATGAAGTTTAACACTTTGCTCTGACCAGCTTTAATTTAGGTTAAGGGGTTAACGTTTCATTTCCACCATTAATGATTAGTATTTAGCAAATTGTGCACAGTGAATTTTTATTTGAGGCATTTATGACCGCCAAGTTGTTTCTGGATCTCCAGTTACATAGGGCAACCCTAAATGCAGCATAGGATAACAATGATACTTTATATAATTTGTGATTGTTTTGAGATACTTGCACCCTTATAGTATTAACCATTTTCAAATCCCTGATTATGAATATGTATTTATACTGTAACTGTAAAAAATAAAGTGAAATAAAGGGAAAAAAAAAAAAAAAAAAAAAAGAACATCCTATGATTTACTTGTGATATGATTTTAATCCACTCATGGATATTGATATCTGCACTCTCTCGCTACGCTCGCTCGTGCAGATATCATATCCATTCGTGGATAAAACCATATCACTCATAAATCATAGGATATCCTCTATATAAAGTATGAACCAAATTCCATATGATAAACTTCCAAATGGTATTTGAGAAATCAAAAATTACATTTTAATGAAAAATACTCATTGTACAGTTAATAATGTTCTACCATCGAAAATTAAGTCTTTAATTTACCCGATCAAAATGAGATATGGGACAACAGACACTGTAATTACCATATGCCGTTGTCTTTCTAAATTACTCAAATTCACATTCCGTTGTCATTGACAATATCTAAGACGCTATATTGTGGCGATTTCAAATCCCATGAAATGAGGATCAAGTGATTAAACAGTTGAAGCGACAGTTATGTCTGCCATTTGTGACAACGGTATTTGACTTTACCGTAGTCAGATTATTCCGGTGTGATATTGATTGATAACATATAAATCAAGTAACTGTACAATTTCAAGCAAATTGGTGGAACCCTTGTGGAGTTATGACCAAAAAAGAGCTGAAAACCTGATTTTTCTGCAATAAAATTGGCTGCCATTTTGAAACACTGGTGATCTTTTAAGACAGCACTTGTGTTTGATTCCTACACAAGGCACTGAATTTAGCACACTTTCTTTCAATTTCTTTATTTGGCTTGTTACACTATACTCGTCAGTTAGTCATTCCCCTTGTGTGGCCGAGGGTCATTACAATATGTTGACAGGCAGACAGATGGACAGAAAGACAGACTGCAAGACAAGTACTGTGAGCTAAAAAGTTGGAGACTAAAACAATATATCACCACTTTTGGTGGTGACATAAAAAATCTCTGAATGTAATTAAAAGAAAAATATTTTGTTTTTATCCTACCTTGGCTCTGGCTTCTCTAGAGGCCTCGGCTTCTGCAGCCATAGCACGTTGCAACTGAACTGGTAGACGCACATCCTTACTGTAATGCAATAACATTATTATCATTCCTAAATGAAACACAAATCTGGATTTGAGTGATCTTTGAAGATCTGACATGAATGTCACAGTCACAAACAAAACTTGGTCTCAGAGAAACATCCCTCTTTCAATACTTAGTGAAGTGAATAAGGACTATTTTAACATAGTTGCCAAACTTGAAAAAAATTAACTCAACACAAGAGACAAATTTTTGGAGTAACAATCCCGCAAGCATATTTGTTACTTCAAATAATTTATATTTCAGAATTTCTCAGGAAACTTTCAATGTAACATCAATGTAACTATATTGCCTTTTTGTAAGGAAACATATACTGGCAAAAGCATTTACAAATCGAATTTAACACTGATTTTGACATCTTTTATATCTGAAAAAGCACTGCTTATAAAAAACAAACAAATAATTTCCAATGAAAATATTTTTCTGCATTCAAAAAAGTTGTATGTGGTCAATTGCCCAAATAAGGTCAGCAATTTGCTTTATGTTATATATGTACCCTACTGTATGCTAGCAGCTATTCGGCTTGAATTGAAAAATAATTTTACTTCAACAGTTACTCAATAAACATCAAATAAATTCCTAGTTTAATTTCATAAAGTCACTATTTAATCTAAACAATGTACTAATATATGAATGAACACAACATTTATTTTATTTACCAGTTATTTCAGTTTCATTCATTCCCATATTAACATGTCAAATTAATAGTGTACCCTTTCATGGGCCTTGTGAAAGCCCAGGACCCCTTGTAAAAGTTTGACCTTGCATCATTTAAGAGGAGTTAAACTACAATTTGATGATTTGAAATATTTTTGTGAACTAAGCCTTTCCAAAGATAACATGGAATACAGAAAAGAAATTGGCAAAAGGTTTTCAAATTGCAAGATTATATTCACATACATGTACTTTGTTTTTACAGGATACTGTATTTATCATATCAGTATTCTCATATAGGAGTAAAGTGAATTTACTTGGGGAGGGGAGTGTAGAGTGTGGATATCAGTATTCTCATATAGGAGTAAAGTGAATTTACTTGGGGAGGGGAGTGTAGAGTGTGGATATCAGTATTCTCATATAGGAGTAAAGTGAATTTACTTGGGGAGGGGAGTGTAGAGTGTGGATATCAGTATTCCCTTATAAGAGCAAAGTGAATCTACTTGGGGAGGGGAGTGTAGAGTGTGGATATCAGTATTCTCATATAGGAGTAAAGTGAATTTACTTGGGGAGGGGAGTGTAGAGTGTGGATATCAGTATTCCCTTATAAGAGCAAAGTGAATTTACTTGGGGAGGGGAGTGTAGAGTGTGGATATCAGTATTCTCATATAGGAGTAAAGTGAATTTACTTGGGGAGGGGAGTGTAGAGTGTGGATATCAGTATTCTCATATAGGAGTAAAGTGAATTTACTTGGGGAGGGGAGTGTAGAGTGTGGATATCAGTATTCTCATATAGGAGTAAAGTGAATTTACTTGGGGAAGGGAGTGTAGAGTGTGGATATCAGTATTCCCTTATAAGAGCAAAGTGAATCTATTTGGGGAGGGGAGTGTAGAGTGTGGATATCAATATTCTCTTTTACGAGTAAAGTGAATTTACTTGGGGAGGGGAGTGTAGAGTGTGGATATCAATATTCTCTTTTAAGAGTAAAGTGAATTTACTTGGGGAAGGGAGTGTAGAGTGTGGATATCAGTATTCCCTTATAAGAGCAAAGTGAATCTATTTGGGGAGGGGAGTGTAGAGTGTGGATATCAGTATTCTCATATAGGAGTAAAGTGAATTTACTTGGGGAGGGGAGTGTAGAGTGTGGATATCAATATTCTCTTTTAAGAGTAAAGTGAATTTACTTGGGGAAGGGAGTGTAGAGTGTGGATATCAGTATTCCCTTATAAGAGCAAAGTGAATCTATTTGGGGAGGGGAGTGTAGAGTGTGGATATCAATATTCTCTTTTAAGAGTAAAGTGAATTTACTTGGGGAAGGGAGTGTAGAGTGTGGATATCAGTATTCCCTTATAAGAGCAAAGTGAATTTACTTGGGGAGGGGAGTGTAGAGTGTGGATATCAGTATTCTCATATAGGAGTAAAGTGAATCTACTTGGGGAGGGGAGTGTAGAGTGTGGATATCAGTATTCCCTTATAAGAGCAAAGTGAATCTATTTGGGGAGGGGAGTGTAGAGTGTGGATATCAATATTCTCTTTTAAGAGTAAAGTGAATTTACTTGGGGAAGGGAGTGTAGAGTGTGGATATCAGTATTCCCTTATAAGAGCAAAGTGAATCTATTTGGGGAGGGGAGTGTAGAGTGTGGATATCAGTATTCTCATATAGGAGTAAAGTGAATTTACTTGGGGAGGGGAGTGTAGAGTGTGGATATCAATATTCTCTTTTAAGAGTAAAGTGAATTTACTTGGGGAAGGGAGTGTAGAGTGTGGATATCAGTATTCCCTTATAAGAGCAAAGTGAATCTATTTGGGGAGGGGAGTGTAGAGTGTGGATATCAATATTCTCTTTTAAGAGTAAAGTGAATTTACTTGGGGAAGGGAGTGTAGAGTGTGGATATCAGTATTCCCTTATAAGAGCAAAGTGAATTTACTTGGGGAGGGGAGTGTAGAGTGTGGATATCAGTATTCTCATATAGGAGTAAAGTGAATCTACTTGGGGAGGGGAGTGTAGAGTGTGGATATCAGTATTCCCTTATAAGAGCAAAGTGAATCTATTTGGGGAGGGGAGTGTAGAGTGTGGATATCAGTATTCCCTTATAAGAGCAAAGTGAATCTACTTGGGGAGGGGAGTGTAGAGTGTGGATATCAGTATTCCCTTATAAGAGCAAAGTGAATCTATTTGGGGAGGGGAGTGTAGAGTGTGGATATCAATATTCTCTTTTAAGAGTAAAGTGAATTTACTTGGGGAAGGGAGTGTAGAGTGTGGATATCAATATTCCCTTATAAGAGCAAAGTGAATCTATTTGGGGAGGGGAGTGTAGAGTGTGGATATCAATATTCTCTTTTAAGAGTAAAGTGAATTTACTTGGGGAAGGGAGTGTAGAGTGTGGATATCAGTATTCCCTTATAAGAGCAAAGTGAATCTATTTGGGGAGGGGAGTGTAGAGTGTGGATATCAATATTCTCTTTTAAGAGTAAAGTGAATTTACTTGGGGAAGGGAGTGTAGAGTGTGGATATCAGTATTCCCTTATAAGAGCAAAGTGAATCTACTTGGGGAGGGGAGTGTAGAGTGTGGATATCAGTATTCCCTTATAAGAGCAAAGTGAATCTATTTGGGGAGGGGAGTGTAGAGTGTGGATATCAATATTCTCTTTTAAGAGTAAAGTGAATTTACTTGGGGAAGGGAGTGTAGAGTGTGGATATCAGTATTCCCTTATAAGAGCAAAGTGAATCTATTTGGGGAGGGGAGTGTAGAGTGTGGATATCAATATTCTCTTTTAAGAGTAAAGTGAATTTACTTGGGGAAGGGAGTGTAGAGTGTGGATATCAGTATTCCCTTATAAGAGCAAAGTGAATCTACTTGGGGAGGGGAGTGTAGAGTGTGGATATCAGTATTCCCTTATAAGAGCAAAGTGAATCTACTTGGCGAGGGGAGTGTAGAGTGTGGATATCAGTATTCTCTTATAAGAGCAAAGTGAATTTACTTGGGGGAGGGGAGTGTAGAGTGTGGAAATCAGTATTCCTTTACTTGGAGGGGGTGTAGGGAGTATTGATTACCTATTGAGAAGTTTTGAACAAAAAATAATAATTCATTCATACAATATCAATTTATACTATACTTAATTTGAATATTTACTTATGCTTTGGAATACATGCCAGGAATATTCTTAAACTAATGTGTCGATTAATTATGATCCATTATACGGGTTTAACAAAGTTGAATATGGGAGTGAACACTGATTTTACTGTGAGGTCAAGTTACTGATGTCTCAGTAAAAATGCAATCGATTTGTTTCTTATTCTTGGAGGAGAAAAACTGAAAGACATCAATTTTTGGAATTTTGTGTACATATTTTTTATTTGATTTTCAGAAGAGGGATGATGTCAAAACATGATCAATTACATTTTTTGTTGGACATCAATTTTTGAGCTGACCCCTATATGAAGCATGCTCACTTACATTTCTACTCGCTCCACTCGTATGCCCCAATTATCTGTGGCTTGGTCCAGTGTCGACTAAACGACAGGAAAACAAATAAGCTAATCATGCCATCAGCCAATCAGATCGCTCAACAATGACGAGCGTTAGGACACAGTTTGTGACTAAAGATCTGAGACCCATAACATGTCAATTTCATTTATTTTATTATTATTTTGGTTCTGTTTTTTTGGCAATTTGTGGCCTAACCAACAGACCTGGTATAAGGATACTGTTAAAAAGCATTTTTTTGATGAATGTTATATATTTCAAGGTCACTTTTTACCAGTAAATGATATACCAGTATGTAAGCAAAAATTGATCTTAAACAACAAGATAGTCAACTGAATATCAAAAGTTCCTATAGCCTGCATTTCATTGTAATTTGTATTCATTTGTTCAAAATAAAAGTACTCTAAAATGTACTCTGTAAATGAGTGCTGAAAATGGTATGTTGGTAAGAATGCCACAAATATACTGACAGGTCATGCCTTCAAATCATCTAGACACCAGTAATCAGCTATATGGGACCACCCTGTATATCTTATTTCAACATGAAAGTCAATAATTAAAAAACAGGGGCCCGTTTCACAAACTAGCACACATTAATTGAACACCAAGGGTCAAGTTCCCTTGGGATTTTACAAAATAGAAATTAATATACACAGACAATATCTGACTACGATGAACTAAATCATGATTTTTAAAATGAAAATAATTAATGTGAAATAATTTATGAAACTGGGCCCTAGAATTGATTAAAAATGGACGTAACATGTTGCCTAGTGAAATATAAGCTAAACATGGAGGTGTTTAAATACAGTCTAAATGCTGCACATTTACGTGTAAATAGCCGAAACAATTCGTTGGATTATTTAATTCTGTAGAGATGGCATAGATATGTAATAATCAATCAAAATTATCACATGCAAAAATCGCGCTCCATTGTTATAGGCGTATAATCACAAAACTGATGAATCAAATGAAAAGAACATAAATTAAATAATTTGAGCTACACATATAAATCTGCCTCATGCAAATAGGACACCTGTAACGTAATAATGAAGAAAAATCCTAGGACTCCTGTAAAACAGCGTAAAAAGTCCCAGAGCTGAAAATCCTACGTTACTCACATTTCAACACGCTCAACTTTTATGCCCCATTGGTGTGTTGCGGCATCTAATGATGTCTATAAAATACGATGGATTGGTCCAAAACACAGATGCGCTTTATAGCATTCAATAAACAAAACTATAGCTCAGTCTACACAATTTGGATTATTCTGATTTTTGATAGAAGTGAAGCTTGTTATTTAAGCATTGAGTATCTGAACTAGTTAGTTTTATCAATTTCACTAATTCAATCTGAATTTTAAAATAAGACAGATACATGCAGCAAGTATGGGTATGTCATCGCCTTCATTTCTGTAAAATAGATGTCGTCCTTAGGATACATGTATACTACATGAGAACTTGATTTTAGGCACGTACAGCTGTTGTGTAAATTGTCAGTTTCAAGAGCTTGGCTGCGTCATTGAATTCTGTAAAACAATTATGAGTTATGCCACATCTGATTGGTCCAACCTGTAGAACCTGTTCGGGGATTAAAACCTTCACCTTCAACAAAATATTTTTGAAAGAAATTATTTACTTAAATGCATTAATTGCTTTTGAAGCCCAAAATATCTTTCACATTTTATTAGAAATAGATTCTTGTTCAAATGTTCAAGACTACTTGGCAGATCATGAGGCACACTAGAGGGCGCACATGCTTTAACGCAGCTCCATCTATTTGGCTTCACTCTTAATGTCTAAAAAAAACTTAGCTTCACTAAAAAAATTTATAAATAGCAATTAAGTGTTGATTTGTGTGCAAGATCAAAATCCAAATCACTCTCTGGTGACCACTCCATGTTTGAGAAGCTTTAGTCTGCTATGACAGTAGTGATAGACAGAGGTGACATCTTTCAATGGATTAACTCCTTAAAATGAACTACATACAAATGAAATGCAAGGGGCATAGCAGCAATGCTCTTCTCTACACACCTATTCTCTCTCTTTGTAGACTGGATTTTGATCAGTTAGAATAGATTGTGAGGAGGGGGTCAAAATACAGCGCATAAATTCAACCTACAAATATACAAAAGTTTCAGTTATAATTACTCGTCTTTGGAAATATTTCCATTGTCCACATTTTACAGTTTGTTCACTGAGGATTCAGTCAGGATTATCTATTTCTTTCCTAGAAAATACAATAATTATGTAGCAGCTTTATATCATGCATTGCATTCATCTTAAGATTCTGAAATATTTCCAGAAAATAAATGTGCATTAATAACATAATTCAACAGGTGCAAAATCAGACAAACACACAAAAAATAAAAAACAACCTCACAGATCTAAGAAATACAATCAATAAAAAAGTTTCTTTAACTGTGCAGGACTTTATTCAAAGTTTCAAAAAGTATAAGTGACAGTACACTGTATAATCATATTTTATATGTTTTAAATATTGTTACTGTTATCATCAAAATATCTGATTTAATATTTATTCCTTAAATTTCAATAATCACATTAAGGTAGGTCAGGGAGAGAAATTAATCTTCTTACATGCATAATTCCCACCTTAATGATATCTAATTTTCCTTTATTTCTATACAATTTTAAGAAGTGTTGTCTAAAACACAAAGTGTACATTACCAGAAGCATTTGTTTTCTAATATTCAGAATACAATTGCAATGACGCAATGCACAGTGCACACTGTTTACTCCATTCAAGGCTTTAAAGTTATTTAACTAATATTTTTTATTTAAAGTCTTAAATTAAATTGACTTAAACTACACCCCCTCCAAAGGTTTGGCAAAACCAACTTCTCCTCTGAACCACTAAATCATGCCCATGGTCATAATATTTATCAAAAACCAACCTGATGTAATTTGGAAAATAAAATTCAGACATACAGGCTTTAAATGGTAGGTTATCAGATAAAATGGGAGTTGACACGCTTTGAGGGGAGTGTATGTGTGGCTAGTGTAATTAGGATTGCCAAACTATTTGAGGGGGTGTAAATATTCATCAGAATAAACCCAATACCAACCTGCATACTGCTACTGATACTCTCCCGCTCTGATAAAATATCCGCCAAATTTTTAGTTCCGAGTACGTTCCGTAGTGTTGTCTGTGCTAGGAGCCTAGTAGAGTGATGTGCGTTCTCAACATTGGCTACAGATATAGTGGCATTATTGACTCTGTAGTAGACTACAGCATCCACTGACACTGTCACACTGTCTTTGGTCAAAACCTAGAAACACATAATGTATACAGGTTATTTTTTGGGAGCAGGGGATAACCAGGATTCAAAAAAAAGAGGGGAATGAGTTTATGATATTAGTACCGTATTTTCTCTATTAAACGCACACTCTCTAATAGACGCACACCCGACTTTTTGTCCCAGGTTAGAAAGTCCTGTCCAGATAATATTGAGATCTGACGAAGCTCTAATAAAAAAACATTGTGGGCGATAATAGAGTATTTTCACCATTCGTTAAAATAATGCATCATGATTCATGACGTCACGATTTCCCATCATGCAACGCATGCAACGTAAGAAATTTCTTCAGGTGTTTGTGTAAATAACACACAATAGTGTATTTATATACTAAATTTGTCGTCTAGGTGCTCACAATTCAAGGTAAAAACATAACATATAGCATATTCTCTGTAATAAACGCACATATCTACTATACCAGGTATTTGATCGATTTTAGGTATAGAAGTAAATTTTCACCCATTATCGCCCACCATCATAATTTTTTAGAATTCCCGGGGATTTAGCTGCTTGAAACCTGTCCCCCATGGGAATTTGCTAAGCGCACTGTGCGTTTAATAGAGATAATATGGTATAATGTGTGTGGAGGAATGAAATAATTTCATTTTTTCAAAGTGATGAATTTGGATACCATCCCAAATGATCTGGTGCTACTCTTAACTGAGAAATCACATGTTTTAGACTTAAACCTGCACATCGCTCCAAAACGCAATATGTTGACATATATTGTTTTTACATTTTTAAGCTCTAATATAAAGTTTATGTAAATAAAAATTGTTTTTTCTGCGTAATATCAAAGAACAATCATTTAGTTAAAAAAAAAAAAAAAAGGCGAATGCGGGATTTGAACTCAGGCCTCCTGCGCGCTAAACGAGAATTCTACCGCTACACCACCGCGTTTTTATAAATGGTAGAAGTAATTAAAAGCTACTTATTTTGAATGCTATGATTCGGAAGTGACGTCACGTTCTTCATTTAGAAACCTTTCCAAAATCATATCGTTGGCGCCGATCGAAGCAATTCAATGAAAAATCTTTGAAATGACACATTTATCGTAAGTATTTCTACACAAGATTTGCCCCATTTGTTCATCATTCTATAATCTTTCATTAAGCTCAAAATGATAAAATTCACCCCCGAAACAACCCAAGATTGCGTTTTGGAGCGATGTGCAGGTTTAAGCATCCTCTGTTATCATCATTAAAAACACACATGAAATTGGGGGTGGGACTACAAATGCAAGCTTAGGCTAGCAATTTGCTTATATACCCTAAGAACTTACCAGGTACTATCTTATAAATAAGTGTAAAACAAATTGTTGCTAATTTTCATCAAATCGAAGGTCTAGTTCTCTGTTATTGCTTATATCTTCAAAGTAAAAAAAACCTAATACTGCTGACACCAAGTAAGATTATAACAGATTACTGTCAGCCTACTGACATCAGCCTACTGACATGTATCCAAAGCTAAGTGACTCTTCGAGAAGCAGCTCAAAGCTTAAATGTTTGAGAAAGGCCTTAGTCAATATCTTTTGTCCCATGGAATAAAATCCATATTTCTTCCCTCTTATCTAATAACCTCTATATCCTGACATCCCTAGTAAGAGTTATAGTAATTCATATGGATGTTTTTCATGCATTTCTGTTTTATAAATTCAATAATTAAAATTTTTCGGGAGATTTTTAGTAAATTATTTTTATCGAGAGATTCTATATTAAAAAAATATAAGAGAGTCCCAATTGCCAGTGGCATTACAGTAAAACCATTAATTTGCATCATGTTTAGTTTTCCATGAATTTTAGCATTTTACGAATTGCCCAAATAACTTGTTTTACAGTATGTTGAAATGCTTCTATGTGATGTAATTAGGTAAATAGTTTAAAAGCAAGCTCTAGGGAAATCATCTTCCAGCAACCTCTGTTAGCATCATTAAATACTCCAGGCTCGTACTCCTCTGTAAGAAATTACACACATATAATAATGTACGAACTATAGTACTAATTCAGTCAATGGTGAAGTAAAATTTGAATTGCATCTTTTATCTGGTCATTTTAAATGTTCCGCATTTACATATTGTCTCAATTGAAACAATCCTGCCTCTCCCTGACCACATTGCCTTTCATATGGTAATATTTTATTTCTCAGATAGAAAATTTTTGCTGGAGAATAAAATAATCAGAAATAAGTAGATATAAATTTATTCAACTAATCCAAAACTGTAAAATCATAACAGTTACAAGTGTAAATATTGTGAAAATATACCACACCGGATAAGCTGGTGGTAAAAATACTTCATCAGAGAAATTATTCCAACATCGTGCAAAAATCAATAATTTCTGCAATTACTTCATTAAGCAGGTTATTTTGCTCTTACTTTTTGCAATATTTTGTACTGAAACCTATGTAAGTGGAATACCTTTGGTACCTCTAAAATGTGTTCCACTTGGAAAGTGTTACTATCATTAGATCAATAGGAGTAAAGTGTTTCATTTATAAAGGCATTCAACGTACGGTGTTCCACTTACATAGTTGTTCCACTTACAAAGGTATTCCACTTACAAAGAAAATCCACTTACAAAGGTGTTCCACTTACAAAGGTGTTCCACTTGACATTTGTTACTATATACGTATATAGATAATAAAATAATCCAAAATAAAGGCAGAGAATATATAGATGTAAATATATATATGTTGCATTCTTCATCTTTATTGACCTACTGTATTAATATTTTAGACATTTTCTTAGACAATAATATCTTGCTTAATATGTCATAAATATGTCTCAATTAATAGATTTTGTGTGCACAGAAATATGCTGAGATTCAAGTTAATTCTACAATGTTCTCTTCAGAGTTGCAAAGTCAAACTTTTTCCAAAGGGTAGCAAGGTTTACAGAACGGGAGATGAGACTTACATCTTCATCCATGAATTAGGTGTAAGATGTTATAAATGACGCAACCACCTTAATTGAATCCTTTTCGTTTTTTAATGTCTCATTTTTCATCCATTTGCAACTTATATTGTTGAGCTGGATTGAAGAAAGTGTTTTTTAATACAATTACACAATTAGGTGATAAAATTAGTGAGATTTACAGTCAATTTCCAACGATTACAAAATCAGATAAATATTTTATTTTCATTTAGCAGAACACAGTGTTCCACTTCGTACAGTTTAACTGGAATTGTAAGCAGTCAATAATAAATATAACAGTACTTTAATATGCAGGATACAAAATACCAAAGATGCCTTATCGGTTTCATTTCATAATAGGCTGCTTTTTATATGGCCTCATCAATCATAGTCTCATTTAAAGCCCCTGTTATCCATCCCTACACCTCATATTTAGAAAGAGGTGAAGCAGATAAAAGGGAGGGGGGGGGGTAGGTCCAGAGATTTAGTGCTAAATATGCATGAATGAAAGTAAATGGAAAGAAAATGGTATAGCAGGCTTTTTGAATTACTCTATTTGAGATGTTTATAAGAGGTAATTCACATTTTTGTTATTCATAATGAATTAATGTAACATTGATGTTTGCAGTGCTGTTTTTAATTGTGATTCTCTCTTCAAGTAGGCATGGAAAGGTCTCATTTTCTCAATTCAGACCAGATTTCAAAAGGGTGCAAAGTTATTTTAAAATTCTCAAGAGGGTGCAAAGCTATTCAAAATCTCAAGATGGTGTAAAGCTATTTTCAAAATCTCAAGAGGGTGCAAAGCTATTCAAAATCTCAAGATGGTGTAAAGCTATTTTCAAAATCTCAAGAGGGTGCAAAGCTATTCAAAATCTTAAGATGGTGTAAAGCTATTTTCAAAATCTCAAGATGGTGTAAAGCTATTTTCAAAATCTTAAGAGGGTGCAAAGCTATTTTCAAAATCTCAAGAGGGTGCTAAGCAATTTTCAAAATATTAAGATGGTGCACAGCTATTTTCAATTTCTCAAGAGGGTGCAATACCCGCCTAATTTAAAGGTTGAGAAAACACCTGAGTTGTTTAATCAATGGTTTATCAAATCTTGCCCTTTGAGGTGCTGATAACCAGTGGTACTAAAATATTTTATTTTCCAACTTGAAGATAAGCCTCTTCATGGTTTTGACGTATGGATGCTTACATAATTTACTTTTCTTGCTTGGATCCACAGTAGATTCTTAGTGATATCAAGGTTAGATGGGGGCTCTTAAATCTTCAACAAAATCCCCATAACAGAGAACCGTCATCATTTTCCTTGCTTAAGAGATATAAAAATACTGAAATAAGTGAGGAAAACTTAAAATATCATGATTTTTAAAATGAAAATGCCAAGAAATCAGACATTCCTCTGATATTTTATAAACATGTCAAATATCAATCAATACAAGGTTTTATTTTTAAAGGTAGGTTACAGAGGTTTCAATAGCAACAACCATGAAGCTGGAATGAGATAGCATGCCTAAAATAATACCCTTTGCATTTGTTTGACTTCGTTCCTTAAAAGAGAGCTTCGTCTTCACGCTATCAGTTTACAATAATTCTCTGAACTCACTGAGCCGTTCAGAGTTCGTCATTGAACTTTGGACAACTTTCTATATATGGAAATTTCTTCTGACGTCATTGCAAAGTTAATAAGCATACATTTAGTATGTGTTCCTTCCAGCTCGCAGATTGGTTGAGAAAAGATCAGTTAGGTAGGTTTGACATGTTTGAACAGGGCTGTCACAGGCATGGGTCATGGGGACAGGGCTACTAAATTGTAATATAGTCTATACTTGGCAGAGGGTAGTAAACTAGACTCTGCACGCAGGGTATCTATATAAAGAATTATCTAAGGAGCATGTCAAAGGCAGTAATTCAAATGATGAGAACATTACTAAAAACATTACAAGCTAAATGTGACCACCTGCCATTAGTTACAGATACTGAATGTCAAACACCAATCACCGGACACCACCACAAAAAAATTGGCCACTATAACAATATGTCACCGCCAGAAGTGGTGGTGATATTCTAAAATGCTTTATAGTAAAAAGCCAAGTTACATTTTCAATATTTTGGGTATGGAGAGGCTAAACTATATTGAGATCAACTTCGTTTTCTACAGCTGTCAATCATTTGGATATTTGGTCTCTTATGGGGATTGCAACTCAAGATCATGTTCATCTAGAAATTGATTGCATAAAATGTCATCGTGTATATGCCTTATCAATTAAACGAACAGAGCTATTCCATTAAATCCTTCCCTAAGAAGTCAAATTAACCCACAGAGAATCAAAGACATGGGATAGGACATGAACAATATCAAAATATTAGATTAAAACCAGCAAGGTTTTTAATACAGTGTCGTACTTGAGGCAATTTTTGAGTGGTATTTCCCATCACTCAGATAAAGTTTTAAACTACCCAATTTTAGACAGATCATCATGGTTATTTGACGTACATGTACATGTAAGTACTCTAATTTTACCACTGTTTTAATACCATCACCACTCACAAATTTTCATCAAAGTTTTCCACCAGTCATTTTGAAAAATGTGGAGAACATCTTCCAATTTCTAGGTTACCTCTATTGTTATAAATAAAAATACTCAAATTTTGTCTTTGTTTTAATAGAGCACCACTCACAAATTTTGAGCAAAATTTTCCACCAGTCATTTTGAAAAATGCGGAGAACATCTTCCAATTTCTAGGTTACCTCTAACGTTTCCATAACTGGATATAATTGCCCTAGTTTAATCTCTAAAGAGAGATCATTTATTTACCTGTCAATTTAGGTTAAGTTTAACCTTCAGATGGAACATATTCCTGCAGTTAATAATCACAGTTTGAGGTTGATTTTCAAGGGGTCTTAACAGACTACAGCTGTATATGCAATCTAGCACAACAATCAAATCTGATGGGGAAAAGTGAAACCATCATACCTTAGCCATAGACTTTTACCAACAGGCCACTAATTCATTTTATTCTGATTTATTTCTCACCACTAAGTGGGGTAAGCATCAAATGAGCTTTCTTGTATGAACTTCAATTTCTTCTACGTTCAATGCAAAACCTGAGTGATCTCCCCAGGATTTGATTTTATCTCAAGTGGGTGCAAAATTCTAAAATTCACACTTTAAGCCAAATTTGGTCAAAATATGGCTGATTTTCATGAATTTTTCTCATTTTCAAGTGCGTGCGTGCAAATAGATTTTCAGGTGGGTGCAAGCTGTTTTAAAATCTCAGGTGGGTGCTGCACCCACTTGTTCTAATGCTGGGGAGATCACTGCAAAAAGCTATAATGCATATTGCGCTAGGCAATTCATGTAATTGTAATAATTGTAGTAAATGTATAATGGATGATGAACAAGCCACAAACACAACTGACTGTAGAAATTGTGCAGAACTACATGTAAATATCCCCCTTGGTATATGCAGCTACTTTTGAGAGTTTTACTTTGTCTAAATAATCTATAAAAATTGAGAGCTTCCATAAACTCCTAGGCATATCATATACATGTATTTCAAAATATTCACAAAAAGTCAATATTTAGCAAAAACAGGTGTAATACCCCCCCCCCCCCTGATCCATCCAGTCTATTGCAGTAGTTGCATGTATTACATACCTAGAAAAGCATTTGTATGAGAGTCAATGGAGCTGAAGGTTGGCTATAAATGTATATTACTATGACAATCTTATGACGTCATGTTTCATTTCTCAAAATTCCACTCGCACACAGATGTGACATGATTGATATTGTAAAGTAGACATGGAAATAAAGGTATGTAATACAACAATTATGTCCGTATCATTAAATATATTCCTGCAGTCTCTTGTAATATAGCCCCCGGAAGCTCAGGCTATATTGATAACAGACTTCAGCCATATATTCAATAATAGGGACATAATGGCTAATTATATATCAAGGGTTGATATTTCTTAAAATAAAAAGGCACCTCACCTCTTGAGGGGGAACGTCAAATGACACAGTTCTCAGATCCACCTTAGTATAGGCCTCAATACAGGGTAACACAAAGAATATACCTGAAACATTGAAATAGTTAGTACAGTCTCAAATGTATCTGGGATGATGGAAAATTAGGTCAACTTTTAATCTAGGTCAAAGGTCAAGAACTAGGTTAAATTATGTCGTTTCTAACATTTACCAATTTTCTTGGTCTCCCTCAATATTTTTTGCATATAGGAAAACAACAGGACAAATGGTTCCTAAATCACTGTTGCCATAAGGTCTGTAAACCTTTATAGATATTATATGCTGTTAAAATTGAGACATTTCTTTGTACAGTACTGTACTGTACCAACCGCACCACACTGCACTGCACTGTACTGTACTGTGTAGTGAACTGTACTGTACTGTACTGTACTGTACTGTACTGTACTGTACTGTACTGTACTGTACTGTACTGTACTGTATTGTATTATATTGTATTGTAGTTTTATTGAAGGCAAACCACCATTGAGTAGTTGTGTTGAAACAAATGTCAATTTAAAAGCTTGGTCAGCATATCAATCTATACAGGACTCAACATTCATCAACCCTTTGAAAAGGCTTTGACAACATTAAATTTCATCTACCTTCATCAATTGTTCATGTTACACCCAGAAAATTGATACAATAAAGCAACTCATTTCTAATATAATGAACCTTAACCTACCTGGTCCTTTGGCTCCACCAGCTAACAAGCGACCCAGCCTGAATATAACAGCTCTTTCATACTCTTGAACAACCTGCATAAAGAAAATATATATTATAAATTTCATTTTGACTTTACCCCCATCCCTTAATGAAAGATGTAATTTATTCTTGAAGATGATCATGAATTTAATAAAAATGTCATTTCAGTTGGTAAACTATGAAGCAAAAATGTTTTACATAGGGCCACACCAAAACCTCTATAATTATAAAAATGACTTTCATTTTGGCTTTACCCCTTCATTTTATATGTGATTTAGATGAAAAATGATACAGGGGATGACAAACTGACAAAATATTTACCTTTATGCAGACACAGAGTGACAGAGGAAAGGTGCACACGACTAGCACCCAGGAAAGCACAGACAAGATAGTGCCACATAGACCTTGGCCTTCATGGGGGTCCTCCGCTGAAAACACAAAGAAACATTTATTATCATATGTGAGATACAAAGGTACATTTCTCATCATTTGTGAAAAACAAAAAAACATTCATTATCATTTGTGAAATTAAAAGAACATTTATTACGATTTGTGAAATACAAAATGACTTTTTTTTATCTAAATCTTAAAATATTGCATTTTCTGTATTCCTATATACAGATAAACAAAAAAGTTATCATATCATCACTTGTATAATAAATCAATTGCCTTTTTCTGCACATCATATATGTCCAAAGGCCAAATGTTTCAGTCTGTAGCTGCAGGACAAATGGATATTTTGTGAATTTATATGCTACAAACTGTTTCAATATTTATTGGGCAGCATTTTAAGTACATGTATCCCATAACTAAAGAGATTGAAAATTAATAGTGTTTTACCAAAAATAACGCAAAGTGAACATAATGAATACTCCCAAATTTTCATGCAGTAATGATATTCATATTTTCTGAAATATAAAAAAATGTCTACTTATACTACAAATGCATTAACTATATTCCTTTTTCATACTTTAATCTTATTCATCTTAAAAAATAAAAATCAATCTACTGGTATTTGAGTTATTGGCTTGACCAAATTATGGATGGATAGACTGAAAGAAGGGTTGACTATTTTTAATTGAACTTACAATCACCTATTTAGTATTTAGGTTAATGACCAAACCTTTAGGGCAATATCAATTGGTCTAGACCATTGGCTGCAATTTTATTAATAGTACTAGTGTCAATTATTTCATGTAATATAGAAAATATGGTCCAATGTAAAATAATAAAAAAAAGTTAACAAGGCATTAACATACAAAATGTCACCACCTGCCATTTGTTACAAATGCTGTGAGAATTTGTTACAGACGCCAAACACCAACCGTTGCCTACAAAAAGGTTGAGACTATATGTACGTAACAATATGTCACCACTTCTCGCGATGACATAATAAAACCGTTTCAAATGATATGAAACGGTTAAGAAGAAAATCTTAATACATTCATTACACTGACTTAGTCATCTATACATATTCACAAGGACATCTTTGCATGAGCATTATAGTCAGAAAGTAGTCTTGCAATGAAACCCTGCACCAGTCCTCTCCATTATTGCACTCTGAGAAGGAGAGAAGAGTCAAAAGGGAGAGGGGTCAAAAGCTTTCATCACGTTAAATCCAAAACTATTAATTGAAATTAAAATGTAATATCTATCGGAATACTTTTTACAGATAACAATTTTAAACACAAATTATACACAAATTGATTGTATGTTTTGTGTCTCCAGGTCAAGTCCAAATATATATCATATCATCCATTACATCACTGACATGTGATTGACTGCCATTAAATACAATATTTATTTGATCATTCAATATCTGATTTAGCATTTTTATTTCAAATATGTCACTAGTGAACAAAGTAAAAATTAGCACTATTAGTAGCACTATTGTGTGTTATCTTAAGTGTATATTCTTCAGTAAAGGACAAACTAAAGAAAGATGGACACAAATAATGAGAGATATTATTGTTTTCTACATATCAAAGTAAGGAGGGTGTTATTTTTTGGATTAGTGCTCTTAGGCATAGCAAACAAAACATCAGCATTTACAATACGCATAAATACTACAATAGCCAAAGACAGTACAATACCTACAAATACTTCAATACATGGAGACACTACAATAGAAAGAGACAGTATAATATCAAGAGATACTACAATACCTAGAGAGACTACAATACCTAAAGTCAACACAATACAAAGAGATAGTACAAAACCTACAAACACTTCAATATCCAGAGAGACTACAATACCAAGAGACAGTGCAATACCTACAAACACTTCAACAATATCCAGAGACATTACAATACCAAGAGACAGTGCAATCCCCATTAGCACTATAATACATGTAGATACTACAGCATCCAGAGATACAACAAGAGACTCATATGGTGAAACATCCCACCAATATAAATATAGTGGAGAGAATAAAAATGGAAATGAGTTTGAAATATTCAAAAGTGGGGATCATAATATTAAACATAATGATAATGCAGAGGAACAAATACACAGTGGACATGATAATCATGGAATGCTAAACACTGATGACTTTTGGAAAGATTACTTCTCCAACAATAAACATGCCAAAAGAAACCCTATTATGGGTAGAAATACTGGAAAAGATTACAGGAAACATGACCCAAAATATAATCAACAAAGTAACTCAAATGGCAATGTGAACAATATGCAATCAAGACAGCATTTGAACAATCTGGGCAGTAGTCTTGATACATTATACACTGTATATCCGAATCCTATGCATGACCACAATGACTGTCAAATTTGTAACGAACAACATGATCTAGATCATGATGAACAATTACATACAAACGTGAGTATCAAATATAGTATCTATATTAAAACTAGTTTTATACATAAGATTACTTATTAAGGTAATTGTCATTTCAGAATTAGATAATGGATTACTTTCAATTTTGAATGTGATCTAATGTAGTCTAATTGAACTGTCTTAAAACATCTTAATTTAGTTTTAATCTCTCACAGAATCCCATGTTAAATTATATATATACAATGAAATATGAAAACCTGCTAACCTATCCAGTTTTGCATATAATCCCTGTGATCTTCAGATTAGACAGGTATATGTGATCAAAATATAATTGCATTAAGGGTGATGAGGCATTACATGATCACACTACCAGATATGAACATGGACCCAATGACGAATCAAGTAAACATGAACAGATACTAGATGACTATGGTGGATGGTACAGCAGTAAAGGTCACAGCCAGCATGGCCCACGTAATGACTACAAACATCAAAGCTACGGTTATATACCTCGCCGCAATGGAGGTAAATAAGAGAGGTGTTCCAAAACTTCTGACAACTTCTGAGTGATATACAAAAATTCATAACAAAGTGTTTTGTGGGATTTGTAGTGTACTGGAATCTCTAATGCTCTAATGGCGGTGATCACTACTTTAAATGCATAATGCCTTATAACAGTAAATTGTATTTTCTCCAGCTTTTCTGTATTTCTTCTCACATGACATGAGATGCATGACTATAATATTCATCTGTGTATTCAAGTCATCATATGCCAAAAACAAAAGCATTTAGAGTCTAATAAAGAATCTATGTAACCTGAGGAAAAATATTAATAATAAAAAGTCAATCTGATACTCATAGCACCTCTCTGTTCTATAGCAGAAAAATGAAGTCTAAGAGAGAGAGATGGAGAATATGTGGCTTACTATCATAAGTAAACTGTTTGAACATAATATTTTTCATTTTAGTGATATTCTGTGGGGCTCTAGGAGCACCTTCAAATGGTTCCCTAGATGGCACCTCAGGCAACACAATTGGTGACCTAATTGTATTCTCATGTGACACTGGCTATACACTTAGTGGAAGCTCTATCAGAACATGCCAGTCAGATGGAAATTGGAGTGGAACAGCAACAGTATGTACCAGTAAGTATACAGAAGATGGCAAAATGTCACCACTGCAGCTATCATCACAGAGTGCTGACACTGAATGCCAGTCACGAAAATGTTGGCATTAAAATATGTCGCATCTTCTTGGCGATGCCATTTTTAACGAGCTGGGGATCGAGCATCACAAATGAGGGGTTTGAATTTGACTTGGGTGTCTTGAAGGCTGGCACTTCAAGCTAGGAGTAGCCATCATTGGCCAGAGGTCACAGATTCAAGTCATGTGAACTCCCAGTGTTCACTGATAATCCACAATTGAAATAATGTAAACATCAACTACCATTTAATACTTAATTATTTAATACTTTAATTAAACGAAATTAAATTAACCAATCATCTGATTCCATTCTAGTTGTTGACTGTGGAGCATTGGCTACTCCAACAAATGGATTCCAAACTGGGACAACTACAACGTATCAGTCTGTCATCACATTTGGATGTAACACTGGATACACATTCAGTGGCAGCGCCACAAGGACATGTCAGGCCAATGGGGCGTGGAGTGGCACTACAGCATTTTGTACTAGTATGTTTAATAGATATGAATTGCAGTTCTCTAGTAAGTAAGAAGTTTTTGTTACTAAGCATTTTGACATGTTTTGCTGTAACAGGCGATGTTAAGTGAACAAGGAGTAGCACTGCACGCTATACATGTGGCAGGTTTCAAATCTGCCTTAATCTAACTCATATTATTTATTCCAGTTGTCAATTGTGGCACATTAGCCACCCCAACGAATGGGGCCATAACCAGTACAACAGGGAACACATATTTGGGGGTGATAAACTTTGAGTGTGACTGTGGTTATATTCTAAGTGGTAGTGCATCAAGGACTTGTCAGTCTACAGGTGCATGGGATGGGACCGCCACTGTATGTACTGTAAGAGGTAAATCATTTAGATATTCATCATACCTTTTATCAATCAAGGACTTGTCAGTCTGATTAGGCATGGAATAGGACTTAGATAGGTACATATATAATAGTCTTATTGTTAACATACATTTGTTTGGGTTGCCTTTTTGGCTCACCCCATATATTGTAAAACTATGACAGTCTCGCCTAATGATATGTTCCATCATCCAGCTTTAATTCTCTTTCAGATGCTGCCACATGTTTTTTGGCTGGTTCTCCTTGTGATTGTGCCTTGGAATGTTGCTCTGGAGATTGTTTCATTGATACCTGCCAATAGATGCATTGATACCTGCCAATAGATGCATTGGTACCTGCCGATAGGTACCACCTGCCAATAGATGCATTGGTACCTGCCAATAGGTACCTGCCAATAGAAGCATTGATAACTGCCAGTAAATGCAAGCATAGACATTGGTAATTCATTCAAATGGTACTCTAGTTATTTTGGAACCATTTTGGTTCAATGAGTACATTTATCATAACTTTCAAAATGTATTATGCACATATAGAAAATGCCGAAGTGTGATATACCTCATACAGATTAAAACACATCTAGAAAAGCAAGGCCATTTTGAACATGCAATGATTTCTTTATAATGGACATATGACTATATATGGTGTTCAGAGATGGTAACTGCAAACAATATGATGAAACATTTAAAAAATTGAAACTCAATTGATTGCAAGTGCACAGATGTTGGCAATTTACTCAAGCAAAAATATTATTTCTGAGCTACCAGTGAGTCCACATAGCCACAATCATAAGAGACTGCAGGGTGGACAGACTAGGTGTTATTATTTGCAATTTGCAATGGAGACTATTGCTGTACAAGCCCAACTGAATTCTGTACAGAGGGTGATAGAGTGAACAGCACCATGGGTGATAAATTCAGCACACGCTCAATTGAGACCCTTTAACCTTTAGCGTGCTGCCGGCGGACGCGTCCGCCCAGACTAAAATGTCTCTCACAACTGCCGGCGGACCCGTACGCCCGATTTCAAACTTTTAAAAACTGTACTTTTTCGCGCCATTCGTATTGTCCAATTAGATTGCCCGATTTATTCAGTGCCTAACATGACTTCCTGTTGACCTAGAAATGGCGATATTTCGAAAAATAATTCTCAATTCAACAATTTAAACAGTGTTTTAGTCGATTTTAGTGAACGAATCGTACAAAATGGTGGACAAATACGATCACAACGAAAATGTGGAGGAAATGGATTACGATTTCGAGCTCTTTAGGCTCTTGGAAGCCAATAACGGTCATCGAAAATAGAAACTAGAATATTTTCTGAATTGAAAAATTGAACATTCGATCGCTGCAAATTCAGATTTGGATTCTGACCAGACGAAGAGGCGGAGCGGCGGATTCCGGAGGAGTATTCATGGTATATTTATGCCCAGTCGTGTTAATGTACGAAAAAAATTCATGAGAACATTTTTTTTCATGAGCCAGGCCACTGTATCTTCCCTTTGTGAAAATTTTATCCAGATTCATTCAGTAGTTATTGAGATATTAATTATTTAGTCCAGGCATATCATTTTTTGCACTCTTTGAAAAATAAGCCAGTTGCGTGGGATATATTTGCTGAAATAAGGCAGCATGGTAAAGGTTAAGAAAGATAATTACTGGGTACCAGGAAACCCCTTTATATTAAGTAAGACATATTATTGTGAAATGTAGTGAATTAGAACCCTGGGACTAATCTCATATTTCTAGAATGAAATAATTACTCTGATGAGAGATTAAGGCACATCAATAACGCTATATGGATTATGATTATAAGCCATTAGACTGGTGCTATATTATACACAGCCAAAATGTTATTTTATAAGATTTTGTATATGGTTTTGTTCCTTCAATATCATGTACAGTATGACAAAATTATGATATATACAGGGTTCTAAATTAACATCATTATTGATGAGATTGTTGTCAGGCTGCAGAGGCTGACATTTAGTTCATTGCCTACTCCGAGCAAAGAGTTTATTTCTACATGTAATTCTAGCCTTTGAACAGGTTAGACAATTTTACCTTAGCAGCTCCGCCCTTTCTGCCAGTGGTCATAAATCAAATTCAAACTGATTGCAATGAAATTTTCTCAACCATTTATCTATTTACCAGAAATTCATCATTGAAGAACTCAAACGAATCCGATAGGTATTAATTTATTAAATGAACATTCTCAATCAAAAGGATAGGATAATTATGTAACTGACAAAGGTCAACATGACTTAGTATTGATTCATGAGCAAAACCCGATAATTGAACACATTTTTGGTCAGATTGAACGGAACTAAGGATTGATGAAGTAGGAACTGCTTAAAGAGTTAGTGAGCTGAATACGATATCAGAACTGTTGTCTTTATTTGAATTGTTTTGGCTTGTTTTATTGAACATGGGATACCATATTAGAGCTGGTACAGATTTATTCTGATTTTACTGTTTTATATTGTTCAAATGTTTAATTTTTTGATGTGTGCACCCAAAATGTTAAATTTTCCAATTTTTGATTTAATAAGCATCTGAAGAATTAATCTAACCATGTTATTATGTAATCAAATTGCAATTTGAAATGCCATTTAATTCCTTTTTCTTAACATGTCAAAATATTTTATTGCATGAATTTATATCATTTTTTTACAACTTGATAAACAAAAAGTTATTAGTATGGATTATTATTCAGTAATAAAACTAACATAAAAATCTTGTTTATTTGTCTGGTTCACCTTTATAATCAAAGCCACTTAAACATGAAGCAATTTTCTTATTTATGAGGTTACCATAACTACAGTGGATGAAAGCATCCCTAAGATATATCTGAACCACGCTTCAGAGCTGTTGAATTTCACCTTGAAACTATACCAGGAATAACTGCAGTATTCACCCTGGATTTTTTCTACCCTGCACGCAGAGTCTAGTTTTAAACTACCCTCTGCCTAGTAAAGACTATATTACAGTTTAGCAGCCCCATTCCAAAGATTGGTGCCTGTGACAGCCCGGGTTATAAATCATTTCAAATCTACCAAGCTGATCCTTTCTCAACCAATCAGCAAAGTGGAAGGAACACATGCTAAATATGTGCTCATATATGCGGTGATGCCAGAGGAAATGACCATGTAGAAAGTCCTCCGTATTTCAACGACGAACTCTGATTGGCTCGGTGAGATCAGAGATTTATTGTAAATTGAAAGAGTGAGAACAAAGCTCTCTTTTAAGAGGTGAAGTCGAACAAATGCAAAGGGTAGATTTTTTCTCAAGTGGGTGAAAAATTCCTATTTTCAGAATAATTTATACCACATTTACATGTAGATGAATTTAGGTCTGAGTTTGCTCATTTTTATGATTTTTTCTCATTTTCAAGTGTGTGCAAATGGATTTTCAGGTAGGTACAAACCTATTATTAAAATCTCAAGTGGGCGCAGCACCTACTTGCTTTAATGCTGGGGAGATCACTGAACTGCATACAGAGATTTCTCCTTGGATTTGATTGATTTAATTCTCAAAACACAGAATGATAAGTCCCCCGTTCATCAATTGGTTTGTCAAAATAATTTAGCCTTGAAGCAGCAAGTCCTATTCAGGGAAAACATGAGTGGCGTTACAAGGATCTTAAAGTAGCCGACGCAAATTAAACCCCAAGGGCATATGATCGTACCATTGGATTTCAGTTCTAGTTTTATATCATAGAAACGGTGCAATGTGGAATGACCATTCCTCGAAGGTGTTAATTTCCAAATTTTGCACGAGAAACGTATTATCGAATGTTAATTTTAGAAAACAACATCTGAAAACAGTGGTCATTCCAAGATGCATTGAGTATTGGGCTTAAATTCTCTTCATACATTGCAAAATATTTTCTACCATGCCACTAAAATCACTAAAAGAACAGATTTTCAATGAAACTTTTTGCAAGGGTCAAATTGGCAAAGTATCAATTTCAATCTGTAGAATTAAGCTGCCACCTTGACAACCACATAAGGAATGATCTTGGATGTGGTGATTGGCTTTATAATGCACTGCAGTTATATGAAATACTGTATTTGGATTGGCTGGAATCAGACACTGACCTTGCCTAGCTATGTTTGAATATCAAACTTTACTTTATATTGATCTGAACTGATGGTGTCTCATATACTTGTCTACTGATATGTCTCGTATACTTGTACTTAATGTTTTTTATACTATGTTGTATTTAATTGTATATGTCACAGCTGACACTTTAATCAACGATTTTTAAACTTTAAACTAATATCTAATAATAATGGTATCATGAACCGAAAAGTTCAAAGCCTTTTCCTACGTAACATACTGTCACTTTAAAATATTTATACTTTTATTACTGCACTAATTTCAGAAAAAAAATATGATGAGTTATTGCAATAATCATACCTCAATCACATTCAAAACCAATTTTCATTCAGTATCAGTTATTTTACAGCATCAATATCACATTGGAGATTTTTATCAAATCATTGGTTCCTATAAAACCTTATTAGATCTCATATTATAGTTCCATGGAATTCTCTCCTTCAATACTGAAGTACTATCACATTAATAAAGAACAAATAAATGGACGAGGGGAAGGGAGGGGGGGGGGGTTATAATGCTTTTCATATTTAACAAAACCAACTTACAACCATACTAAAGGGTTCTAACAATTATGACTGTAACTCTAAAGCACATTTAAGTACATGTACAGTACAAATATACTTTTTATAAACTCTGAGTATTTTGGATTCCCTTTCCAGAATATTATCCATAGATGTTATGGAAAAACAATGAATTTGACATGGAAAATTAATGACATACAGTAAACCAATATCAAATTCAAAATGTAAGTAATTAACCTGTTTTAC
Source organism: Owenia fusiformis (assembly GCA_903813345.2). NCBI lineage: Eukaryota > Metazoa > Annelida > Polychaeta > Sabellida > Oweniidae > Owenia > Owenia fusiformis. The sequence continues at coordinate 35,452,572 of CAIIXF020000006.1, read as the reverse complement.
AGTATGATCAGATGAATCTCCATAGCAACGATGTATACAGAGATCAATACCACAAACTCAAGGCTATTAGCTTCAAGTTTTGTTTTTGATCCAAACTGATATAAATCTGGCTAAAAGCTGTGTTATGTTTTGGAAATGTTTAATCCAGTACTAAATGTACTTTTGTGGATAAAGCACCAGGATATAGCAAATTCATGGCCTCTAACTTAATCCTCCTGGAAAACCTCGGGATATAACCTATTTCCCTATACCTATTATAAAAATTCGATAAATTTGATGATTTCATCAAGCTGAAATAGATCACATTATAAAGTCCCTAGATCATCATCCTTCATTGGTTAAGTACTGATAGATAACCAGATCGGTGATATAATGTGGTTGCCACGGTTACTGGAGTCTGATGAGATATTTCTGATATCAGGATGTAAACAAGAATGAATTAGGAATATGCTAATCATTGTTGGGTGTCTAATGTTGAACAAGCTTAAAACATGATATATGTCTGAGCTAATTTAGTCAAAATAATTTGATTTGAGAAGTAGATTCTCATTTCTTTGGCCTGACATATAACAATGCTGCTTGATAACTTTAAGTAGTTAGTAGTTTGTTTAATCTTGGACTAGTTTAAGTTATTTTTTGTATATTGTGCATTGTACTTAAGGAATAAAGACCGAGATTTTATGATTCATGTCATATATGACCAAAAATTCTGTTCATTGTTAAAAGACCGAAATCATGTGGCGATTGAGGTCTTTGGCAATGGCCAGAATAAAATTTGAGGTCTAATATTTGACATAATCATAAAATCAAGGTCTTTGTTTCGATTCTAATATGATAAACAGACAAGAAAAACAACTTTTGCATTTAAGAATTTTAACGGTCATACATACTCCAATATAGACCAGTAAATCAATTGTTTATTGTGACGTCACATATTATATTAGAATCACGCCCGGTGATCGTGAAAATGGGACGGAGGGGGGGGGAGCAGGCAATTTCCGCTAGAAAATTCAACAAATCTGGTAAAATTATTTTTTCAAGACAGAGTTTACGATTGAATTGCAAATTGAATAAGCGCACGGTATGATAAAATATGTTAGGTATTCTAGGATTATTTTTCAACCGATACTCTTTTAAGATATAAGATCTATTAAAAAAGGCGCAACGCAACCAACGTGCAAAAGTCAAAGTTTTTGCTATAAATCAAGCAACAATGGACTACACGACCTGTAATAAATACTTGTAAGTGATGTTATCATAACTAAATTAATGTCATTGCTGAATTTATAAAATAAGTTTCCATACGTAAAATGAAAAATAATCGAAAATAATTAAAATGGGACGGAGGGGGGGAGGGGACGGAGGGGGGGGGGAGTAATAATTCTATAAAGTGAAACAACTTCACACGAATTCTTGTATTTGAAAAATGAACTCATTAACTTAGTAAGAAACTGGATGATATACCCCTGGAGACTGAAAAATGGGGACATTTGGAGTAAAAGGACTTAAAGTCGCGAAACATCTCTAATCATATCTTATATACATATTGCTCCCCCCCTCCGTCCCCTCCCCCCCTCCGTCCCCTCCCCCCCTCCGTCCCAAATTCATTATTTTCGATTATTTTTTATTTCACATATGGAAACTTATTTTATAAATTCAGCAATGACATTAATTTAGTTATGATAACATCACTTACAAGTATTTATTACAGGTCGTCCAGACCATTGTTGCTTGATTTATAGCAAAAACGTTGATTTGTGCCTGTTGATGGCCTTGCGCCTTTTTTAATAGATCTCATACCTTAGATGCGTATCGTTTAAGAAAAAATCCCAGAAAACCTAACATATTCTACCATACCGTACTATCCATTTGGCAATGCAATGGTAAACTTTTTCTTGAAAAAATAAATCTTCCAGATTTGTTGAATTTCCTAGCAGAAATTGCCTGCTCCCCCCCTCCGTCCCATATTCACGATCACCGGGCGTGAGAATGACTAATGTATGTCATTGTGATGACATCAAAGAGTCAATAAAAAGATACATAATAGTGAGATATACAGCTGCTATAACGTGTGCATATATACTGTAAAACCTGTCTCATCTGAACACTTCTGGGGCCAGTCAAATGTGTTCGGATTGGCGAGTGTTTAAGTTTCAAGGTTTTCTAACTTGGGAGTCTCAGTGGCGTAGGAACAATGTACGCCAAAACGCCAGTGCGTAGTGTTGAAAAGTGAGAATAAAAAAGACTTATTAATTTTCCTATGTTCTTTAGTCATATTTTCTCATTGTTTATAAATTGTAAAAGTAATCTCGAGCACACTAGCCTAAAGAAATGTTTTGTGGATACCATATCATTATTGGTCTGTCTGGCAAATATCATTTAACAGATTGAATTCCCTTACCAACATGCTTTATTTCATGAAAATCAAGCCACTATTGACTGTCTTAAATGAATTTTAAAAGTAAAATACAATTTCGCCAAATATTCGTTAATCGGGTTCTCTTCACAAATTTGAGAGAAAAACTGTTTTTTCCAAAAACAACTTGATGAATACCTTTGAAATTTTTTCTGCATGTTCCGCAATGCTTATGCAAACTATGGTATCATATAATTATAATGATGAACCTCTTTAAATTTAAATGTATATTTTTTATTCTGCCCTACCCCAATTTTTTTTATTTCACTTCATCGATTTATATTCCGTTGCTAGGCAAAATCATAGACACGAAATTATAGTTAAGTCAACATTTATCTATTTTCTTACTAAATCACTACTTACTTCTTGAAATATAAATGTTAAAGACAAAAACAACTTGAAAATGCTGATTATTCAATTACACGTTCCATTGATTTCAGTTCTAGAAAAGCGATTACCTAGTTTTTTTCATTTGAAAAATAATAGATTCTTGGTTTTATAACATTTTGGCACCCCCTAAGTCACGTTGACCTCGATTTGACCTTTGTGGTGGGGGTGTTTATTTGTTTCATTGATCACGAATGCGTTTCTTTATATCAATTGATCAAACTTGTTTCTTTAATCTGTACGTATTGCATTGCACGGTACACGATGGAATCAGACAATATATATCTAAATTCAATTATTCGAAAATGATTAAAAAATCTCTCATTGTTATTTGGAAATTGGTCGTCTCAATCGTTCGAGACATTAGCAAAGTGAAAATGATTTGTTTCGAGATTCAAAAGTAATTTTAAATGATGAAAATCATTCGAACATTTTAAAGCACATTAAAAAGGTATCAGGGATTTAAAGCTTGCATATAAAATCGAAACGCCAACCTATACGTATGACCAATCGCCCATACAAATGCATCGCTTAAGTATTTCCGTTCACATTTACGTAGGTTGTGAAAAACATTGCAAGCTTAAAATCTCTGTAACCATAAAATGACGTTTTACGAGCATAAAATAGGCGTTTTGATATAGAATATTGACACAATTGTTTCATATTTTTGGCGGGATTTTTGGCGTAGTGTTGAATTTACACCTTCCTACGCCCCTGAGTCTATAAAAAATGTAACCAAAAATGTTCACATTGAGAGGTGTTTAGATAAAAGAGGTGTTCAGATATACAGTTTTACTGCATAATATTCCTGTATGATTTTTTATCTATAAATTTGAATCAAATTGGGTTATAATGAAAATGCGCGCTACGCGCTAACGCGCCACGCGCCAAAGCGCTGATAGAAAATGATCCTTCCCCACGAAGTGTGCGCATGTTTTAAGCCCATGTTTATGATTGGTCTACTGTACGCCCGGTATTATTCGCGTGCGATTAACTTTCGCGCTTTTCGCGATGGTGTTAAAATCGCGAAAAATTATCGTCGCGAAATTGCCAATTAAATCCCCGGGATTGTTCACGTGATCGTAGCCTGCAATTTGATTGGACATCATATACTGAGGAATCCCCGAATACGATAAAATACAGTATGAAGTATGGTAAAGTTATTATGGGAGCCACGCACTTTTGCTTTAATATTAAAAATGACGATGCAATGGAGGTTGATATGCAGCTTGCCGATGATAAAGATCCCAGTTATTGTAAATCTCATCCAAATATGACATCAGGTAAGTGCAATTACTGTACATTTAACTTAATTTAAACACGAGTAGCTCGAGAATTCCTGGAATACTAGTAGTAATGCATTTCATACTTGTGAAATTCGCGAAATTTAATAGCCGCGAAACCGTGTTTTCGCAAAATTCGCGAAATTAAAGCTCGCGAATAATACCGGGCGTACAGTATATCATAGGCCCAGGGACATGTATAATTACGGTTAGGATATTGCCTGGGAACTTGTCGAAACATTGACACTTCAAAGGCTGTATAAATTATCGCTAACCTGTCAATCAAACTTCAAAGATGTGAACTTTGCGGCCGTAAGATCACAAAAATTACGCTTTTCTAGTTACGATTTCTCTAAAAATATAAGACCAATTGAAATGTTCTAAACACCGTTACAAAACTAAATTCAACTTTAATTCAGGAAATAATTTCAAAACTAAAATGAATGTTTGTATGATTTTCTAGCCTTGCTCAAGTCGGTCTCTTTTACTTATCCTGATTTCTATTATGACCGCCTTGTACAAATGAGAAAGCCACGTGTTAAACCGACTCAATGTTTATGTCGGTAAAATTTGACAAATCAACGACGGCCCTGCAGCAATAGCTAAACAAGTACACTTTTCACCGGTACTTTTCACGAACAAATTTTGCACGAATTCATCATAAAAATACAAATATTTTATCAGATAAATATCAATGAGAGTTTAGTGGATGCCGGAGCATCGATCGGATAACAAAAGGTGAGAAGATTTCAACAATAAACGTTGAAACGATCGCTGAACATGTAGGCTGAGATTCAATCACCGATCGACAACATGACCCGCTAACCGCTACATATACCTGTATATCTATAGGTCTTCGTGCATTTTAATCGCGAAATCAGTTTTAAATCAACATTGAATCGCATGATTTAATTCATATTAATGACTCTTACCTTCAACCTGATAACGTTTTGATTGGTCATTCAGCCTGAAGTCACACGTCGTGTCCACGCGATATCTGTCAATCAATAAGGTTTCGCGATACCCCTGATAGGATAGGTATTATGGAAATCTCGAAACCGTTGAATATTTCAGCGTAATAACAGTGGAGATGTAATGGATTGTACAAGGCGGTAATAATTCAAGATCAGATAAGTAAAGAAATACCGACTTGGGCAAGACTAAAGATTGTCGGGCAATGATAAAACACGCTGGTTTACACTACTTTTCAAATCGTCTCTAATTTAAAAAACTATAATTCCAATTTACAATTGAAATAAAATGTTATACTATGAAAAGATAATCCTCCTTTAGTAATATTCCTGATAAAATATAATTCCCCGGGACAGCCGTAATTCCAAACTAAATCTGATTAATCAAGATAAGAAAATACGAAAGCAAACATGAAAGGGGGGTTTATAGGGGTCTTGGAAATCCATATGCAATATTTTTATACTACATTTTACGAAAACTCCAGGTCAAATACCATGTAACCATTTACGATAATTTTGAAACTGCTGTTGATTAAAGTTTGGATAATATTCAGAAGGAAATAACATGATGCAAGAATCCATGTTCTACCAATATCATAAGGCAAATAGACTGCATACGGGACCGTAGTCTGAAGGGGGGGGGGGGGGGGGGGGGGTCGGGGGACCCTACACGGCCAAACATTTTTTGAATTTTGATTTCCTTCATTGTAGGCTTACATACATCACATACTGTCTCTACATCTTGATTTCAGGTGCTAGAACTCATTTGGGACAATCTAATGTTTCAAAACATCCATCAAAGCCTGGATTACCCACATAAATGTTGGGCTGGTTTTAATTCTTTTAAAACATATATTTAACTTATACGCTACCATATATGATATAAGTTGGCCTCTTTTATGCAATAAAAATAAATGTTCACTCATTACGATATACGATATCCCTATACACCGCCTTCATGAAAGCGAAAGTGCGTTTACAACCGGACACGAAAAGAAAATATAAATGAATGCGACGCCTACTGATAAGAACATTTAAGATATAACTTCAAAAAATACTGGATAAAGATATATAAAACATTAAAGACTTGAAATTAAGTGGAAATATGCGACAAATATACATTATGAAGTCATTAGTCAAGTTATTTCAGACGGGGGCCCTCAGATTTCGAAACAGGATTTTTCTCACCGACGGTCTTCAATAACGCCATGAAATATAGTAAGCATATTCGCAATCTGCGACCATTCATCCTGTAGTTGCTACTTTTTATTTTATCTTCCTTTTAAATCAGATAAAACACACTGACAAGCGATAATCGTTGCACAGTAAACGATCAAACATTGGGCATTACTTCTGTTGTCTAACGCCACCTAATATATATTCAAGTCGATTTACATACATGTTTCCGGGCCTTTGGGATCGATCATTCTGAACAGTGCGTTAGTGCGCCAGCGCGTTAGTGCGTAGCGCGTGTTTTCATTATAACCATCAAATTGCAAACTATAAATGAACAACTCTCTATATCCAAAATGCACCCTTCATATGATATTTGAAGTAAATGACAAATTCTAATATAATATGTTCCAATGTCTTTTGGAGATATGTTATTATCAAGCACCCATAATTAAAAAAATATGTTGCCATAATATCGAATATATGAAGGATGAACCAAATTGCAACTATAGCATTCATATTCAATTCCGGAGATTATCCTTGAAGATGTTCCAATGTCTTTTAGAGATAGTGATTTCATCAAGCTTTGGAACATCTTCAAAGATAATCTCCAGAATGGGATTTTGGCACATTAAATCAACATTGATCCAGTGATTCTTGGCAGCTGGTTATCACTTATGATCCCAAAAAGTGGATGCTTTTTAATCCATGCATACAAATCAGGCAAGTAGCCAGCTTTTGCCAAGTGGGGTTCGTTTTTTCTAAATTCCATGGGCGGTCAAATTTGACAATTTTGGCCCAAATCATGTGAAAAGTGCTCAAAATGGTAAAAACTTGGTCTGAATCCCTGAACTTCTCCCCCAGCTACAGGCATGCAAATATACACAGTATACCATTAGCTGTGTGCTTCTAACAGTTCAATTAACGCCAATCTATAATTCACTGTAAGGCAGTGAAGGTGAATACAGACACGCAAATAATAACACCACACTCATGTAAGATTCTTTAATAAAAAAATAAATCAATTTGATCAGTTAGGCCTATATTCCTTATAGGGTTTAATATCACATTTTGAGAGCATGTAAGAATGCAGAGTAGCACTATATATTGACTAATGATATTTATTATAAGAATCTCCTTTTGTTCATGAAGTATAGTAAATTTCAATTGAATTAAGTCCCATTGATGTTAATGAACTTTCTTTGTATGGGGCACCTGTCTACAAGGACACAAGTACAAAGGGCAATCTATACTTACAGGTTTTAAAGCAATGTGCATTTTGCAGTATAAATACCATAGAGGTTACAGTGATCTCCACAGGGTTTTTTCTCAAGTGGGCGCAAAATTATCATTTTCACAATTCAGACCAAAATTGTTCAAAATATGCCGATTTAATTTTCATGATTTTTTTTCATTTTCAAGTGGGTGCAAGTGGATTTTCAGGTGGGTGCAAGCCTGTTTTCAAAATCTCAGGTGGGTGCAAAGGGTAATTAGCAGAATAAGACAAACTGTTCAACAAAATGGTAGCTGCTTCATTTACCGAACCATCAATTTTAAATATTATCTACCCAAAACATATACTACCCTGGCAGTAGGAATACTTAATACTTTTTAAAGAAGTGATTTAACTAGACAAGCCATTAACATGCAGTGTCACCACCTGCCATTTGTTAAAAGATGCTGGATGTCAAACACCAAACACCAACCACCAAACACCAACCACCATCCACAAAAAAGTTGGAGAGCATCTATCTATGGTATCTATACAAAGATTTTTTCATCCTGATTTCCAAGTTATCCATTCCAATTTCAGAAACTGTCAAAACACGTCCTGTTTAGGACCTTCTAACAACTGATCACTTGGGAGTGTGTTTACCTTAATCAACAAGAATTGGTAGTTTCACATTCTGCCTTACAAGTCCTCTTATTTAACGACTTTCTAAAAAGACTGCAGAGGCTGCAGATACCACAATGGTATTCTCAAGTAATAAAAAATTAGAACCAATGAAAATAACAACAGAAAAAATAATTAAGGTCGTTCCTGATAATAAGGTAAATCCCCCCAAAAATAAATGAAAAATTGCGAATCCAAAGAAAATCATACGAATGGAAGATGATATATAATTCAAGGAAATATTTCAATTGTAATGACAATGGTCCCAGAGAACATTTTGCATGGCTTATGTCTACAAGGTTCACTGTACATTTATCACTGCTTGGTCCCATTGGAACAAAGTGCTGCTTATACTAAGAGTTATTGATTACCAATTGGACAGTTTATTTGCATTATATCAGGAGAAAGGACAAAATCAATAGCTGTCACCAATCCAGTAAATGTTGCAACAAGAATTTAATCGCAGACCTGAGCAGATTCAAATATATCAAGGTATATCGTACTATGGTATACCATAAGATGCCATATCATTACCAGGCCTGTCAACTTGGGAACACCTATAATGAGTGACTTGGAAATGTTGAACACCTCCCCTCAAAATGTGGACACCTTGATCCAAATCTGAACACCTCGATCCAAATTTTGAACACCTTGGTTTAAATTTCATTACATCTTGACAAATTTTGGATACCTCAAATTTTTCGCACTCGCTACGCTCGGGGGGGAGATGGGTACGAAAAATTCCCAATGGAATGCGTGACATATACGTAATTCGCGTGAAAAGTCCGAACGAAATGCGTACGTTTTTTTTCGGCGTTCGTATTTTTGCTGTGTAGACGAAATTTTTTAGACATTTTTCTACAGAATTTTTTTTGCTTGACAATTACCAGGTAAAATGCGTATTTGCGTGACAGAAAAATCCTTCAGCAAATGCGTGACAAATACGCAAATTGCGGGACAGTTGCCAGGCCTGCATACCTCACTTTGTCATACCATACCATATTTCATATCACAAAATCAATTCTCACAAATATTTCATTCCCAACCGTATACTATATTTCTTACCATACCAAACTATTCCATATCGCACCACACCACACCACACCATATATTAAACCACAACATTTCAAACCATAACATATCTTGACATACCATACAGTGTTTCAAAATATCATAATATCCCATATCATACCATTCCATCTAATACCAATCCATATCATAACATTCATTACAAAACAACACCATACCATGTCATACCACACCCTTTAACACTCTACCATACCATACTATGGCCATATACCATACCATAACATACCATACCACTTCCAACAGTTACACCTCATTCCCTCCACAATATATCATACTACAAAATATATAACAAGAACGCTGTGACAGAGAGAAAACTGCCTTTGGAGATACATTATAGACTTATTGTTAAAATATAGAATATACCAAGGTCTTGAACAAGTGAAACAACTCATAATTCTTAAATATCAATCAATTCATTGTTCTTTTGATTGACATATGCTTGGGGCATAAAGAATCAATGGGATATATGACATACATGATCAGACATTACATCATAACTGTACATTCTCCAATTCTGAAATAATCAATGCAAAATGATGTTGGAAATGGAGAATGTGTCTCCTACTCACATTTCCCCCTTCCTCATCTTATTTTCCATAAATCACAAAGAAGACTAAGAATATAAGGAAAAGTAAAAAAATCATACTTGAAGGGAGTTGACAAAATATGATGTTATACAAGCCCGTAGGCAGTTTTTGCCAAGGGAGGTTCACTTTTTTAAAAATTCCAGGGGGGTTCATATTCATATAGGCCAAAATAACTTGAAAAGTGATCAGAATGGTGAAAAACTGCAAGATTTAAAAAAAATTTTTGATCTTGGCGGGGGGGGGGGGGGGTTCGCTCAAACATATGGGCTATTATGCAAATATCATTTAATTTGATTCATTCATATTGAAAATGAATGTCTTATCTTGCCCCCTTGATTGGCACCAACTGTTATTCTTGCATTCTAATTCTAAGGATCAGCAACAAGGGGATGTTAATCTCATAGGGAATCACTAGATATTTGGAAATGAGGGACACATTTGGAATAGGGAATCACTAGACGTTTGGATAAGGTTAAAAATCAATTAATACAAATGCTCTATGGAAAATCTGTTCCAATCTTTGAATTTTTTCCATGTCATCTTGCTCCTTTAATTTCATCTTTTGTAAAACTAAAAGTCATCCATTTTACTTTTAATAGCAAATGCCAATCATTTTGATTTCTAATAGATCAAGAGATAGGAGATCTCATTCCATAAAATATCTTTGAATGTCTTAATAGGCCTATTAAGCCTACCAGTTGCTCATGCTATTAATTATATTGTATTATTGTGTTCTCAAAATACCTATCTAATTTCTTTATTCTTCAATTCTCATGCAATTTTCATAGAATGTGCAGCCTCATTAATCAAGCAAAAATATTAATTATCACATAAATATTTTATTAGAAATGGTTGCCATAGTAACCAAAAATCAAGACGCCTGGGAAAACTATTCCTTCAACAACCTATTTTCATTATTAAGATTACCAGTATTTAATGATATATGTAATAACTTGTAAAAATTCTATGTGGATATTTACATATTATTATAGAGTACATAGTTCAAAATCAAAGTACATGTATTGTGTTGAAACTTTTGAAACAGGATTTTCCCAATCTATATTTTTTCCGTTTTCTCTCAGGTGTGGAACTACCTTAACTATCAAGAATTATCTGTAATTCAGAGAGTGCTCCCGACTTCAAGCTCTTACAAAGGATGAATATCAAATAATCAGTACTTAAGTATTTAGCTTATTACAGTAAAAACTGTAAAGTGGAATACCTCTGATAGTGGAACATCTCCATAAGTGGAACACTTTTTAGAGTACTTGACCAATTGCCTTAATGTTTATTGAACCTTAAGTGGAACATCTCACAGGTGGAACACTTTCTAGAGGTATTTAAAAGTGTTCCACTTATATGGGCTATACTGTATTTTTGAGTACTGCATGAATAAATGTTCTCAAGTCTTAAATTAAACTCAAGCCAAAAACCATATTTGACTCATAAAATTTCATACATGATTGACTATTCATCAAATCAAAAGTTATTTTTGTGAAACATATTCCCAAATGATTTGTATTTATGCCAAATGCTAGCAAACTGGAATAACACAGACTCTCGTACTTCAATGGATGAAAAACTGAAGATTTACTAACTGTAACAGATGTATTCTATTACCTATAGCTTGCCACACTTGCTAATTCTGGCCTCTGCACTAATTCTTCCCTTCATTGCCAACTGTTACGGGACGTAGCCAGCAATTGGCAAGGGGGTAGGTACATTTTTTTGGGTTTGCATCACTACAAGCAAAGTGAGCCCCCCAAAAGGGGTACAGGTTCTTCCCAGGAAATTTTTAAAAATTTACACTGTATATGGAGCATTCTTAGTTCAGCAAGTTTTACTTTTTTTGAGGGGGTGCACCCCCCTGGCTACACCCATATAACGATAAATTAAAATAAAAAATACTGAGGAGTTGAAAACATTTGCTTCAGTTAACAAATTGATTGCATATACCTAAACTGACTTTAACATGTTGTCAAAATGGCGACATTCCAATTGACAAATTTTTTGAGGGGAATGGACAATATCATAATTTTCCCAATTCATTTCTTTATACATTACCTAATAAGAGTCATTTCTGACATAACAAGATAAAAAGGAAAATAATGAACAGCATCCAAACAGCGTGTCAAATAAAGAACATGATACATGCTATTTTGATATAAGCAGGCGACTGCTGTCTGTCAAAAACATCTATCAATAACCATGAAATATAAATTACCTAAAATATGTTGAGTATATTAAGAATCTTACACAGAGTTTCATCATAATCATTGATCATAATGTTCTTGGTATACTAATTAAGTCAACACCTGCCATTTGTTACATACATCGACCACCAACTGCCAAACACCATCCACAATTTAAAAAGTGTATAACACTTCTGGTAGTGACAAAACAATACTACTGTGCCAAAATACTAAACAGTAAAGCTGTCTCTCTTTGCACCTATCTACTGTATTACACAAGTGAACACTTTTTCTCATAAAATTATCATCAATGTCAGTAGAGTAGTGTTCACCTATTAAGTAACAGGTGTTCACTCTAGTTTTATCACATCTCATAGTCTAATTCAATTTATTGATGCCACAAAATAAAGTATGCTCATATTATGTTTAATAGCCTCTTATACTTGAATATGTTTTGGGGTGGGGGCATTACTAACAATGGAGAGGTTAAGCTACTGTATAAAATCCAAAACGCAACTTAAACGTATCAATCGCCCCTATACAAATACATGTAGAGTTCACACATAAATAGCCGTTCAGCTCTAGTGTTTGTTTAGACTACACCATAGCTTGTAATGATTACATAGTATGCCATTGATGAAGTTCAATAGCTGGTTTTCTAATACATATTTTAAACGAGCTCGTTTCGTAAGATTATTGGAGTTAAATCATGCGTAACATACATCATCTTCTTCAGAAAGAATTATACTCTGCATCGAAATCAAAATTGCAAGGATAGTATTCAACAGACATGAGTATAATGATTCCCGTTGATAGCAACGTGAAATTTAAAATCTCCCGTTCCAAACACGCAACTTTGAAGTTAAACGGGTATCTGAAGTAGCCTAAAGCGATACAATCCTATGTTGATTCAATGTACTTTGCGTTTACATATACGTTTTGAAAAACCGTATTTGCTTAACCTCTCCATTATCTCCATCACTAAATACAAATAGGAACTAATTTTTCCCCCATAACAATATATTTCTAATTGATATTATCATACTCTCAACTACAGAAAACTTACTGAGGTCTCTTTAAATTGATAATGGGACTTTGAAAGTTGTTCCACTTGTAAGAGAGGTATCCCACTAAACAGGTACTCTATAATACACTAGTCCAAGACCCTGGACTATATAGCTCATAATAACTATACAGTAAAACCTGTCTAATCCGAACACCATTGGGACCGGCTTAAAGCGTTCAGATTAGGAGATGGTCACATTTCATGGTTTTTGCATTCGAGAGATTCCGGATTTTGAAGAAATGTGAACACATTCTCGGTACATATTTATAGTTTATTTGACCACATAGTTTTATGGCATTTCAGAAATTTGAAAATTCGATTCAAATGAATCTAGTCATGCTGGAAGGCCCTATCATAATCAAGACTAATCAAGATTTTTCCCAAAGTTTTGATATCATAAAAATATTTGAGCATTTTGTATGAAACATGTGAAATTTTATGAGATTAGATTAGACAGGTTAATTTTTCAAATATGACTGTTAACTGTTCAAATTGAGAGGTGTTCACATTCAAGTTACTTTAACATGGGAGTCAGTGGAAAAAATGGGACCGAATAAAGTGTTAAGATTGGGAGGTGTTCTGATTAGCCAGATGTTCAGATATACAAGTTCTTGTATACTAATTTCTTCTCAGTTCTATGTGAAACAGAGAAGTGATCAGTATCAGACTGATATATAATTTGTCCCTCACATGTAATTTCTCTGTTGATAACTTTCTGCAGTATTATAATGGACATGCAGGAACTAAACAGCTACATGGCATTGTCTTCGATTTTAATTGTTTAATTATTCATTTCACAATCCTGTAACACTGCCTTAGTTTTTAAACCCCACACTGAGAGTAAAGTTCATGTGCTGTGAACATATTAACCTCATAACCTTAATCATATTCAGCCATTCAGTTTTTTATTTACCAAGTTATTGATCAAGAAGCTCAAGATTCAATACCTGTGTTAAGACTGAAGTACATTAACAAGACTTGGCTATTATGCATCTATATGATGTATTCCTTGGAAGACATGGCTGTCTGGAGTAGCTATGGCAAATAAGCCAAAGAGTAGGCTTGCAAACACTCTTCTGATGATGTAAAGGTTGTCACACACGAAGAGTCTTTAAAAGACAAGATACCTCTGGGATGGTACATACTCAATTAGGGAACAAATTAATGGGCTAATATCCAATCGGATTGACCTCAATTTTAATATATCACACATAGCTAAACTAAACAACTGTAACAAATCTAATTAGTATCTGATTAACAATTTATAATATCACATAGCTTAAATGTAGCGTTACAAATATCTTAGTTACCCTGACAAGCTCAGTTGTTGTTCTTTTGCTCATGAAAGCTAGTTACCTTATCAAGTGAACTCCCAAGCATTTTTTCTCAACAGCCTCAACATGGTGCTAAATTTGAATTTTACCTTCCCGGTTTTACCTGTTTTAGTTAGAATATTTCACTATTTTGACATGGTGAAAACAAGTTGTCAACAGAATGGCTAGTAATTTTTAGATTTTTAACAGGGTAGAGCACCCTATAGCTTGAACACCATAGGGAGATCACTATTAGCTGTAGGAATGTTGTTATTATCATATCACTCACCACCTATCACTATCTCATCAGCATCTCCGCTATGAGACCCTGGTGCTCTGTTATAATGCTTCCGATCCCTATTAGTCGCCATGTTCAGCTTCTATATAGTGTTTACATCGCAAAGATCAAAGCTCCTTGTAAAATTCAAAATCCGTAATTTTTACCAGCTGACTCGCTGTGTTTCACTTTCATAAAAATTTCAGTCGTTATTACGTGTCGATATCCAGTAGATTTTCGTTCGTGTTTTAACATCAGCTAACAGTGTCTATAGCTAGATCAGAGGAGAGTATTCTGCGATAAACGAATCACCACTCTCTATAAATAGATCATTTTTCCAATAGTGAGAAGATGCTGCAGTGTTGCTGCGGAAACTGCTCTAGAGAATCTACTTACTTCAACCCTCCTAATAATATACAAGAGCAAACTGGTCTATTGGTATATATCAGTAGAAAATATTTCACGGTCTAGTCTATGTTGCTGTTATTTCATGGTTTAGCGATAATGTTACATTTATATTTGTTTCACAATCTAGCTTTTGCGATTTTTTCAGTCTTGGCTCATTTCACTGTTATGTTATGATTTTGGTATTTCACTATCTCTCTTTTATTGGTATATCATTATCTCTTTTGCTTCTGTTATTTCATAGTCTGTAAATCTTTTAGGATTTTGCTTAAATCATGGTTTTGAAGTCTTCGATATTGAATGCTCCTACTTCTGTTATTGTTAATCACTGTGATGCACGTTTTATTACAAATCAATTAATGTTATTATAATTCCTATTTTCTTGCTTATATAATACAATATTATTCACATAATAATTCCAAAGTTTTGGTATTGCACCTTGCCTATTTCAAATTTGCTTATTTTCCAATCTTAACTTGATTTATTGATTACTCAATATTTTCAATATTCTAAATGAGGTGTCAGATATTTTCATACACAATTTCTTCACAATCTAGTGCTCTTGTTTCTTTGAAAAGTTTCCTTTCTCATTGTGTCAGACTCCTTTGTTCCCTTCCACTGTATTAACAGTTATTTACTGTGCATAACCTAGATATCATAAACAAATGTAACCTCAACGATCTTGCCGTTTTAGTGTTCACATCTTAATGGCATCCGAGAATATGTGTGTATAGTCTTCTATACAATACAATGTTCCATCTTAAAATCAATTATACGCTGTCAATAATTTGTATTTTGTGCGTGCAGCATTCTTATCTTAGATTTAACCTCGGGGATAAAGCGCCAATGAGGGTGTATGTGGAGCTATTATTTGACATATTACATGGCAATTATAATTAAAACCCTTTACTGGATATGTGAATTATAAATCAATTTCCTGCATAAAAAGTTGATTCTTTCGATAGCATTTCTCATATAATTGATGCATGTATAATAGGGACTGTTTTAACATTATTTTCTTGTATTTTAAAATGCAATGCATGTTAATTATTTTATTCCTTATTTTCACTAGAAACGATTTAAGTAACATCTTATTTACAGTAACCCTTATGTATGTAAACACAGTAATCCATACATGTCTTATTAAGTATCTTCCAAAAATATGAACAATTTTTCAGTTCAACATTTGGATATCCTAATATGAATACCTCCCAATATAAACATCTCTCAATATAAACACATCTCAATGTAAACATCCCTTAATGTGAACACCTCTAAATGTGAACACTTCCAAAATATAAACTCAATATATCAACACCCCTCAATATAAACACCTCTCAATGTAAACACCCATCAATGTAAACACCTCTCAATGTAAACACCCATCAATATGAACACCTCTCAATGTAAACACCTCTCAATGTAAACATTCCTCAATGTAAACACCTCTCAATGTAAACATTCCTCAATGTAAACACCTCTCAATGTAAACACCCATCAATATAAACACACCTCAATGTAAACACCCCTCAATGTAAACATTCCTCAATGTAAACACCTCTCAATGTAAACACCTCTTAATGTAAATACCTCTCAGTGTAAACACCCCTCAATTTTAACACCTCTCAATATGAATTTAGAAATGGAGTCCCAGTAGTGTTCCCTATATATAGGCCTTACACTATATCATAACATCTCTCATAATGAACTCTCAGAGCAGTACTTAACTACAGAGACTGGTTTTACTGTATACCATAACACTGACGTTTGCAAAATATTTACTGATCTAGCTAGGTATATTGATTGGGAATAAATTACTTGAGACACTCTGGTAGCATTGGCTTCAGCATTAATTTAACTAAAGATTTATGTCAAATTCTAGCAAACGGAATCCATTATTATCAGATTTGCAGTGATTGATCTATTCCTTATTAAAATTGACCCGTACTCTGGAGAGGAATAGAAATTGTGCATCAGATGGCAATGATTTATTTATTTATATTTCTACATGACCTTAACTATTTAGTATGATTGGTATTTCTCTATTTCAGTATGGTATTTCAGACATTTACTTATCAGCACCACCCCTTCTGTTGTAATCCAAATCAAATTAAAAAAAAGATGTTACATTATACAGGTTGAACCAGAAACCTAAAGAAATAAGTTTATTCTGGAAATATACTCCCCTTCAAAAAATTAAACAGATTTTTCCAACCTTGTATAATTAAAAAACCATGTAGCTAACATTATCTATCAATTAGGGAGTAAGAATTCCCAAATTTTTGGAGGGGAGTGTAACATCTATCTACATGTATTTTCATCATTGAGCAATAATCATAATTCTCAAAGTTGTATATAAGACTGCCCATTGAATTTAAACTACCAATTAAGGAATCTGAGAAAATATCCAGACTTTTAGAGTCCTCATTCTTCACATGCTTTGAATAATTTAGGCAATCTATTCTAAGAAATATTTAAATTCCGGGTGGGCTTCCTAATTAATCTAGAAACTGGGTATTGTTCTTTGTCATATTCTTGCATACAGGCAAATATTGATTCGATTATCAATACAGAATGCTGTAGCAAAGCATAATTCAAACAAAAGAAAAGCATTATGGTGATTAACATTCCAAACATAAGAACACAAATCACAGTATACAACATGTCCCTACCAATAGGTGATCCTATATACTGCAAATCTGCAAAATGGCCACCTTAAATTTACCCAGAATGCGGAAAACTAATTATCAGTTCCAAGAATTCCAAGATTAACAATAACATAAAATAAGCTTTTATAACACATTACACCTGAAATTATCTATCTATAAAGCTACTAAATAGTTAAAGTATGAAAACTCAAAACACCTTCTAATATGATACAAAGTATTATCGCTCACTAACTTTTCTTAAGACATTCAAAATGGCTGCCACGACTGAGCTAACAGGCCCGAAACCTAATCAGACGTAGAATGAAGTGAGTTAAAGAAGATGTTAAAGTTTTAAATGTAACTGTGAAGTCATTTTCCTCAACGTTTGCAGACAAGGATTCTATAGCATTTGGCTTCAAAATGGACTAAAATTCGGACTAAATAAATTGAGAATCAACATATTTCTTCTATTGATCTTTCTAAAAGTGGATACCCATCATAACATTGGCATTTTTAATGATAAGCTTACGCGAAACGCTCTAAAGAGTATATTTCCTCAATCTTTTGCTAATACTGTACTTCTAATTAATTTGGCGGTCGTTTTAATTTGGCGGAACGGCCAAATGGTTAAAGTACCCCAAATTAAGTAGCCATCAAATTCAATATTTCATATTTCAATCGTAAATATGTATAGTATATACATTTCAATATTGTACGTCCGCCAAATTAAGTAGCCGCGAAAAGTTCAAAACAGCAAATCTGCCAAAATAAGTAGCGCCAAATTAAGTAGAAGTACAGTATATCATGCTTTTAATAATGATTAGAAAAACAAGACTAAAAAGGCATTTCTATACGACTCCAAAGACAATGGCTGCTTTTAGTCGATTGGATTTCTAATGCTAAAAGCGATAATATGTCATGTCCAATAATAGATGGCGTGCTGGCAAAGCTAGCTGACACGTTAACATCGATACTGTGTGATAAATATAATGGGGATTCAAGATTCTCTGAACATTACGCTACTGTTAAATCATGTAGTTTTATGAAGCTTATGGTAATCCATGTCAAGGCAATATTATTTAGTTTAAACCATCAAATAAGCAATGCATTAAATTATGAGATCTAATAATCACAATACACATCATTGGCGGATCTGGCGGGCCCGCCCCTCCCCCTTGGGTGGGCCCAAAAAAATTTAGGGCCAAAAAGGCCTTAGGCCACAAAAAGTGGGCCTTTTTGGTCATTACTGGGCCTTTTAAGGCCTTATTTTTTAATTTCAGGCCAAATTTTGAAGAAAATGAGCCTCAAAATTTCAAAATTTGGAAGTTTTTTTCTCTGACCTGAAATTTGCCCCCCCCCCGTGTTGGTTCCCAGATCCGCCCCTGCACATTTACTGAATATCATAGGGGAGTTGATCCTATGCTAATGCTACCATAAAATCATTTTGTTTTATGAGGATTATATGATCCATTTCAAGGCAATATATAGTTTCGTTTTATCTATCAACTAAACAATGCACCAAGATCTTAAAATAACAAGGCAATGTAATGATCTAACAAGGCACAATAATAAAATCTAATTATGTAATACAATTATGTGCAATGTTACAATATACATGTAATAAGATTCAAGATTTAATAAATATAAGATTTAACATTGCAATATAATAAGACCTAATGTAACAATGTAATAAGATCTAATGATGCAATATAATTAGATTCAGCATTGCAATATAAGATCTAACATTGCAATGCAATAAGATCTAATGATGTAATATATTCAATTATTTCAGTAGGATCTATTCCAATGCAATAACAATTTTAGATGTTCAGATTTTATTAACTTAGCAATATCAGAGTTTACATTAAACATTTTAACAGATTTCATCAGTCAATTTTATGAAGTCAAAGAAGAAAATGCAATTGTACTTTAATCTAACAAAGCTATTGTAAAAAGATCTAACAATGCAATATATTTCACCCATGCATTATTACTTTAGTTAGCAAGGGGCCCCATGCAACCGAAAGATATAAATTCTTAAAGCCCCCGTCTAAAGTTTGAAAATATTTTTTTATCATTCATTTACTATTTGTCAGGACTTAAAAAGTGATTTTAGAGATTTTTGAACAAAAAAATTTTTTTGAAAAAAAAGTTGTGAGCATTTCATTTCTCAAATATTCAAATTTCCCGCCATTTTTCAAAAAAAGTTGAAATTTCTTAATCATCAAATATTTCTTAATGCATTTCAAAAAAGATTATATTTTAACACCAATGCAAAGATTGAACAAAAGACACACTATTTCAATAATAAAATGTCATATTTAATGGGCTACTTCAATGTTTTAGCTTATCAAAAATATTTTGAAACATTAGTGATGTCACTAAGGTAACAAAAACTTTTTGAAAAAAATTGAATTTTTTTTTTCGATATCAATCTTTTCTAAATATGCTAGACTTTCATAAAAACCAATGTTGATTGTCTAACCAGGTTAAAAGGAAGAATAAATTATGTTTCAGATATAATTGTACCATTGGTTTCTATGAGAACTAAAATTTTGAAATGCATTTTTCTCAGAACCATTTTCATGCACTGATAAGTTCATTTCTCGCTTGTTTATCAACCGATTTTCTTAATTTTTTCGGCAAAAAACATGGGAGGATGTATGCAATGCATTGGTATGAATTGTGACTAATTAAAAGATATATGTGACCTCTAAAAGTTAGTTTTAAATAAATTCACAAATTTTGGAACAAAAAGTCTATCAAAAACCACTTTTTGAAATTAAAAAAAAAAGTTTCACATATCACACTTTGATAACATGGGTAAGACTACAATATAAGCCAAAGTGGTTTAAACTTTACATGGGGCCTTTAATGAGATTTTTTTTATATCTACACGATGTCTACTTAAAATTTAAAAGTACTTAAAATTTTGATGTTAACATTGCCATCTCTTGAGCAAATATTTTTTATTGAGGGTTTACCACCCAGGATATAAATTTATATCTTTCGGGGGAGCGTGGGGACCCTCGCTTCCTACTAAAGTATATGATCAACCGATGCAATAACAAGTTGTTGAGATTTCCTGGGGGATAACATATCAGATTTGAAGGTATAATGTCTAGCCCATGTACATTGCACAATATACACAACTTTGATATTGTATCAAATGAATATTGAACTGAATAGAAGCAATAGGTGGAGTTACATTGGGATTTTCAACCCTGGAAATGTATTCTCACTATTTATAACAGTTAAGTAGTTATTAAGTTACATGACTTTTATAAAAGGTATATTTCATTATTTATAATGAAAATGAGCCAAAACTTAACGAAATGATCTCCCCAGTATTTGCAAGATAAAAAAAGCTCTTAGATAGAAATAACTTAGAATTCTGTTGAGATAAAACTCATGAAGATTGATATATTTTCAACAGGAATAATTATTTCCTAATCAGAAGAGAAATAGAGAATTTTGCATTTAGTCGAAACAAAGTCCTGGGAGGATCATTCTGGTTAAAATCTCATTACATGCAGATTAGTCTTCTTATTTTTAATATAAATGAGATTTGAGGTAGATAACCCAATCTTTATTTTCACTGATTTGTAATCTGAGTGAATGTTCTCAGTAAAAAAGTTCCATTCACCCAAGATTGTAATAGAAGACATTGGAGTCTTTATAAAAGGTGGCAACTAAATAAAACAAAACAATCTGATGCTACAAAATCAGGTTTGATTAAAAAGGACATTTTAATTTGTCTTTGATAAATATATTAGATACTTCAAAGGAAAGATGGCAAACTATGTTCATGGAAACAAATCCAGCAAATATACTGTTCTTCATACCAGTCTAAGAAGATCAAAGTAAAAATGGCAATAGTAAAAAATGCATGCAAACAATGGGTTCAATTAATCTTATTCGTGACTTGTGATTGTTTTACAACATTTTCTCCAATACTTAAACTCCATCTGTTTCTCTTTGAACACAGATAAAATGACTTCAAATTCATTAAATGTTCATACCAGTTTTATGTTTGGAATAGATTTACTGAATATTAAAACAATACAACCAGGCCATAGACTGATAGACAGTCTCAGACAATAAAAACAAGGCATTAACATGCAAAATATCACTACCTACCATTTGTTACAGACATCGAATGCCAAACACCAACCCCCAAATCCTGCCACTTTTGGTGGTGACATAATAAAATTAGTCAAAAAGACAATATTTTTAGTGTTCATGGTTCAGGTATGTTTGTCACTATGCAGCACACATTTTCCCAAGAGTACAAAAAACTTGGCAAATTGGCAATCAGCCCATCACCCTATAAGCAACCGATTGTCAAATGCCAACTGTAAAAAAGTGACTTGTATATTAACAATACAATGCAACCATGCCTTTGAGCACTGTAACAAACTTACAGAACTAATCTTTCCAATTCCCTTAATTGATTTTCACGATTCTCTTGATGATAATTAGCTTTTCAATTACGAATCATGTCTATTTACTAGGTAATCTATCGTAATTAGGTAAGAATCATCTGTCTCTAATTCGAAAGCATTCACCCAGCCATATGATCTGTATTGATCATGTTTTGTTAGCAAGTCTCCTATTTCTGATCCTGGAATATACTCAAGGTATATTCGATTTTCCTATCTATGGCTTCAGGTTACACAGCTAGGTTTTAATAGATCAAGATGGGACATATGAAAGGCACCTTATAAAAGATAGAATCACAAAAATTCAGTATATTTATCTATTATCTGGTATTATGAACCAAGTGAAAAGGGATAGTCTCAAAAGCTATCACCTAAATTCTATACAATTTACATATATGTAATCTATTGTCTTACAACAATTTTAAATAAGAATAGTTTATTATCCTTTAGCAGACCACCGGCGACCGCGTCCGCCCATTCAAAATTACCGCCAGAATCCAGCGGTGGATCTGGACGACACAAATCTAACTTTTGAAAACTTTACTTTTTCCCGCCGTTCTTATGATCCAATTAGATTGCCCGATTTATTCAGTCCTTAGGAGGTGACTTCCTGTTGACCTAGAAATGGCGATGTTTCGAAAAATATTTCTCAATTCACCAATTTAAACAGTGTTTAAGTCGTTTTTAGTGAACAAATCGTACAAAATGACGGCCAAATACGATCACAACGAAAATGTGGAGGAAATGGATTGCGATTTCGAGCTCTTTAGGCTCTTGGAAGCCGATAATGGTCATCGAAAATAGAAACTAGAATATTTTCTGAACTGAAATGAAGAACATTCGATCGCTGCAAATTCAGTTTTGGATTCTGACCAGACATTGAATCTCCCGAGGGGTGAAACGGCGGATTCCGGAAGAGTATTCATGGTATATTTATGCCCAGTCGTGTTTATGTACGAAAAAAATTCATGAGAACATTTTTCTCATGAGCCACGCTAGTGTATCTTCCCTTTGTGAAAATTTTATCCAGATTCATTCAGTTGTTATTGAGATATTAATTATTTAGTCCAGGCATATCATTTTTGAAAAATAAGTCAGATGCGTAGGATATATTTGCTGAAATAAGTCGGAGTGCAGAAGGTTATCTACCTCTCTCTTATACATATACTTAAAAATGATTTAAAAACTGGCAAAACCTTCAATGATTTATCTACTAAACACTGTTCCAATTAGAAGCAGACTATGCAACACTTGTTAACTAGTGCTTTGTGATTATTTCTGAATGGTTTAGTACGAATTCAAATCCTTCAATTTCTCCCTCTTATTTGAGGCTAAAAAGAGTGATCAGTCGTTTAGTTGTTTACAGCTGCTATAATTTTTAGAACACAGTTTAGAACACAGTCACACAAAATTAGAAAATTGAGTAAAGGAATATATAAATTGCAATGAGGCTCTTGTGCTCATCTTTGACATCCAAGGTGGTTAAAGCAGTTGGAATGCAAATGAATCCTTGTGAATTAAGATGTTTGTGCCTCCTTAACCCCACTCATGTATACTTCCTTAACTTGTTACATTATATGAGTGATTTTCCCAGTATACTTGTTGCTGCACCCTTCTGCGGTAAATGGTCAACCATTGCGATACTGTATATGGAACAAATCAGGTGAATCATATTTAGAGCTCTGTGTTAAAAACTTGGGCGAATGGATACAGACAACAGAAACATATAAATGGGGAGATATACTGTGCCAAAAATATGATTGATGCCATGACTTATGAATGGATAAATGGAGGTTCACCTAAATTTGGAGAAAGAGACGAAGGCATGCGAGGGTAATCCTGGAAACCCTGGCTCAGGAAAGTGGGTTCACTGTTTTTCAGATCACAGCAAACCTGGGTTTCGAGGGCATGGATTATGCCAACGAGTGCTTCTGTAGATTTGAGAGCTGTGCAGCAGACTTTGTAAACTGAATGTCCATTTGTATTCACATCAGAATCCTTGGCTCTACCACTAAAGAGCAACTAGATTGAGACGAGTGAATAATGAGAGAAATCACAATTAAAAGACAATTCTAGAAGCAGATGGATGCATTCTAAATGCATTCACGCTAGAAGAAAATTATTTCTGGGATTTATTTCCCGGATTACCTCTATGTGTTCACATAACTCTCAGTGATATATAGAACGGATTTTATGGTAGTCTCTATTTCTTTTGTAAATTTGTTGCAGACAATACATGATGACCACTGAGGCTGAATTTAGGTTATGATAATATATGTCACAACTTCCCAATGCAGGTGACATAAATTGTAGCTATGATAGCAACAGTATGTCACAAATTTGCAGTGTAATGCCGTGATCACATTTGCTCCGATTTTTCGGCGCCATAGTAAAAATCGGAGCAAATCTGACCACGTCATTAGTGACATAAAATTGATCAAGTCCATTCATAACTCTTTTGAATTGTTAGTTATCGAAAATCAATTCTATGTTTTAAAATGTCTAACCTGCAAAAATAGGGAGTTTAAGTTACATGTTTCTAAAAGAATTTGCTATGTGAGCGTGTAATATTTCGACCCCCAGGGATTACTATTCCACTCTCAATTCACTTTCCAAGGGACCTAATTACAATTATTTTCCGTACACCTTCATACTTAATCGTCCTATTAAGTTGTAAAAAAACACGGGTTATGCTTTAATTCCCTAAAAATGAAAGAACAACCGTGGATAAAATTGAAGTACATGTAGTTGTAATATGAACATTAGTTGGTAGTTAGTGACACATAATCCATAAACGATATTTGATTGAGTGAATGAATGAACATTTTAGACTTATGTCTTTGAAGTTGAACAAGACGTTGTTGATTATGTTTATCTTTAAGATACGTGTCATCTATTGTAGTTTTAATTTCTTAATCTTATTATAATAATCAAGGCAATGCCAGCAACCCCACAAAACACTTTTCTTCCCGTGATCTGGTTGTATTATGTTCCATTATAATTAGCAACTGAGCAGATCAAGGACACAAATATAAACTGCAAAAGCCCAACCCCTTTCTCCCAAACATCATTCTACGTTTTGAAAAACATCAAAATTTTGACTCAGACCATAGACCCTCCAACTATCTTTTACTTCACATTTACTTCATATTAGGGAGGTTAAGATACACATTCTTTAAAAACTAGTATGTGAACGCACATAGAATTATGGTTCTTTGTGGATTAGTTCTCCCATTTGTACTGTTTACTTGGCCAATTGAGTATAAAGGTAAATAATTATAATTAGGTCCCTGGAAAAGTGAATTGAGAACGGGACAGTAATCCCCAGGGGTCGAAATATTACATGCTCATGTACAGGTTCTCTTAAAAATATGTAACCTAACCTCCCCATTATTGAACACATAGTATATACATATAATATAGAAAAGTTGCACAAGGTGAGAAATAACTAAAAAACTATACAATATTGATATTTCATGAAGATACAGGGGTCAGATCAATGCCTAGAGGAAGTTCCATAATTGGTTGTTTTTGTTGATTGATTAATGTCACATAATGTCACAATTAAGGAGGCTTACATGGTACAATAGAAATAGATATTGTCACAATTAAGGTGGCTTAGATGGTACAATAGAAATATATACCTGATCATTAGATTTCTTAGCAAAATCAAATTATAGAATGATGAGCTTTTTAAAGAATGTTACTATTAATTCATTATATTATCAGAGTGTTACAAATAAAATATAAGATCTGTAACATAGAGTTTCTTGTGTTACTAAAAGTTAATGCAACTAGCAAAGTCCCAAAAGAGTTAAAGTATCAGGAATACTAATAATTATATGAGCTAGAGTCTGAAATTAAGAAAAACAAAGAAAACAAGGAAATAACATAACAAGGCATTTACATGCAAATTACCACCACCTGCCATTAGCTACAGGAACACAATGCAAACCACCGAAACCCAACCACTGATTGCCAACTGGCGAACACAGTCCATAAAAAAGTTGGAGACTATACCAATATGTCATCAACACAAAATGTTACTACTAGCTAGGTAAGCTATAACAAATTGTTACAAATATGCAACGATTTGTTACAGATGCTGAATGGTAACACCAACCACTGAATGTCCTTGGTGGGGATATTAAAAGTTACACTTTACCTCTGTCACTAGCTGAGTTAAATGTCAAGTTATGTCAAGTCACATTAGTAATTATGTCTTGGTAGACCCGAAGGACGATTATCCAGCCAGTTGATGACCTCTTAAAAACCTTTCACTCGTTAAATGTCAGGTCTAATATATAGTTAAGATGATATCATGACACCAGCTGGACCTTCAAAAGTGATGTCTGAGAAAGTGTTTTAATTAAAATCTGATTACTGTACTTCTACTTAATTTGGTTGACATTTTAATTTGACGGGTCCGCCAAATTGTTAAAGTTCGCAAAATTAAGTAGCCACCAAATTCAATATTTCATGTTTCAATTGTCAAGTATGGTATATACATTTCAATATTGCAAGTCCGCCAAATTAAGTAGCCGCCAAATGTCGATAACGAATTAACAACAAATCAGCCAAAATAAGTAGCACCAAATTAAGTAGAAGTACAGTATGTCTGAATTTACTTTTGTTTCCCCCTTCATAAAATGTTGATCAAGACATATATAGGGTGTCCGGAAAGTAAAGATACAAATACTCTTATTTTAAGAAATTTGAGTTTTTTGAAATGAAATTGCTACAGATTGTAGAGAAACAATATTACAATATATCTACCAACCTTCATCACATAGTCTAAATGTGTTTAAGTTACGGTTGTTATGGTTACGGATACGAGGGGTATGCGGAGCAGTTCCAGAACAATGCTAAAAAGTGAAAAATTGCTAAAAGACAACCATTTGAAACAGTGTTTTTTGTTGTATTTTCTATCAATGTTTTGTTTAGTTCATCATTGTAATTTTGCTGCCATAGTGTTTTCTTTTATATAATGATGCCATTGCTACATATCAGAACTATGTTGTGTCACTAACCAGTATAATGAAAGAAATTTTATACAAGTGCCTAGAAGAATGGTCCCTGGCCATTATAGTAGGAAAGTCAATATTGCATCTCCACAATGCACTAATTCACAAAGCAAAAAAACAAATCTTACAATGTAGAGTCATGACATTAAAACCTTTCTATACAATACCCCATTTTCACCTGATAAAGCCTCTTTAGACTTCTACCTTTTTAAATGACCATTTGAAAGCAATATTTGTAAGAAGTTCAACATACAAATGAGACTCAGCTGGAAGCCAATATTATCAGGAATCTAAGAGATGGACAGCAGCGGTTTTGCCAGGCCTTTGAATCGCCGGTCAAGATGCACCAAGAATGTATAGATAATGGGGAAAATACTGAATATTTAATGATAGTAGTAATATGAAATGATCAAATAATGTTAAAGTACTAATCCTTATGCTGTTGTCGTACATAATTTGATATAATATAGGAATAGATGGTGGTAGTGCCAAGATCATATGAGAAGGAAAGAGATTTGTAGAACACAGTTGTGACGTTGCTCCACTTACCCTCGACTCTTGTTACCATAACAACCATAACTTTTTCATTTTGAAACTAAAAGTTATGACAGTTGTAGGATATATTCTTATAATGTCATTCTACGATCTGTAGCAATTTCATCTCATAACAGGTAAATCTCTTGAAATGAGAGCATTTGTATCTTTACTTTCCGGACACCCTGTATATGATGTTAAATGCAAGATACTCAAGAACCATTTTAACCCTCAAATGGTTTTTTGTTTTTTACACCCTCTAAAGGTTTTTGGGGTCCGTTTGGACCCCAAGATATATTTTGCAATTACTTTGCAACCAGAGAAGCTTTTTTCATTCTGACTTCAGTTTTACATAGATTAATCTATTACCTTTCAGAATATGTATGCATGATCTATCATGAATGCATCGAAATATGTGTAAACCTAATCATAAGGGGTCAGGTGTTTTAGCACTTTGTAACATTTCGTAGCATTAATATACAGGGTGGTCAAAAAAAATGGAAACCCTAATACCATTTTCCTCATATCTTTGTCATTTTAAAAAATTACACCCTGATATTTTACACATTTGTACATCATTCAATTTGCTACCAGCCTACTTAATTTCATGACCATCAGATTGATAGTCACAATGTTACAGTACTTTAAAGAACATGCCAAGTGTCCACTATTGCGTTGTGGGGAAACCTGTACTCATCGTCTAAAATGACCCTACCTGTGGGGATATGGCAGAGATAGGGTATATCAGAATGACCTCAGGACAATTGCAAACCTCAAAAGTGAGATCTTTTGTGTCATTCAGGCCATACCTGCTGAGGAATGCATTCGGCTCATTGACAACTGTGCTGTTTTGGCTACATCGCGATATTGGCCAAATCTGAAGCATGTTATTCAAAGTGCTGTAAAATTGTGACTATCAGTCTGATGGTCATGAAATATGGTAGGGTGGTAGGAAACTGAATGATGTACAAATGTGGGAAATATCAGGGAGTAATTCCTTAAGGTGACAAAGATATAAGGAAAATGCAGGGTTTCCATTTTTTTTGACCACCCTGTATAACACTGTATTAATTGAATATGTTTCAGTGATAGTGATGTTCTTTGGCCTCAGGTAGCACAAAAAGTCATAATTCGATTTATATCTGGTTTGTTTTATCTGAAAGGAATTGAATTAATTGAGGATTAGATGGAATTTCATGTTGATAGTATGATTATTTCTGATATAATTATTGCAAAGAATGAGCTCTGGGGTCCAAACGGACCCCAAAAACCATTTAAGGGTTAATTTTAATTTTATATAACATATTTTTATTCTATGTCATTTTACATCATTCAGTATTTTATCAGATACAATACAGGGATCTCCCAAGCATTAAATTAAGTGGGTGCAGCACCCACCTCAGATTTTGAAAATAGGTTTACACCCACCTGAAAATCCATTTGCACCCACTTGAAAATGAGAAAAATCATGAAAAATTGGCATAATTTGACCAATTTTTGTTTGAATTGCGAAAATGAGAATTTTGCACCCACTTGAGAAAAAAATCCTGTGGAGATCATCAATAAGTGTTCTTTGTATTTCCCCGAGATTCGTTCATCAAGTCAATGCAAAATGATTTTCACATTTTGTATAAAAATATAAATTTTGTGATGATCTCTCATTTTCAAGTTGGTGTAAATGCGTAATAAGGTAAATGCAAGCCCTTTTTCGAAATATCATATTGCGTCAATAATGGAGATATCAATTATGAATAACAACCTTCATTTGTAATAAATACTGAATTTCATGAGCTCATCCACATTCCTAATACTTACTGTTTTATGTTACTAGAAAACCCACTTATACTCATGTAATAAAATCAAACATGCTAGGCTAAATATCTCTATATTCTGTTATCTATTTTTGGCCTTCTGGTACTCATACAGGGTCTCTCTCTGTTGCATTATAGATGTCCACAATGCTATTAGAAATAAACTGCATGATTTCATTATAATGTTTTCACACATAGCTAGGCAAAGTGTGTCCGATTCCAGCCAATCCAAACAGAGTATTCACATAATGAACAGTGTGTGAAATATCAATAACACATGCAAGGTCACTAGTTTAACAGTTGTCATGGTGATGAATGGATTTTTCACATTAGATTTGATGACTTGCCAACTTGACCCTTGCAAAAAATCCATTGAAAATGTGTTCTTTTAGTGATTTCGTTCCTTTTAGATGATCTTATAGAAAAAACTGCAACGTGTGAAAAGAATTTCAGCCCAAGACTCAATGCATTGTAGCTGCTTCATTCCACTCAGGCGTTGTTTCCTAAACTTTGCATTCCCGGTGCGCGGTCATGCAAAGGCTTGGTAACAACACCTTCATGATATGATTCGGCAAACAATGCATTGAGTCTTGAGATTAAATCCTTTAACCACCTGCAAATGTCCTATAAATGCATTACAACATTTTCTACAAATGCATTATAAAATGTCCTATAAATGCATTAACAAACAATGTTCAGCACTACCTTTTTCTATAATATCCAATTGTAATTCATTTTGTATGCTATGGTAACCTCATTGATTAATATGCATTAATATAGTAAAAAAACATCTCAAATATTTCTGTCAATACCCTGAAGGTGTCTAATGCGATCTCCCCTAACGTCCAATATCAAGTACAAATATTGAATATTTATTCTATTTTATTTATTCTATTCTCCTATTTTTCTAGCAAAAAAAGTTATTTTTGCTTATGAAAACTTGTACAGTTTTCTAAGAATCTAATAAAAATAACTATAGAAATCTGTAAAAATTTTATAGTAAGTTGAAAGGTATGGCACGCCAGTCCCTCCTTGGCAATATATTATTATAGGCCATATCAATCATTAGAGGCCATATCAATTATTATAGGCCATATCAATTATTATAGGCCATATCAATTATTACAGGTCATAATCAATTATTATAGGCCACATCAATTAGTATAGGCCATATCAATTATTATAGGTCATATCAATTATTATAGGCCATATCAATTATTAGCAGCCATATCAATTATTATAGGCCATATCAATTATCATAGGTCATATCAATTATTATAGGCCATATCAATTATTATTTATTCATATCAGTTTATTCTGGTAGAATATAAGTCCAAGACTATAGTCTCAACTGGTGCAAACTAATTCCTATTGGAATATATCAGTCCATTCTGGAAAGGACTAGTCCCTACTGGTACAGATACATGTACAGACCATTCACAGACCATTTAAGAGTCCCCTCCTAAATAAAACTTGCTACTGGCCTAGATATAACTTGCAACTACATAGGGACACTATAAAATATAAAATAAATGATAAATTAAGTCAGTTTACAGAGCTGCAGTAACTAGTAAAATGAGACAAAATGACATGAAAAATTATACCAAATTACTTCCAACATGTTTTTTGCACCATTAATCAATTACAGATCAGATCATATCCAGAGATCTGACTCTTCAAAAAGATGAGGTGATATGTGAGCTGTGTAATTAATAGAAATGAAACAATTAACATTTGTATTTTTCCCTTTAAGAAACACAGGGTATGTGAAAACTACATTTACAAAGTCAAATATTTCGGAGAATGACAAAATCAAAATGACATGACTTGAATAGGAATGGTTTCATTTAGTGAATTTAATTCTCTGCGATCATGGTATCAGAAGAAATAATCTGGCTCCAATTATCCACATGAGGGGATCAGTATAATTTGACTTTAGTTAAAGACCCATAGCCAGCTTTTGCAAAGAGGGGTTCACTTCCCAGAAAAATTCCAGGAGAGGGGTTCAATTTGACAAATTTGGTCCAAAATCACATGAAAAATACTTAGAATCGTGAAAAATTGCATGATTTTGAAATAATTTTTGACCAGGGGGAGGGGGGGTGGGGGGTTCACCCAAACCCCTCCCTGACTATGGGCCTGAGTTAAATATATGATCTAACCTATTCAGAAATCTCCAATCGATGTATACTCTTAAAGTTCTGACTATCAAAAAACTCCTAAAAAAGCCCACAAAAGTTACATTTGAGACAATTAAGATCTTATAAGCATCAAAGCTAATAGCCAGGATGAGTTTGGATTCAGGGTTAAAAGAGTCAATTGCAAGAGAGAATATTGCATGATTTCCTCAGGGTATATATTAATATCATTGTTCCTGTAGGTAAAACACATGTTTAGCATGACTGATTGAACTTTCCTTCAAAAGACCATGGTTGATAATAATGATATGCTCCCTGAAACAAATTTGAGAACTGCTTGCATGGGCATTCCTGTGGGGGGGGGGTGCAAAGGGTGAGACTGCACCCCCCCCCTTAATGATTTTATGGATAGTGCTGATGAGAATAAGACTCAGAGAAAAGAAGAACGAGGCCTACTAATTCAATCATACTTCATCGACTTCTGCATAAAAACTCTGTAAAGTGAACACGTGAATTCCAAAGGTATTCAGTATATACAGTGAAACCTGTGTATATTGATCATTTTTGGCTGAGAAAAAAATGTTTAGTGTTGAAGGGTGTTCACTACAGAGAGGGTAATTCATACAGAAGTCAGTAGAGTGTGTCTGGAGAAAAGGTGTTCGACTATAATCAGGTGTTCGACAAGAGAGAGGTATTCACTAAGACAGGATTTGCTGTATTAAACAAAGGCTTGCATTATGAGCATGCCTCAAATCAATATGAACAAAAGCTGCATTTATTTTGAATTTAAGATTTAAAGAGCAAAATATAGCAAATCCTGTTTAATCTGAACACCTTAGGGAGCAGCTAGAAGTGTTTGTATTGACAGATGTTCACATCAAGGTTTCATGACAATAAGATATCAAATTAGGGACAGAGGAAAAATGTTCACATTGAGGGGTGTTCGGATATACTGGTTTCACTGTTAGTGAAAACAACAACCTCGACATGCCACAATGTAATATTAAAACAGGTCTGTTTCTCAATGGGCATCAATATCGCTTGTTGGATGAATTGATTAAATAACCAACTAAACCAAATATTCAAAGTGTTAATCAATTCAAAAATCAATGCACATGATAAAGCATTTGCTGTCTACAGGGATTGATAGAACTCATTAAATATAAATAAATAAACTAATGGATTAAATGAATTAAAGGCGATGATAAGAACTGGTGTTAGTAAATTCAAAATATACAAAATTGGTAAAACTGCCAGTTGATATGTTAGTACTTTCAATCTGACATGGTTTTTCAACATCATGGTTTTTGGTATTTACATGTAATTTTCAATTTAATACACTACATTATGCTAAAATTATAGAGCAAAATCCAATTTAACAAACTTCTTTTTTTCTCAGTTGGATTAACATACATATGAATACATGCAGAATCTTCAGGCATGTTCAAATTATATGCTCAAATCTATTTGAACCTGTTTAACGCAACATTATCACGTTTATACTAGCATTGATACATGTTCAGAGGTTTTATTAGCTATGACAGGCCAATTTCTCAGTTTTTAATTAGCAAAATCATTGTTTTTATAATCAGGTTACAATTTCTAATTAATTTTATGTTGTTTTTATCCATTTTACTTGTTGTTAGAAATCTGATAAAACCCCTAAAATGAGTCCATCATTAAACAGATGAGAAAGCTTTACCACAATTTCATGCTATTTGATAATAAATCATCAGATCAAACATGGATATTAACTCGAGAGACAATTCAGATTGTGATCTTTCATGTCAAACTAAGTTTAATCGTTGTTGAGGTACAAATCACAAAATACACCAGAATCAAGAGTATGCCAACCACTAACAAAAAATAAGCAAAAATAATTTAATCTTACTAATTATGTAGTATATAAGCTGCAATTGCTTCGTGATACAATCAAGTAAATTCAATTAGTTTTTATTTGTGTCACTGTTTGCGAATATACTGTAGGGCAAGACAGAACAATTGAGCATAAGAAAAGAATATGTAAAGCAGGCCCGTAGCCAGGGAGGAGGGGTACAAACGGTTAGAGCGAAGTCCCCCTGGCCAAAAATTCTTTCAAAACCATGCAGTTTTTCACCATTCTGAGCACTTTTTAGTGATTTTGGCCATTTTTAGACCAAAATTGTCAAAAGTGACCCCCCCTGGAATTTTCCAAAAAGTGAACCCCCTTGGCAAATCCTGGCTACAGGCCTGTAAAGGCACCATAATTCTTGCCTATATTGCCTATACTGTCTGTATTGCCTATATTGCTCATTTAGCCAATATCTCTAATTATAGGTCAACAAAGCACATATGTAATGAACTACACAATAAACTACAGAACAATGACGACTATTGATAACGGATTGAGTAAAAATAGCAATTTTCAGTCTTTAAAAAGGAAGGAACCTATTTTATACATGCAAGAAAGTCCTTGAGAAGAAATCAACAATTGCCAATCTAATCTTACTATTGGGTATGAACTTAATAGGCCCTTATGGGTTATTGGCTGTTTAGCGGGAATTATTTCTATAAAAAGCAAGTCAGTAACTTGGGGATTTCTTTTACTAATATTGCCAAAAACATATGTGAATGAAACAATTTTAAAAAGGCAGGAAAATTCTAAAAAACAAGTGATTTCTAAAAATTAGGCAACAAATTGGTTTGGTTATGCAATCCTTGCTAAACAGAGAATTAATTGAAATGGCCTTCAAGTGATGAGAGGATATCTTTTCTCTGCCTGTTGTTAGACATTCTCACACTTTTGCCTAAACATTTCCATCCTTACTGGAAACATGTTTCATTATCTTACATATCAAAACATTCATATGAGGATTAGAATATGAGATTTTTGGTCCAAAAGTAACATGTTCCTATATGGACTTAATGCATAGGGTAAAATCTTTCAAATCACATTCACTTTGTTGAAAAAGTACCAGCCTCAATCTCTCAAACAAATGCAGATATCAACATAAGAAAAATTAATACATAAACATAAAAAGGAATACGGTACCAGCCAAAAACATTCTGAAACATTTTTTGCAAAGGTTCGTCGCTAGTTCCGATTCTGCCTGTAATAATTAGGGAGATATAAAAGAAAAATTCAGTCTTCCTAAATCAATTGATGTTGCCATGGATATGATACCATCATAATAAGAGAACAGTAGATTTGGAAATCTTAACTTTACGAACTTCCTATATCCACAATCCCCTGACACTTACTGAATATACTTATTTGCAGACATATATAACAAATCCAATATAACCATCTCATTCAACCTTAATAAAAACTCCCTCCATATATAACCTTTACAGTTCACGTTTGTTCAAGAAACATCAATATATAAACCAATCCTAACCATAATCCTCAACAACAATCCCC
This sequence comes from Owenia fusiformis, assembly GCA_903813345.2. Lineage (NCBI taxonomy): Eukaryota > Metazoa > Annelida > Polychaeta > Sabellida > Oweniidae > Owenia > Owenia fusiformis. Next base: position 35,417,522 of record CAIIXF020000006.1, on the reverse strand, counting down.
TAGGCGCAATGATAATGTAATTAACCTTAAACTATCAAAAATGATCATGCATTTTTTATATGTAAAGCTAATCAACTGCCTGAGTATTAGCTCTGTCCCTATAGAGCCTTATAACAGTAATTGAATCGCGAGCACTGATTTCAAGAGTATAGAAGAGAAAATCTTTTAAACGTATGTGTTAATGACACATGTAACAGTAGCGATTCTTACAATCAATATATTAATAAGACAAGAACACAAATGTGTACAAAATGTCCCCACCAAGTGGTGATCCCGTGAAATGGTTATCCTGAAAATGAGTAGACAAGACTTTACCAACACAATTTGAGGACGGAAAATCCAAAGTGGCCACCTTAAAATTTACCCAGAATGCCAAAAATTTAGTCAGTTCTAGATTTTCATACTAAGAACCACCCCTGAAAATTTGAAATTGATCCGTCACACAGTTAACCAGAAAACATGTAAACAAGACTTTACAGACAAGATTTCAGGATGGAAAATCCAAAATGGCTGCCTTGACATTTACCAAGAATGTCAAAAAACTAATCTGTTTGTAGATTTTCATACTAAGAATCATCCCTGAAAATATGAAATTGATCTACCAAACGGTTCACCTGAAAACGGGTAGACAAGACTTTACAGACAAGATTTTAGGACAGAAAATCCAAAATGGCTGCCTTAACATTTACGCAGAATGCAAAAAAAGTAATCAGATGTAGATTTTCATACAAAGAATCATCCCTGAAAATTTGAAATTGATCTATCAAACCCTTCTCCTAAAAACGCGTAGACAAGACTTTACAGGCAAGATTTTAAGACGGAAAATCCAAAATGGCTGCCTTGACATTTTTCCAGAATGCAAAAAAACTAATCAGTTCTAGATTTTCATACTAAGAATCATTCCTGAAAATTTGAAATTGATCTACGAAACAGTTCACCTGAAAACGAGTAGACAAGACTTTACAGACAAGATTTTAGGACGGAAAATCCAAAATGGATGCCTTGATATTTACCCAGAATGCCAAAAAACTAATGAGATCTAGATTTTTATACTAAGAATCATCCCTGAAAATTTGAAATTGATCCACCAAACGGTTCACCTAAAAACGCACAGACAAGACTTCACAGACAAGATTTTAGGACCGAAAAATCCAAAATGGCCGACAATAAAAAAGTCCTTATGAGTTTTTGCTGATTTCTTTTTACAAAATTATCACATATAACTACCGTTAACAATAAAGTAGGCTTTTACAGCAAAGTACATCTGAAATTATTTATAAAGCTACTAAATAGTTAAAGTATGAAAACTCAAAAACACCATTCAATATGATACAAAGTATTATCGCGCGCTAACTTTTCTTAAGACATTCAAAATGGCTGACATGACTGAGCTAGCAGGTCCAAAACCTAATCAGATCTAGAATGAAGTGAGCTGAACAAGATGTTAAAGTTTTAAAAGCAACTGCGAAGCAGTTTTTCTTAAAGTTTGCAGACAAGGATTTTAGCATTTGACTTCAAAATGGCCGACAGGAAGTAGGTATCGAGTTAATTTTTTTTCATCCACATCTGTATGCACTCATAAGTTATCCCTGAAAATTTGAAGGTGATACCTGTAGCGGTTTTGGAGAAAACTGCCGGACGTACGGACAGACAGACGGACAGACAGACGCACAGACAGACGGACAGACAGACGGACGGACGCGCCTAGGCCGACAATATGGCCCCACACTATGTGGTGGGGACATAAAAATGAGTACACCAAATTGTAATTTAAACAAACTTAAAAGAATTACAAATACTCAAATTAGTCTCTATCTATTTATAAACAAGGCATTAACATGACAAAATGCCACCACCTAGTCAAAAAAACGGAGATGTCACCACTTTTTGGAGGTGACATAACAATACCAGCAATGAACAAAATTATCATACAGGGAACAATTGCTAGTTTGGTTTCTGCTAAGGACCAACTGATGGACGGAATAAATGATAAAGAGACTGACCAATTGATAGACTGAACAATAGAAGGTTTTACTCCATCCTTATGAAAGTTTAATTAGATAATGCTAAATAACAACTTTAATTAATAAAGCATTAACATCATGACAAAATGCCAAAGTTAATAAAAACCGAAACAATTTGGTGCAGCTACCAAATCGACACCAGCTTCAAGTAACGACTGAATAAGGCAATAATTAATACCAGTCAGGATTGCCATGCAGATTCCCCTAGAATCACCACATATAGGAATGCAATGAAAAATTGATAGTCAAGGGTTACTATAGCAAAGTGAATATACATCTATTCTGCTAAAATGATATTACCTCTAGTTCAGTAGGTAATACTTAAGCATTATAATACGGCCTCTGCAAGTCTCAGAAGACACGACACAAGAGAAATGTTGGAAGCGGCACTTTATATTGAAGAAACACTTGAAGCAGTCAATTGTCTTAATTACAGTAATTTACTGGCTTTCCTGAAACCCGAGGACAAATGGCTGAGTTATGACGTGTTTACTGGGTAGGGAGAGGGGGAAATAGTGTTTTCTGTTATGGTAAACACATTCTGATATCAACCAAGTGTTCCCTATGAATAAGTGTATAAAATCAAAAAATGGCCATAACATTGTTTGATCCAAAATCTTTAATCTTAGAATTTATAGACATAACCAGAAATTATTCCAAGTGAGCAGCCATATTAAAGAATCCTTCTTCATGAGAGGAGGTCCCCATAAGTATGGACCTCTAGACAGACAAGGCATAGCCTATGTTAAACCAAAAACAGACCACAAGTATTTGAGTTGGACACTCTAATGAACTTACAACCAAACAGACAGACAGACGAATGAGTTGGCAGTTCCATAGGCTTAACTCGTGAGCCAAAACAGACCATGAAAAAATCACTAAGTATGATGATAATAAGAAAAACACTCAGCATTCAGGTACCACAAAAACCTCCCCATTAAAAAAAAAATTTTCTGAAAAATGCTCCCCTTCCAAATATCTACCAAAAGCAAATGATGAGATAGGACCACCCTTGGTATACTTGACTGCAATCTCCATGTAAAAGATAGGATGATGATACATCTGTAGAGGTGTAAAGCCATAATGATGTGTTAAGATCTCCTTCAGGAAACAATATATTCCATCTCAAGGCTCTTACTTGTGTTGGGGGTATTTGCATGATAAACATGTAAAGTTCTTATTTCCTGTAATACTCCGAGTTTTATATATGCTTTACTGTAGGTAGTAATATAAAAATGTGAAATGTGAAAATATATTCTATTAAACTGAAAAACTAAAAATTATTTTAAGGTGTGAACTCATGAAATTCACTGTTACCTCTATTTCTCTAAGATTTCATAGAATTGCTCAGAGTTTTAAGTTTATTTTTGGCAATAATTGGGAATTTGATAATATTGATGAATTTCTGCATCTTGAATATCAATACCTGTAACTTTCATATTGGCTTACAAAATATCTGAAATCATTTTTGAGATATTGACGTCAGGGTTGCATTTACGACAAAGGTATAGGTACATTTGTAAGGATTATTTTCAATACTTTACTCTCTCTCTAATACTCTGTAGCTGAGAGTAATGCACCTTCATTATGGTTACATCAATTACAAACTTAAAACAACATTAAATTGATTTCTGTACAACAATAGATGGAGAGTGCATGTACATTATTATTGTACCTCACAGGGAGCAGGTGTTTTGGATCATAAACCAGTTGTGTCCCTGATATATTAACCATGGTTTAACAGCAGAACATATTGCACCCTTAATGATAATAATATAGGCACCTTATATTTGCAAGTGAAGTATTAATGCTGCTTTGGAACCGATCATTATTGTTTACTTCAATGCATCTTACCATGAACTACTAAACTAAAGCAGTTATGGGTGAATTCTGAGATAAACATGTTCATCCCAAGATATACTGTACTTTTACTTAATTTGGCGGCTGTTTTAATTTGGTTTTAAATTGTTAAAGTCTGCCAAATTAAGTAGCCACCAAAATCCCTGGTAATTTTAGAACCATGTAAATTAGTATCATTAGTACATTGTTATATTGCAAGTTGCCAAATAAAGTAGTCGCCAAATGTTCAAAACAGCAAATCCGCCAAAGTAAGTAGCGCCAAATTAAGTAAAAGTACAGTAGTAAGATTGAAACAGGAGGTAGCAACTTAAGGAAATAAAGAAATTTCAGTTAACCATAATTTGCACTTAGTCCATTTATTCTCTCTGCAGAACTCTAATTGACAGCTGGTCAAATAGCATTCTGAACATTCTTAATTTCATTGCTCAACATTCTCACTCGATCATGCTTACTATAGAATTAGTGCGACGAAAGCACAAGTCCAAAACTATAGTAAGGTTTGATCTAAGCTAACTGATTTGTCAGTTTTCAATGGTTATCACCTTCTAGTGTAAAATAGTATGACATCTGATGTGTCTTTTTTTCATATGTACACCTAAAGTTGCTATGACACAACTGGATCAGGGCACGATGACACTACTGAATATACAGAAACAAAACTACAAATTCAATGTTTCATAAGAAGCAGGCAAGAAGCAAATCACCTGTTGTTGTGTTTGAGGATTTTGCCTGTTATCAGAAATCTATGAAATCAAAATCTAAGATCTAAGGTACATACCTCCAATGACAGTTGTGTGTGAATGGTGACTTCTTGGACTTGATAATTTGTGGTGTTCTTCCATCTCCATGTCCATTCCGTCCTCAATTGCACCTGGTATAGAGTCAACTGACATACGATCAAACCTCACTGTCTTTTCCTCAGCCACTTTCTTAAAGTGTTAAATTGGGGCGATTGTATGTTTATCAAGTCTAATTGCGCCTGGAATCTCAGGTTTTATGTAGACTTGCAGCTACTATTTGTATGGTTCAATATTAGTCCTGTTTTTTTTATCTTACTTCCAACTTTTTGTTCTTTACTGTTTATGACGGTTGCTGAACCTCCAACTTGAGTAATGATATCACTTATGTTTCCAAATATGACTTGTAACTTCTGTAATGTTACTTTCAATCATGTGTTACTTTCTGTTGATTTACTTGTAACTTGCTGTTGATTTACTTGTAACTTGCTGTTGATTTACTTGTAACTTGCTCTTGATTTACTTGTAACTTGCTCTTGATTTACTTGTACCTTCAACACAATATTCACAAATAAGTCCTAGCTATGCTGTTGTTGTATAAAGTACCTGAATATAATACGTAATGCACCGATGTATATTAACTCCTGCCTCTGTGTCCTACAGATTCCTAAATGACTGTTTTAATCTTCCCCTTATAGCTCCATAATCTATACTGTAACATCACTTTCTGCAACCATTATGTTGGTACCCGATTTGACATCAGTCTCGATTGTGGTCAATAAATACCTATTAGAGTTAGTATGCTCAGCAATCCATAGTTATAGAAATCAACAGTTGAGAAGAGTCTTATACACTGAAACAGCCTCGAGGAAAGTTGTTATATCTATTTCTGAGTGGAGTATAGATCGGCACTTGGTATCCTCAATGTGTCGTTTCTCAAGCTGGAGTTCTGTCCTATTTAAGATGCTAATTCAAAACATATCTTTTAATTAACATCTAAATCCTCCGAGGACCTTTAACTAAATATCTTCCTAATAACAGAATCTCTCGCTTCGATTCTACGGTAAATATATCTTTAGTTCTTAATTAAACACCCTTATCGTTGGGTACTAGTTCTTCAGCGAATATTTAAGAACTGGAAACTGTCGGACAATTCTTTTAAAGGAAATATGCCTGACGTGATGATTAACGATGTGAAAATTCTCCAGGGATTCCGTTTCCAAATGTCTTATAGACTCTTTAATAGTAAAAAATGACTATATTTGGATAATAGAATTTAGCAATCCGATTGGTATCAGTCTAAAAGAGTTGATCTGGGATTTGCTAAATCAATAATGTTTTATTATACAATGCAGTAGTTTTCAATCATTTGTGACGTATCACTAGATGCTGTTTAACTTTCGGTGTTTCGAATATTATCCAGTTTAACTAAGTAATATTACTAAGTAGGTTTTTCCAAAGATTCAGCAGATGATAGTCACTATATAATATACAGCAACATTAGGCATGATTATTCAGTTTAAGATAAAAACCACTTATACTGAATTATATTTACAGATTTGTCTTCAGCGTATTTATAAACCTACATGGATTATGAAATGTGAAAAAGTAAATTTAATCAATTTGATTCTCTATATAGAAAATCTGAATATGATTGAGTTCACTTGTTAGTAGACACTCTATTAATAAATCGCACTATTCCAGAATACCTCAATTTCTTATCATTAGATCTAATTTTCTCTGATGCTTTTTAGAGCTACACTCACTCGATTCTCCGACATAAACTGTTTATCAAAATATCAATAGAGTGAAGCTATGTATTGCTTTGGCCTTTTACTGCAATGAATTGGAATCAATGATTTCCCAACTACTAACGCTCTTAATAAATACTGCAAATTCATCAATGATGAGGTTCATGGGAATTTGCAATATTTTGTCAACAATCATTAATTACTTATTGATGTTATGCTGAAATAGGGCCAGGGTGATCAATATCTAGGCCCTGAATCTGTATTTCATCAGTTGTTTGTATCGGTAATTGTAAAACATCAGACTCTATTAGGAGTATTGGAGTATGTGTTTAAGCCACTTCATACATTTGTTGTCATAGTTATATAAATTATTCAAAATCTTGGTACAATTACTAGAAGCTGCTGGTTTTAGAAGAGTACCTGATATACCTGATACGGAAACATAATCCTCCTAAGAAAAATCACAAACGTCAAATTGCTAATTTATTAGGTAAACATGATTACAGATTCAAATTATCATGATAAAATAGGAAGTACATCAACTGTACTACAACTTAAAACATTTTTGAATGGAAATTCTAGATTTTTCTATCATTTCATCAGGAAAAATTAATATCCATTATCATAATGGAAAATGTTGTGTGATCACTACAACAAAAACTGTTTTTACAAAATACCATTTTAATTCCTTATCATTTATATAATAATTCCATTATAATTTTAGGAATATCAGACACAAATACAGTTTGTAATACCTATCTGTGTTAGGTTTCTAGTAATTCCTTTTATTACTGTGAAATTTTACGTAAAAAATAGTTTATTTTATTCAAGGGATAATCTCTATGTTGGAAACAATAGGGAATCCGAGAATCTCAACGAAAACTAAGCTGACACAGACTTTCAGATAATTCACTACTGATAGAATTGATCGGGGGATTGTTATACCTTTAATTCAAAATATAGAAACACCATACATTTGTTTTTCAATGTACAGTAAAGCCTATAAAGTGGAACACCTCTGTTAGTACGTAATCGTAATTATCAAATTCATATAATTATTCAACCTGTAAAATAATAAAATCAATGAACTGTAACTATGAATCTTCTTTTCAAAAATTCTTATAAAGACGGCATCAGGAGTTCCAAAATCTATGAGGTGTATGCCTCACAAAATTAGAGGTAATTAGTTCCCCTAATTCCCTGATCAGGTAAGCATTTTTTCGACAAAACAAACATTTGTATCGGTCTTTTGATGTTGCAGGCTACGCATCATTATCACTAAGATATTTTCAAATCAGAGTTATACATAGTTGAGGCACTCAGTTGTATATTTTAGCCATTATTAACCACCACCCGGACAGCAAACCAATACTATATTAGATTGGTACAATGTATACCCCTAGTATATAGACCTTAATCTAGATTAGCCAATAAATCACAAAGATGAACTGTGCACTGTTTAAACATTGTTTCTAACTCAATAAAATAGGTGAAATATGTAGGCTTAGAGAAATTATGTGAAAAAATTAAATCTTAAAGTATGTAAATACAGCAGTCTTAATTTAAGTTATTGGTTTTAGTAATTAACAAAAACAATTTTAAACAATTATTGTTTCTAAATGGCTGAGTTGTTTTTTATTGTGGAGCAATGTCCAGCAACACAGATTTGAACTTTGTTATGAGAAAGAACATAAAATTTATAGTATCAGTTAAAAATGCTGTTACCTTACTCAGTCTCTATACTTTAAATTTTAATTTGTTTAATAAAGTCGAGGCCCTATGTAGTCTGTATAAACAGAATTTGTTTGTAGAAAATCATGACACTGCATATGCCTATTAGTTCCAATATTCAAACTCCTATAAAACACCTTGAAATATACATTTGAGATCATTAAGATGGCAAGTGAGTAGTGTAATAAACTAATAGTCATCCAGGATAATATTCTGTCAACATTTCTTAACAGAACTCTAATCTTTGGGGACTTGGGATTAATAACAGAACTGTACTGAAAATATCTTAAATAATTCACCCAAGGAAAGGAACATATTACTCATCAAAGTATTAATAAAGCTGAAGCCAAAATTAATTTTGTTTGATGCTCAAATGCACAATTTGTATATTTCATGCCATCAAAAATATATCATTCCCCCTAAATTTTTTGTATTTTGTCTACCACCAATGAAGGTGAGCAATACCTCTTGGGTATATACCAACAGTTTATATATGGTCATAATTAACGCATGTATTCATGGAAGGCAGATCTAGGAACCCCTCCTTGGAGGAGCCCGGTGTTCTTTTACTCATACATAGTCATACAAGTATATTACAGCCTTTTTACGAGTTGTGGACCACTCAGCAAGCAAATTATGTGCCTATTCCAGGGATCGAATCTGGGACCTATTGCATAAGAGGTACACACGCTACCCCTGAGCTATACGGGTGGACTAAAAACAATCAAACAAACGATCGCAATATCTAATCCAAGTGTGTTGCTATTAAAAATAGATGTAAAAATAGTATACACATTTCAAAATATTATCATCTTTATGGATCTATATAACCAGTAAATTGAAAATAAAATGATAAAATCCATACATATTTTACTGAATAAGGAAAATTAGATAATAGGCGTGCCAATAATATGAACCAAAGTGATTCTGAAATTGAAAAACATGTTATTGGAAAATCCTCTCTCTATCCTTAATCCTACCTAAATTATCACTTTATTTTGCTCATCTTATTCTAGTATTACCCTTTCAGTGTTTTCTAACTGAGAAGCAATTTGATCATGAAGTTAAGTATCTACATGTACATACACATCAAGACATCTCTCATTTTAACATGAGGAAGACTGCTCCCATGCAGTCATACAACGCACGAAAACCATCAAAGAGAGAGAACATTTATTTGATACACAATTTGTTTTATCTTGGGGTGTTCATTTTTTCCTACAATACGATTAAGACAAATTAAGGCATTAGCATGCAAAATGTCACTACCTATCATTTGTTACAAATACTGGTGGCCATCTAATATCAACTGTTGTCCCAAAAGATTGGAGACTAAAACACTATGTCATCACTTCTGGTGGTGTCATAATAATATATAGATCTTTTTATTTGAGCTTAAGCAAGTAAACTTAAACCACGAGAAGCCAACTACAGCCTCGTCTATATAATCATTTATCATTTATTTCTTGTTTTCAAATAGAATTTAAAATATGTTTTTCTATATATAACACAAAAAGTTTCCCCCTAGTTTCCTCAATCCTTTTGTTAACAACACTATTTCCTTTTAGAGGACTGGGCAGAAATAGGCAAGGCTTAAGTTATGATACCCTCATCATTGCTCAGAACCCTTCTGGATGGTTTTACATAGCCACCCACCAGACATTTTACATCATACAGTATTTATACTATTAATCCAATCTCAATTGTCTCCATCCATTAGTTCCCCTTAGTAATAAGTGAAAACAATAGAGGATTATTCCACATTTAGTAGCATATAAGTGCAATAAGACAATAGAAGAGATTTTATAACTAACTTAAAGTGTGTTTATAAATCACTTATGTTTAAAGCTTATATTTGTGTAAAGTCATTACTTGTCACATTATAAACATCATTATAAATGTAATAATTTCAGTTTTCTTTTACTTGTAACTTATAGCTAAAATAAATTATAGCCTCTATAATATAAGTGTTATATATGTAAATACACTGTCTTGTACTTCTAATGGTCTCATGACACTCCATACTTTTTATAGAAAAGTCAATACTGTAAACAAGCAATTGTATAGTTTCTAAATAGCTGAATAACGCTGACATAATAGATGTCACCCTTGTTTGTCTTTTATTTTCTTGGGCCAGACCTCCATTCACATAAGCAAAGGTTTTAATGAATTTTAGCACTGCACCAATGGAGATTTGGCCCAGGTTTTTTAAAAATGTCATGGAAAATGACTTAAATGACATAACTGTGTAAATCAAAGCTATTATTGGAGAAAACTTGTCACTGAATTCAAATATGCTATCAAAAATAAAGAAAAGTAAGTCATTAGAGGTAAAAAGTGTAAATCCCTCAAAAACCCATGAAAACAAGAATTAGTGAGATTTCAAAGCTACTATTCCAGTATTTAGAAACTCCTCTATGGGGACAAGAGGTATATTACTTGTAACACATCCTTGGCCCAAGAGTAAATCATTGCATTACATGATCTGCTATGAAAGCAGTGAAGGACCAATGTTGTAACACTCTGTTAATTGATCTAAAGATTTTATTCAAGATTTTCAAGGAAAGTTAAAGTTGGACATGTTTCTTTTCATTTACATAAAACATGTCTAATCTGAACACCACTGTACCAGCTGAAAGTGTTTGGATTGGCAGGTGTTCACTTCAAATTCAGACATCTGCAACTGCAAAAATATTACTCTGTGTTTATGCAAGGCACTCTTGAAATCAACATAACAGCATGAAAAAATGTGGAATCATCTACAATAGTAAGAGGATGGTATGGCTACCAAATCGTGATTCAGAGTTGCCATTCAATTTTACTTTAATATCACATGTCATTATTTATTAATGCAATCTGCAGCTGCCACAGATGGATCTCTCCGAAATTGGTATTAACAATCATTAAGATTCGTGACAATATAAAATTAGATCATTGTTCTATCCATCCCATTGCTAGATATTACAGCTAGTCTGCAAACAAGATCAAAGTGTGTTTATGAGACAGGAAAATCGATAGAAATCAGTCTCCAACTAAAAACATGAGACCTCGATTATACCATGCATATATTTCATGTTGTGATTTAAAGATGTCACTAATAATGTGCATCAAAAGGAAAATGTTCAGAAAATAGCCTGAAGAACATCAGTTTCAGCTTACCATATTAGCCTCCGGCCCTCCAGTGGCAGATTAGGAAGGTGGGGGGGATTGGGGTAGCATGGGCCCGGGTCTCCCCCTAAGATGGGCCCAGAAAAAAAATTTTGGTTTTCATTTTTGGCCTTTTCAATAATTGGGCATCAAATTTTCAAAATTGGGGTCCAATCTTTGGTTTTAGGGGCTCAAGCACGCAAGATATTTTTAGACTTGAAATTTGGCCACCCTTGTTAGTTTCCAGATCAATCCTTGGCCTCTGACTATTTCAGGTGATTTAACAGCATCTTAATGATCTCAAATGAATTATTTTGGTGCTCTTAAGTAGAAAAGTCTTAAAATAATCACTACTTTATAACATTCAGAGGTATGTTTGTTCTACCTCTTCCCCTCCCTTGAAATAGATCCTGTTTCAAGAATTTCAAACAGTGTACATACAAACAGTACATAGTATTAATGTAATTTTATTTAAACAATTAAAAGCTATATCAGAACATTATTGCAAAATGTGTAACATCCCTAGACTTGTCAATAGTGTAGAACGTGGCTAATAATGCTAAAAGCATAGCCACCCACACATGTATGTTTTGTGGTATTCTTTGTACAAAAAACAAATAACTTTAAAAAAACAAAACAATCCCTGCTTGTTTTATTCTATTGATTGGGATTTAAATGTTAAAAGAATTTACAATCATATACGAAAACAAGACACACAGTGACAAATATCGAACCTTATATAAAAAAAGTTCAAATGACCATCAAGTAATTTACCGAGCATCTAATCAGATCTTGGTACCAGTCTACTCTTGAATCAGTTAAAATTTCAGATAGCCTAATGAAAATGCATTCCAAGTTTGAACAAGCTGGCGCACTGACATGTTAAGAATGACTGATCCCGAGCCCATTATGACCAGAGGCAAGTACTTGACTATTATGACTGCATAATGCATGTAACCTCTTCATTTCAAATCTTTAATGTCTTTATTCTTTGTATTTAAAGTTATGAGACAATTTTAATTTGTTCAGTTTTAGTTACAGGACTAAATTTGACAAATTACAAGCATTTCCAACAGCTATTAGTAAGACCATTTTTCATACAGGACCCCCTCCAAATATATAATCACTATATGGTGTATACCATTATCAAGGACTGACACAATTCAAAAAGGTGACGTAAAGACTATGCAGCACCATACCCAGATTTTATAATGGGGATTCCCCTTCTAAACCATACTGCCATCTTGATGAGGCGCAATGAAAAACAAAAATATCCTCGTTGTCGATAAATTAGAGATACAACTACATGAAAAGAATCCTAAAATACTCAGGAATTTATTGAGTTATGTTATTGGTATAAAGGGTGTGCCAAGAAATGTCAGCTTTTGAAAAAATAAAGGTCTTCAAGACGTGACAGGTTATTAGGCTAGTACAGGTACAATCGGAGGTACAAGCATTCCTATTACCACATGCAATATAAAAAAAGGATATGGAACATGTCAAATAATCAATCATCTTCAGGTTTTGACTTTAAAGTGAAAAATTTGGGGAATTTTCTCATAAACTTGATCTTTAGCAATGTGTTTCCCATCTTGCCTTATATCCACAAGACTTCTATTATATGTGGACGCATCAAGAGAAACGTACACCCATGTAAACAATGGGAACTCTTTGATTTTATGGAGTGTAAAGTTTAATGTAGTCAGTCCATCATGTTTAAAATATACAGGGTCTTCTTTTTCTAGGACTTTTATAATTTTATTTTGGTTATGATTTGTAGGGTTTCCAGCATCTCTTACGTGTTTAATCATGGTGTATTTGCAGTTTGTTGAATTTTTACATCTGTGAATGGTGATGTTGTTATCTTTAAATCGCTGAACTAGATTGTTGTCTTCGCCTCCCCATCCCCAATATAAATTTGAATAACCATTTACTTTTTTAAATAATTCTTTCGTGACTGCGAGAGCGCCACCATTCAGAATAAAAACAGTGGTGTAGTTATATTTATCAACAAAATCTGAGAAATGCATCACTTCTTGATCGTCTTTGGAACACTTGTAAAGAATTTGGTCATTTTCAGGGAATATGTCGACATCATGGAAAATAAAGCACTCTAATTGTTCATCTAATTCACTCGCAATCTTAAACCCAATGTTCATCAGTGATGCTTTGTTGAACAAAAATGGCCTTTTCTGTTCTATTACAAATATCCTATATGATAATTTTTGGCGTTGTAAAAAAGGGTGCATGTAATCTAAAAAGTACATCAAGTGGGTGCTCCTATCTCTGTATGGAATAATAATTGCCATCCTCTGATCAGGAATACATTCATCGGGTTCCCATATTCCACCAAGTTTCACATTTTCGTTATCTTTCTGTACATTCTTCCATTTAATATTCTTTGGGAAGGTAACATTGTGATGATCTTTAGGAGAGTCAAGATGGCATTTCCTAAGAAGTTTTTTGTAGTATATTGTATCATGCTTGGTGTATAAAATTAGAATAAAAAATCCAAAGGTTAATCCAAACAGTGTGGGTTTAACGAAGTGTTTCATTGTATCAATGAATGCAAATACTATTCCTCACATGGATGATTCTAAAAGAAATCTTGTTGTGAACAATAACTTTATTTGTCTCCAGCAATAATTTCAATCAGCACTCATATTGAAACATCCTTGATCATACTGATTATATTAGAATGTTACAATATTACAACGTCAATATGTTGACATCAACAAAATTTAGTATTCTATGAAAAGGTTAAATTTCAAATTAAACCAGTTTATTTCAATTTTTCTTGTTAAAATATCCATTGGCATTTACATATTCAGTGTAGTAATCAGGTTATGATTAATGTCAATATATTGATATGTTTGCACTGTTAGTCCTATTCACCATGGGTGTATTGAAGTTTAGTGGAAAAGGAGGCCCCATGATAAAAAAAAACAAAACAGAACAACGGCAACGCCAAAGAGTTGCGAATCCCATCGAACAGAAATGGCTGGCATTACTACAAACGAAATATATAGCAAATATCATAAAACAACACACCAGAAAGGCCGCCATTTTCAAAATGGTTGCTCACTAGCCAAGTTGTCATCAGAAGAAATAATATGCTTTTAAGTAGCCACCTATAAAATTCTTGAAAAATTGCACACATGTACTAAGTCTTGTAAAATAACTCACATAAAAATGGTGGCCATTTTTCAAAATGGCTGACTACTCCCCAAAGTTTTATTAGACAATGTGCCATGCCTAGAGTATTCACATATCAAATATGAACAAAATCGCTCCACTACTTTTCGAGTTATAGTAAAAAATGTGAAAATGAAAGCCATTTTTTAAAATGGCAGCCTACTATCAGAAGTGTCATGAGATAGTGTGAAAGGCTCATGAGTATACACATATCAAATATGAACAAAATCGCTTCACTACTTTTCAAGTTATAGTAAAAAACGTAAAAATGGTGGCCATTTTTCAAAATGGCAGCCTACTACCGAAAGTGTCATTAGACAGTGTGCCATGCTTATAGTATTCACATATAAAATATGAAACGTACCAAATATGAACAAAAACGCTGAACTACTTTTCAAGTTATAGTAAAATACGTTAAAATGGGGCCAAAATGGCCACCTTCTACCAAAAGTGTCATTAGACAGTGTGCCATGCTTTTAGTATTCACATACCAAATATAAACAAAATTGCTCCACTACTTTTCGAGTTATAGTAAAATATGTTAAAATGGCGGCCATTTTTCAAAATGGCCACCTTCTTCCAAAAGTGTCATTAGATAGTGTGCCATGCTTATAGTATTCACATACCAAATATGAACAAAATCGCTCCACTACTTTTCGAATTATCGCAAAAATCGTAAAATAACAAGTAAACGCGGCCATTTTTCAAGATGGCTGCCATTTGCTTTTTTAATATCTACATTTGCAACTTTATTAATGTTCTTTATAATTTTTTTACATTTAAAACATATTGCTATTTCAGTTTTACATATTGCACCTAAATTACTGTAAAATCGGCACTAAAATGGCCGCCATTTTGAAATGAGTGGCCATTTTGAAAATCGGCTTTCGAGCAGAACTTCTATTCCCATAGGGTATATGTGTACAAAATATGAACAAAATTGGGCCGGTATTTGAGTTATTGCCCGGACGGACGGACGGACGTACGTACGTCCGAACTTCGTTCGATGGGATAATTAACTTCAAAATAATGTCAAAAAGCATGAAATAATACATAACTGACTGTGAAAATGCACAAAGGTATAACCTTAGTGAAAATAATGGACTTTGTGAAAGAATGGGTTTTCAAGGGCTTCCTTAATGGTTAAGGCTGATTTATTAAGCCAGACTGACTAATTACTTTTAGGTTTGTTTAGATTCCAACCAATTAACAGATGGTATTGACAACAAAAGGAAAAAACAAATATATGGGGGCATATCTATTAAATATAAAGGTTACTTAAAAATGATATAATTACTGCCATTGGATATGCCCAAGGTCATAGCTTAAGGTAGTTAAATACACCTCAAGGTTTCAATTAAATTGCCGACTTATTTTTTTTAATCTACAGGCAGAAAACATGGGATTCCCATTTTTGCATGGTACACTGAATTTAATTAGTAGGATGATATCATCTCCAAAGCAGAACAGAACTTTTTCATTTTTGTTCACTGGATGGTTTAACAATTATAACTAACTTGAAGAACAACTTTGTTTTTTGTTGCAGCTCTTGTATATTTGTCCAATATCTTGCAAATAATAGGGAGTTAAAGCTTGCAATGTTTTTCACAACCTAATATTTAAGCTATGTATTTTTCTGTTTGGCAATTGTATAAAGAAATCATCAAACATTCTGAAAAAAAGTGATCTTCAGATTCACATGATATCTTTTAAGGTCAAAATAATGTGCAACAGTTTAATCCTGAGTTAACATTCATATGTCATGTACACAATATGATGTTGAGAGTCGTGGACATATTTAGTAGGCAAATCTTGAAATTAAATTATTTAAGGTGATTATATTGACCAACCAAACTTTAAGCCATGACAAATAAAGACAAGGCATTAACATGACAAAATGTCACCACCTAAAACAATTTGGTCAATTTAAGGGGCGGGGTCAAAATATCGATGTTCATATGGAGACGAAAGTACTTTCGCGAGGGGGAGGGGGTTTTTGGGCACTTTTGTTGACCAAAAAAACATCGATAATTCGGATCTGATATACAAAAAATAATTGGACTTACCCACTTTTTCTGGCGCTATGTTCTGATAACAAGGCTTGTTTTCAATAGTTCGTGAGCTTTTTTGTGTGATAGGTCCAAAATATCGGTAGATAAAGACGATAATTCGATCATTTTTCAAATAAATTCCGTACTTTTCCCTCCTCCTTTTGAAGAGTTCAATGCAGTTAAATTGCGAACGTGTGTTAATTCACCGTAATAATAACCCGGCAAATAGGATACGATTATGCCAATGTTTTTTGAAGTGACCTAAGCTTTCGTCTAGAGGGGGGGGGGGTGGGGGGGTTGTTGTCCAAACGAAATTACTTTCGTCTCCATATGAACATTGATATTTTGACCCCGCCCCTAAAGCAAGTTGAAAAAATACCTCTTTGACTTTTTTTGACATTGAGAAGGTCATTGAAGGTCAAATGTCAAATGTAAAGTCAGATTTGAACTTCTGAGAACATGTAGATGATTTTGAAAAAAAAATTAAGTAAATTTGAAGCAAGTTGAAAAAAGACCTTTTTGACCTTGAAAAGGTCATTGAAGGTCAAATGTCAAATCTAAAGTCAGATTTGAACTTCTGAGAACATGAAGATGATTTTGAAAAAAAAATTAGTCAATTTGAAGCAAGTTGAAAAAAGACCTTTTTGACCTTGAGAAGGTCATTGAAGGTCAAAGGTCAAATCTAAAGTCAGATTTGAACTTCTGAGAACTTGTAAAGTCAAATTTGAACTTCTGAAAAGATGTAGATGATTTTGAAAAAAACATTTGGTCAATTTGAAGCAAGTTGAAAACAGACCTTTTTGACCTTTTTTGACCTTGAGAAGGTCATTAAAGGTCAAATGTCAAATCTAAAGTCAGATTTGAATTTCTGAGAACATGTAGATGATTTTGAAAAAAAAATTAGTCAATTTGAAGCAAGTTGAAAAAAGACCTTTTTGACCTTTTTTGACCTTGAGAAGGTCATTGAAGGTCAAATATCAAATCTAAAGTCAAATCTAAAGTCATATTTGAATTTCTGAGAACATGTAGATGATTTTGAAAAAAAGATTTAGTCAATTTGAAGCAAGATGAAAAATACCTTTTTGACCATTTTTGACATTGAGAAGGTCATTGAAGGTCAAATGTCAAATCTAAAGTCAGATTTGAATTTCTGAAAACAAGTAGATGATTTTGAATAAAAATGTAATCAATTTGAAGCAAGTTGAAAAAAGACCTTTTTGACCTTTTTTGAAAAGGGCATTGAAGGTCAAATGTCAAATCTTAAGTCAAATCTAAAGTCAGATTTGAATTTCTGAGAACACGTAGATGATTTTGAAAATTTTTTTTAGTCAATTTGAAGCAAGTTGAAAACAGACCTTTTTGACCTTTTTTGACCTTGAGAAGGTCATTGAAGGTCAAATGTCAAATCTTAAGTCAAATCTTAAGACAGATTTGAATTTCTGAGAACACGTAGATGATTTTGAAAAATTTTTTAGTCAATTTGAAGCAAGTTGAAAACAGACCTTTTTGACCTTTTTTGACCTTGAGAAGGTCATTGAAGGTCAAATGTCAAATCTAAAGTCAGATTTGAAGGTCAAATGTCAAATCTAAAGTCAAATCTAAAGTCAGATTTGAATTTCTGAGAACATGTAGATGATTTTGAAAAAAAAATTAGTCAATGTGAAGCAAGTTGAAAAAAGACTTTTTTGACCTTGAGAAGGTCCTTGAAGGTCAAATGTCAAATCTAAAGTCAGATTTGAACTTCTGAGAACATGTAGATGATTTAGAAAAAAATTGAAGTCAATCTAAACAGTATTTGTTAAGTTATAGGAAGTTGTAAGAAATTGTTACAGACGCCGGACGCCAGACGCCGGACGCCAACCGCCGTCGCAAAAAAACGGAGACCATAACAATATGTCACCACTTTTGGTGGTGACATAATAATCTCTATGCAGAGATAAGTGAGGAACTTATTCGTGCTGATGAACCAGATGATGATTATATAGTTTTCAAGATTTTATGAGAGAATGGTAGCCTATGCCTGTATGTGGTACATGGTATGCCTTTAATTCCGCTCAATCCTTATGCAGTATACTATCTTTTTACAACTGACCATAAACTAATTGACCTTTAGCACGATTGTTAAAAAACAAGATGACAACAAGTTTCTTACCTGAATATAATTTCCCCTCGTTGTTTCGTTCCATGCCCACCATCAATACAAAGATATACAATCCACCTTCTTTCGAAGAAAAAACATTTGTTACGTCTTCATATTATCTACAGTCCACTTGTTTTCCTTAAGCCCTGACTTGACAATATGCTCAAGCAGACTACTCCTGAATCATCTCATTTATCAAATATGACATATATAAGATTTATCTTTGCTGCAAATATCACGAGCAATATCTTTGTTTTAATTAGTTCAATAAAGCATGTCTTATCTTGGGGATACTTCATCGAGAATTGGAATAGATACAACTGATTATGTAATTGTTGACAAGTTATTTTAGTAAAGAAACTATCTTTCAATGAGGAGAAGGTCATCATGTTTATATGAATTAAATTGGAAACATGTCACCTTCCATGCCCCGATTCAGCAATTTCTGTTTCCATATGCAACAAGCAACTCCAGGGCATACCATGAGTTCATTAGCTTGCAATATATGGGTTAACAATAGAGTGTGTATTTGAGATGTAAAATGTTACTATTTTGATAGTTTTTCTCGAAAAATATCATAACTTTGTTACTATATTACATTTATAATGTTTAAATGCAGGCCAATAAAAATGTATATGAGGAATGTTTGATGTACATATGATTATAATTTAATTTAATTTAATCTTATTTATTTGTATATGTCACAGGTGACACTTTAATAAACTATTTTAAACTAATTATAATTAAACCAAACATAAAAAATTGGGTAAGGCATTTTGTTTTAGCAAGGTAGAGAAACTCAGTAAGAAACCCATAAAATGATTATTCAAACATTTCTTCCTTATATATTCAAACAAAAAAATCAAATGAACACTTAATAAGCACTGGACATTAAGGTTATGTAACAGAGCCTTTAATGATTTAGTCTTCAAAACATGAAGCCTTTAATAAAAAACATTACAGGCAATATGAGATAGATGATATATTTGCCCCAATAGTCTTCTATCTGCCAGAACATGACAAATATCTGCTCTGAGAGACATCAATACTGAATTGTGACACGCATCATATCAAAGAGAAATATGATCACATATTCTGAGAAATTGACTCTATAAGGACATGTCATGGAAATCTAGACATGAGATTTATACAAATTGTCCTTTAGTAATTGAAGGTGAGGTGTATATTGCATGTAGGGAGCAGGAGAGGGGAGGGGGGGAGGGAGAGGGGGCAGAGGCTCGGTATAACATTAGGGTGGTCCAAGTCACAGAGAAATTAGAGTGGACATAATTATGAACAACTTAGCCAGGAGTCAACCAAAAAATTGTTTGATGTCTTTATGCAAAAATTCACTTCACTTCACTTCAAAACATTAAATTAACACAAAGATCTAGGTAAGATCAAATTTTGCCATATTTTTTATAAAAAGCTCCATTTTACCTTATTAACATTACATTTATGTCATATTTTACTCTGCGAATATCATTCAATCACTATAGCAACAATTTCAGTGATATCTCCAGCAGATCAACCTGCACCGTATTGAAATTTGAAAATGACATACCACCCAGTTATCTTTTTCCAAGCCCATCCTCTTCGTTTCTTGGAACAAGATAACCACCCAGCTGAAAAACTTTTTGCACCCAGTCAGTAAGATAGGCCTGTCAACCTGGGAACACCTAAAATGAGTGACTTACAAATGTTGAACACCTACCTTCAAATTGTGAACATCTTGATCAAACAAAATTCAAAGCAAAATGTGTGATACATACGCAATTTGTGTGAAAATTCAGAACAAACTGCATTTGTTTTTTTCAACGCTCATTTTTCGGAGAAAAAAATGACGTCATGCAAAAAAGTGGGCGTGACTTCAATTTCTTCAACACATGCATGACAAATATGAAAATTGAGGGACAGTTGGATGTCCAGGAAGAATACAATATTGGGAGATACTCTGACTTCATGTTTGGATTTTGCACTGTTGAGAAAAATTCTGGGGAGATCACTTTCTTGCTAGTATCTCTGAAACCAGTGTTGCATCCTTCATTAAAGGGCTTCATCTACTGTACTCCCAGTATTTTTCGCGTGCGATTTAGTTTAGCGCTTTTCGCGATTGCGGTAAAATTGCGAAAATTAATCTCCGCGAAATTGTCAATTTAGTCCCAGGGGATAAGTGAAATTTCCAGGGACCCCGTTGCATTTCGTGTTTTGTAAAATGTAAAATGTTTATAGCTACCATATCAAGAAAGAAATTGGCTTGCATAGAATACTTATTTAAAATACATTTTGGTAATGCTACTCTGTGGAGTTGCTATTTTCTAGTAACAATATTTCAACCACTTATACTGTACTCTTTATTTGAATTGATTATTGATGAAGATACCATAAGTTCCAACAAATTGTTTCAAGTTTCATAGCAACAAAGTGAAATCCAAACATAGTAAATACTTAAAAGGTATCTCCATTATATTAAAAAAAATAGTTTTATAATAGTTTTTTATTTAAAACGTGACTGTAACTTCACACTTATATGTTTAATTTACTAATGCACATATTGAATAACTTGCAGCGAATGAGAAATACAAGGCTTGCACGGAATATCCCTTTAAGAGATTTTGAAGTACAACCTAGTCAGTCTTACATGGACCTGGTGAATGAGTACAAAGATACAATAGTCAGATACAGGTACAGATACAGGTGAACTGATAGACAGTGGGCTTCACTATATTCCTGAAATTTTGTGACAATTAGAACCTTATTAGTCGTCTATGTATGAGAACGACATGTAAATTAAAAATATGTATAAGATGACATTGAAATGTAAAGGCAATATGCCAGCAGAAACTGAATCGGATTTATAGGATACTTATTGAATTGGATTTCTAAGATTCATATTGATTCATAATGATAATTATATAAAGTAAAATAAATTCATGAATTTCAATTATTGCATTTTAGTACATACTTAAGACTCAACAGCAATTGGAACTTCTATCTAAAGTTGCTCGATTATAAAAAGGAATTAAGACATGGAGAATTTCAGCTTCACAGGAAATGAGTCATTTAGTTACAAGGACATGATTGTCACATATACAATCAAAGATGTATTTATTATTGAAATCTTCATGGTATTATGGATATCAATAGGTATACATCGTTACAATATTCATCATTTTCTTATATTATTAAAATATTTCACAGAATAAAAAGTACTGTAAAACGGGTAATTAAAAGCTCCTTAAATACTAGTATTCATGTAGTTTCCCGGGAATTTGCAAATTTTAGCGTCCGGTTTATTTTAACCCCGGTTTATTTTAGCAAATTGAATTTTTAGTGAAACTATAGCGATCGCTAACAATCGGTAACAATTACCCCTCGCTAACAATAACCGTTTTACAGTATTTCAAAAATTAGCAGGGTATCTGTTGAAGAATGACTACACACAATGCTTATTGCTCTGCCTTCATTTTCAAAATGGTCAAATGGCACTTTGCCAGGAATCAATTTGCTGCAAAATGTAATTTGGTGAATAAAGATGTTCACTTTTAAATTGAGAAAATTATTGCATGATTTATGGGTAGATTGTTAAAGCATTTAAGTTATGTAATTATAATACGTTTTAAGACAGGCTTTTTAAAGTGTATATGCAATGTTGTTATGGCCAAAAATATGATTACAGGTTTAACAGTTTCAGTCATCTATATGCAGACTAACGGTTGTTTTTCAATCTTCACACTTCGAAGATCATACAATCAATGAAAAATAAAAAATTATTTTTGGATATTGTGCAAATGTGATACAAATGTGCATTTCTCCTTTGGTTTGGAAATTCCGAATGCCATTTTATGACATCAGGGGATCTAACATGTGATATGACCTTTCAGGCAGCCTTGACATTGACAAGAAATGTAGCCTTGACTTTGTGTGACCTCTTAAGTATTTATTTATACCAAATAAGAACATCCTCTTTTCAGGTAATTCACTGGTGATTGCAGCGTATTGGAAATATGAACGTCTACAAACAGTTCCCAACTTCTTTGTGATTCAACTCGCTATAGCAGATCTATGCGTTGGTGTATCGATTGTCTACTTGATAATACTTCCTAATTTTGCATCACTAGAATTTGGAGGAAAAAGCATCCCTCTCTGCATTTTGTCTCAAACATTGCTAACAATACCAACACTAGTGTCACTATTATTCCTGCTCGTCATCACAATTGACCGATACATGGCCATATTTTATCCCCTTAAATACCCGAATATCATGACGAAACGGCGTATGCAATCTTTGGCAGCGGGCCTATGGATAGGGACAACTCTATTGATTGCACTTTCAATAACAGATTTGATATTATTTAATATCAGTGCCTCACAGCATAACATTTGCGTTGGTGATGAAGGTAATATGGAGACAAGAATCATGGCATACATATATCTGCCTTTATTTCTTGTTGTTATGATTATAATAATAGCACTATATATCCAGATACTTTGGACAGTAAGGAAACAACTAGACCAACATAATAGCAACAATTCAACAAATTTACAAAAGAACATAAAATTAATCAAAACAGCAGTTTTAGTCATTGGACTGTTTGTCATATGCTGGGCACCATTTGTAGTTCTTGCTTCTGGTTACGAGATGAACTTCTTTAGCACAAATCAGAAACAAAATATGCTTATTCCTTATATGGTATTTTACCACATTGCTATGATGAATTCAGGCATGAATTTTATAATTTATCCAGTAAGATCCAAAGATTTTAGAGATGGTCTCAAAACTGTACTTTGTTGTAAAGAGAGATGTACAGTAACACCTTCTTTAGTTAAGGGACCAACTACAGGGACAGCTACATCTACACAAAGAGATTAGGACAAGAAATAGGAATAATTTAGGGTCATAGTTAGTGAGGTAGCACCGAAAAATGTACCCGCTTCTGAACAAATTGAAATTACTTGTTTCTTATGTATTTTTATGTGATACTTCAGAACATTTTTGTCTGATGCGCCGTATCCGGGGCGAAAGTTGTCAAAATTGGGTTTTTGACCCTAAAAAGGAAAATTACAGGGGGTACATTATCATCATTGAATAATTCATTCAGTTGGTCTTCAATCATCATAATAATTTTATTGAGAGTTGATGAGATCATTTTAAGGTAGTATGCAAACTTTCAATGGTCTGCCACTCGTGGTTGCCATGGAAACCACAATTTTTGCTGAGAAAATCCTTAATTTTGGTAAAACCTGTACCTGTACATAATATAGAATGTGGATTATTTTTCAAATCAACAGATATCAGAACATTTTAGCATTTTCAAAATTACCAGGGCAGTTCAAACATTTATTTAAATATAAAGGATATTGCAATTAACATAACTGGGGAGTGTCAAAGACCATACAACTACATAAGTGATCAAAAGTGGGCGTCGCCCTTATCATAGTAGATGATTGCCATTCTCTAAAAATACAGAGTTTTGCTTGACTTTTGAGATACATTTATAATGATGTTCTTTGGTTATACTAAATATGAAGCATTTTTGGTAAATAATGTACATGTAAGTGTTATACTTATTGCATTGGGGAGGGGGTAGATGGGGGGGGGGGGGTAACAGAATTGGAAGAGGGCAAAGCTAATCACCCTTAAGTATAAATCTCATCTACATAGTTCTGGATTTCATGGGGTACATCTTCTGGGTCTTCTTCACATTCAAATAGGATATTATAATTCTGCATGATTGGTAAGTATAAAGACCATAGAATTACTCAAGTGATCAAAAGTGGGCGTCGCCCTTATCATAGATTAATTCTCTATAAATACAGAGTCTAAGTTGACTTTTGAGATACACATTACAACTTCTTTGATTATACTTAATTTCAAGCATTTCTGGTTAGTAATGCACATCTAATTGTAATAGTTCTTGCCTGGGGGAGGATGGGGGAGAGTAGTAACAGAATAGGGAGGAGGCAGAGGTAATCAGCCTTAAGTATAAATCTCATCTGCATAGTTCTGAATTTCATGGGGCACATCGTCTGGGTCTTCTTCATATTCATCTCAATATATGGGATATTACAATTTACAGGATTTGTCAAACACCATACAATTACATATTTATAAATGATCAAAAGGAGTGTCACCCTAACAATAGTAGATGATTGGTTCTTTGTATAAATACAAAATTGAACTTGACTTTTGAGATACATTCATAGTTATACTGAACTGCTGTTATTAGGAGGCCCCCCGACAGGGGGCCTCCTATAGATTTTATAGATATTATTAGGAGGCCCCATCGGGGGGCCTCCTATCAATTTTGTAGATATTATTATTCTTTATTAGACTCCAGATGTCAATCTGGAGTCTATTGTTTTTGCCAGTATTCTTCTTTATTATTATTATTATTATTATTCTTCCAACGTTTTCTCCTTAACTAGAAGACATTGAGTCAAGACCTGTATATGGTTAATTTAGGTCCAGTATCTAGTTTCTCGGAAATTAGGTCAAATTTTTATCTAGGTCAAAGGTCAGGAACTGGGTCAAATCCAGTACTTTGTCACTTTTTTCAATTTTCTCAGTCGTCCTTCAGTATTTTCGATCCGGGTTTTTTTCATTGTGTTCCTCATAAAAAAGTAGGAAAGCTAGGGTCGATTTAGTTTTTTGATATCTCGAACCGATTTCGAGATATCAGTGTCCGAAAACGAGGTCCGAAAAAAAGTTCTCCGAATCCGATGTCCAGGATAATAGTCTTATAGGAAATTTTCTCAGGATTCCGAATCTGAAAACCGAATTGATATTTGACTTCCGGTTCAGGAGTTATGACGTTTTGAAAGTTCGAGGAAAATCGATCTGATGGTACCCTCATAGAATGTCAAGAAAAGTGAAATAAAATTGAAAAAATACCAGTCCAGTCCATTTCCAGGTCCAAGTCAAGGTCAAGTCCAGGTCCAAGTCCAGTTTTGTCCAAGTCAAGTCTAGGTCCAAATCCAGTCCAGGACCTAGATCAAAATTTAGGTCTATCCTATCCTTTCTATCTAGATGATCTTATTCTGGATGATTCTCCCTTCCTTCCTATTCTATCCTATTCTTCCTTCTCATTCAATCCAAGTCCAGGTACATGTCCAGGTCCAAGTCAAGTCTAGGTCTAAATCCAGTCCAGGGCCTAGGTCAAAATCTAGGTCAAATTCAAAGTTTTTCCTTATTTTTGCGATTCTGACACTACACTTTAATTATATTGTTCGAAATTTTGTATACTTGTAGCTAAGAGTGTGCTAATAGTGTTAGCCTTTTGCCGTCAGAAAGTATTTTGACCCACTTTTGAGATATGGTGTCCGAAAAGTAGGTCAAAATAAAAAGTTCTGTGTAGTGTCAGAAAAGTTCTCCAAATTTAACGTATGAGTTATGACTTAAGAGTAAGAAATCCGAATCTGCAAACCAAATTTCGATCCGACTTCCTGTTCGGAAGTCATGACATTTTGAAAGCTCAAAAATCGCTAAATTTGGTGCCCCATGTTATGTCAATAGGAAAAAAGATTTTTTGAAGTGTAAAATTCGAGATATAGACTAAGTACAGCTTGAAATAATGAAAGCCAATGAAAGAAGGGGACCTCAAAGGCTACCTAACTTCAAAATTTGGACACCAAAATCCCTAGGTCAAAATCTAGGTCAAATTCATAGTTTTTCCTTATTTTTGTGATTCTGACACTATATTGAAATGATTTGCTTCAAAATTTTGTATACAGGTAGGAAAGAGTGTGCTTATAGTGTTAGCCTTTTGCCGTCAGAAAGTATTTTGACCCACTTTTGAGATATGGTGTCCGAAAAGTAGGTCAAAATAAAAAGTTTTCCAAATTTAACGTTTGAGCTATGAATTAAGAATAGAATTTTCTCAGAAATCCAAATCTGCAAACCAAATTTCGATCCGACTTCCGGTTCCAAAGTTATGGCGTGTCCAAAAAGTAGGTCAAAATAAAAATTCGCCAAATTTAATGTATGAGTTATGAATTAGGGGTAGAATTTTGTCAGGAATCCGAATCTTTAAATCAAATTAAGATCCGACTTCCGGTTCGGAAGTTATGGCGTTTTGAAATTTCGGAAAATCGATCTGATGGTATCCTGATAGAAAGTCAAGAGTAGAGAAGAAAATATTGAAAAATTCATCCATCCTTCCTATCTGATCCTATCCTATCCTATCCTTCCTTCGTATCCTTTCCTTCCTACCCTTCCTATCCTCTCCTATCATATCCTTTCTTCCTATTCTGTTCTATCCTATCCTTCTTTCTTATTCTATCCTATCGTTCCTTCCCATTCTATCCTATCCTACCTTCCTGTTTTATCCATCCATCTTATTCTGGATGACTCAGCTTATTCTGGATGACTCGGCTTATTTTAGATGACTGGGCTTAAAAAAGTCTGGATCTGGAGTCTGAAATTGAACTTCGTTCAATTTCCCAAGTCTAGTTATTATTATTCTTTATTATTCTTTCCCAGTTTTCTCGATAACCATAAGGCTTCCAATAAAGATCATTATTCAGTCAATTTATGTCCAGTATCTAGTTCCTCGGAAATTGGGTCAAATTTTTATCTAGGTCAAAGGTCAAGAACTAGGTCAAATCCAGTACTTTGTCACTTTTTTCGATTTTCTCGGTCGTCCTTCAATATTTTCGATCCGGGTTTTTTTCATTGTGTTCCTTATAAAAAAGTAGGAAACCTAGGGTCGATTTAGTTTTTTGATATCTCAAACCGATTTCGAGATATCAGTGTCCGAAAACGAGGTCCAAAAAAAAGTTCTCCGAATCAAATGTCCAGGATATTAGTCTTATAGGAAATTTTCTCAGGATTCCGAATCTGAAAAAGAAATTTCGATCCGACTTCCAGTTAGGAAGTTATGGCGTTTTGAAAACTCAAAAATCGCTAAATTTGGTGCCCATGTTAAGTCAATGGGAAAAAATATTTTTTTGAAGTGAAAAATACGGAATATAGACTGAGTTCAGCTTCATATAATCAAAGCCTTTAAAAGAAGGGGACCTCAAAAGCCATCTAGCTTCACAATTTGGACACCGAAATGCCTAGGTCAAAATCTAGGTCAAATTCATAGGTTTTCCTTATTTTTTCGATTCTGACACTACACTTTAATTATATTCTTCGAAATTGTGTATACATGTAGCCAAGAATATGGTAATAGTGTTAGCCTTTTGCCGTCAGAAAGTATTTTGACCCACTTTTGAGATATGGTGTCCGAAAAGTAGGTCAAAATAAAAAGTTCTCCAAATTGAATATATGAGTTATGAATTAAGGTTAGAATTCTGTCAGGAATCCGAATCTGCAAACCAAATTTCGATCTGACTTCCGGTTCGGAAGTTATGGCGTGTCCGAAAAGTAGGTCAAAATAAAAAATCTCCAAATTTAACGTATGAGTTATGAATTAGGGGTAGAATTTTGTCAGGAATCCGAATCTGCAAACCAAATTTCGACCCGACTTCCGGTTCGGAAGTGATAGCGTTTTGAAATATCGAGAAAAATCGATCTGATGGTATCCTGATAGAAAGTCAAGAGTAGAGAAGAAAATATTGAAAAATTCATCCATCCTTCCTATCTCATCCTACCCTATCCTTCCTATCTATCCTTCCTTCATATCTTTTCCTTCCTATCCTTCCTATCCTATCCTATCCTTTCTTCCTATTCTATTCTATCCTATCCTTCTTTCTTATTCTATCCTATCGTTCTTTCCTATTCTATCCTATCCTACCTTCCTATTTTATTTATCCATCTCTTTCAAGATGACTCAGCTTATTCTGGATGACTCGGCTTATTCTGGATGACTCGGCTAAAAAAAGTCTAGATCTGGAGTCTGAAATTGAACTTCGTTCAATTTCCAAAATCTAGTTATTTATTCTTCCTCCCTCTTTTTCTCCTACTTCCAACTA
The DNA here is from genome assembly GCA_903813345.2 of Owenia fusiformis. Lineage (NCBI taxonomy): Eukaryota > Metazoa > Annelida > Polychaeta > Sabellida > Oweniidae > Owenia > Owenia fusiformis. The sequence goes on along the minus strand of CAIIXF020000006.1, from coordinate 35,388,968 downwards.
CCTTTTAACTAGGTACTACATAGTCCTACTAGGGACCTGGGCTGAACTTGACGGGAAAGGAATTTTTATCTAGGTCAAGGTCAAAGGTCAAAATCTAGATCAAATGTAAGTTTTTTTCAAGTTTCTCAAATCCTGACACTACACTTCAATATTTTGGGCTGAATTTTTGCATACAGATAGATATTAGTATTCTATTAGTCTAAGCCTTTTGCCGTCTAGAGAAATTATGCCTATATTTTGAGATATTGAAGGTCAAAAAAAGGTCAAAAAAGGTCTTTTTTCAACTTGCTTCAAATTGACCAAATTTTTTTTTAAAACTCATTTACAAGTTCTCAGGATTCTAAATCTGACCTTACTTTTGACCTTTGACCTTTCGTTGACCTTCAGTGACCTCCCAAAGGTAAAAAAAGTTGATTTTTCAAATCGATTTTCTGGATTCAAATTTAGGTATATTTATCCCAAAAGACCTTCTGAGGTGTAAAAAAGTAAAATTTGCAAGGTCAAAGGTCAAGGTCATCAAACGAAATCACAAACTGTGTTTTCTAAGTTTCTCAAAATTGGAGACTACAAATCAATTTTTTTTACTGAAAGTCAGAATATATATTCCTCTAAAGGTTCTACACATATTAGCAATTGACTATTTATTAAAATTTTGCTCCAGTTGTGAGATATTAGAACTCAAAAACTGAAAAAAGGTCAAATTTCGGAATTTTTCAAGGATAAATTTCAACTTGCATTAATTCGACCAAATCTTTTTTTAAAAAGCATCTACAAGATCTCAGGAACTCAAATCTGACCTTAGTTTTGACCTATGACCTTTAGTTGACCTTCAGTGACCTTCGAAAGGTCAAAAAAGTTGATTTTTCAAATCAATTTTCTGGATTCAAATTAAAGTTTATTCAACCAGAAAAGATATATTGAGGTCTAAAAAAGTAAAAATTTTAAGGTCAAAGGTCAAGGTCATCAAACAAGATCACAAACTGTGTTTTCTAAGTTTCTCAGATTTCGTCCTCATACTTCATTATTTCTTGCGATGAATTAAAATGTAACTAGATATAAGCATTCTCTACAAATTGCTCACTATATATACGCGTTAATTTTTTACCGTTTTTGAGATATTTGACGTCAAAAATAGGCAAAAATCAGTCATTTTTCAACTTGCTTCAAATGAACCAGATTTTTTTAAAAATCATCTACAAGATCTCAGGAACTCAAATATGTCCTTACTTTTGACCTCCGACCTTTGGTTGACCTTCGAAAGGTAAAAAAAGTTGTTTTTTCAAATTGATTTTCTGGATTCAAATTTAGGTATATTTGATCAAAAAGGACCCACTGAGGTCTAAAAAAGTAAAATTTGCAAGGTCAAAGGTCACGGTCATCAAACTAAATCACGAACTGTGTTTTCTAAGTTTCTCAAAATTGGAGACTACAAATCAATTTTTTTTACTGAAAGTCAGAATATATATTCCTCTAAAGGTTCTACACATATTAGCAATTGATTATCTATTAAAATTTGGCTCAAGTTTTGAGATATTATAGCTCAAAAACTGAAAAAAGGTCAAATTTCAGAATTTTTCAAGGTCAAATTTCAACTTGCATTAATTCGACCAAATCTTTTTTAAAAATCATCTACAAGTTGTCTGGAGTTCATATATGATCTTAAAGGGTGACGATTAGCATCCCGTATAATAACAATATGGCGGCTCCAGGCGAATCAACTGGATCAGTCCATTTTTAAGAAATAAGGGGATTTCTGTAAAATCCAGTTTATTGAAATTGTCTTTGAGATAAAGTAATCCGTTTATAATGATTTTGAAAACGTTATCCAAAGAGTGATTGCGTTCAAAGAATACATGTACAGCAGCCAATATAAATCCTTGTATTAGAAACCGGTTTGTCTTGCTTTGTTTCATTTGTAGGATATTTCATATGCCAAGCTGTGTGCTATTACGTTATGGGGAAATTTAGATGCCAATTTTTCCTTATTATACACAAATAGAAGATCCTGAAACTTCACCCATAAATGTGGAATTGATTTGTCAAAATAAAAATCACCCTTTTATAAATGTGTGACGATCTATAATATACTTATGCTATATAACAGTTAGAGGTGTTGACACAACGACCTCGAACCTGTGAACCCTTGAGTATTATTCCGGGATCAGGCCTTTTATACTAAACGGTGAGCAACACCAGAAACGAGCGTTCGATTTGCTAAACGATATGCGTCACCCTTTAAATTTGATATTTAACCTTTAGTTGACCTTCTAATTGGCAATGCCTACAGGGCCTCCGTAAGATTGCTTGCAATCTTCTAGTTATTATTAGGAGGCCCCCCGACAGGGGGCCTCCTATAGATTTTATAGATATTATTAGACTCCAGATTGAAAATCTGGAGTCTATTGTTTTTGCCTGTATTCTTATTATTATTATTATTATTTTTCTTAGCAAGATATCTCAATAACTAGAAGACTTAGGGTAAATCTGTTTACATGGTCAGTTAGGGTATGTGACCTAGTTTCTGGGAAATGAGGTCAAATTTTTATCTAGGTCAAAGGTCAAAATCTAGGTCAAATCTACAAATTGTCAATTATCTTTGTTATGGTTAATTATTTTTTCTCAATTTTTTTTTCATCGTGTAGCTAAGAAAGAGCGCTTTTGAGAGAACTAATTTTTTTTATTGTAACTTTTAAGAATTTTGAGAAATTTGACTTTAAAAAAAGGTGGAATTTTTCAAATGTTCCAAATCCATTAAAATTGGTATTAATTTAATAGGAAATTGTCTCAAGATTCTGAATCTGAAAACGAAATTGTGATCCGACTACCGGTTCAGGAGTTAAGACATTTTGAAATTTTGAAAAAATGATTTGATGATATCCCCATGTCATGTCAATCGGACCGATATTTTTTTATTTCTCATTAATATCAAAGTTCAAATTAAGGTTTTAATAGAAAATTTTCTCAGGATTCCGAATCTGAAAACAAAATTGAGATCCGACTTCCGGTTTACAAGTTATGGGCTTTTGAAATCTCAAAAAAAATCCCACCGCTGCCACCAAATTGTAACAATCTCAACCCTTTCATTAATATCAGATCTCAAAATGGTTTTGAGATAAACAATCTATATCTGGAGTCTTGAATTGAACTTGTTCAATTTCTCCAATCTAGTTATTATTCTAAACCAGTTTTCTCAATAACCATAAGGTTTTCAGTAAAGTCAGTCATTTGGTCAATTAAGGTCCAGAATCTAGTTCCTCGGAAATTGGGTCAAATTTTTATCTAGGTCAAAGGTCAAGAACTAGGTCAAATCCAGTACTTTGTCACTTTTTTCGATTTTCTCCGTCGTCCTTCAATATTTTTGATCCGGGTTTTTTTCATTGTGTTCCTTATAAAAAAGTAGGAAATCTAGGGTCGATTTAGTTTTTTGATATCTCAAACCGATTTCGAGATATCAGTGTCCGAAAACGAGGTCCAAAAAAATATTCTCCGAATCAAATGTCCAGGATATCAGTCTTATAGGAAATTTTCTCAGGATTCCGAATCTGAAAACGAAATTTAGATCTGACTCCCGGTTCGGAAGTTATGACGTTTTGAAAGCTCAAAAATCGCTAAATTTGGTGCCCATGTTAAGTCAATGGGAAAAAAGATTTTTTTGAAGTGAAAAATACGAAATATAGACTGAGTTCAGCTAAATATAATGAAAGCTTTTAAAAGAATGGGACCTCAAAAGCCATCTAGCTTTAAAATTTGGACACCAAAATGCCTAGGTCAAAATCTAGGTCAAATTCAAAGTTTTTCCTTATTTTTGCGATTCTGACACTACAGATAAATTATATTCTTCGAAATTGTGTATACATGTAGCCAAGAGTGTGCTTATAGTGTTAGCCTTTTGCCGTCAGAAAGTATTTTGCCCCACTTTTGAGATATGGTGTCCGAAAAGTAGGTCAAAATAAAAAGTTCTCCAAATTTAACGTATGAGTTATGAATTAGGGGTAGAATTTTGTCAGAAATTCGAATCTGCAAACCGAATTTCGATTCGACTTCCGGTTCGGAAGTAATGGCGTGTCCAAAAAGTAGGTCAAAATAAAAGGTTTCCAAATTTAACGCATGAGTTATGAATTAGGGGTAGAATTTTGTCAGGAATCCGAATCTGCAAACCAAATATCAATCCAACTTCCAGTTCAGAAGTTATGGCGTTTTGAAAATTCAAAAATCGCTAAATTTGGTGCCCCATGTTAATTCAATGGGAAAAAATATTTTTTTGAAGTGTAAAATACGAGATATAGACTAAGCACAGCTAAACATAATGGAAGCCCTTAAAAGAAAAGGACCTCAATACATTATTTTCATCAAAATTTGGACACCAAAATGCCTAGGTCAAAATCTAGGTCAAATTCAAAGTTTTCCTTATTTTTGCGATTCTGACACTACAGATTAATTATATTCTTCGAAATTTTGTATACATGTAGCCAAGAGTACGCTAATAGTGTTAGCCTTTTGCCGTCAGAAAGTATTTTGACCCACTTTTGAGATATGGTGTCCGAAAAGTAGGTCAAAATAAAAAGTTCTCCAAATTTAACGTTTGAGTTATGAATTAAGAATAGAATCTTCTCAGAAATCCGAATCTGCAAACCAAATTTCAATTCGACTTCCGGTTCCGAAGTTATGGCGTGTCCGAAAAGTAGGTCAAAATAAAAATTCGCCAAATTTAACGTATGAGTTATGAATTAGGGGTAGAATTTTGTCAGGAATCCGAATCTGCAAATCAAATTTCAATCCGACTTCTGGTTCGGAAGTTATGACGTTTTGAAATTTCAAGAAAAATCGATCTGATGGTATCCTGATAGAAAGTCAAGAGTAGAGAAGAAAATATTGAAAAATGCATCCATCCTTCCTTTCTGATCCTATCCTATCCTTCCTATCTACCCTTGCTTCGTATCCTCTCCTTCCTATCCTTCCTATTCTATCCCTTCTTCCTATTCTGTTATATCATTCTTTCCTATTCTATCCTATAGTTCCTTCCTATTCTATCCTATCCTTCCTTCCTTTTTCATCCATCCATCCATTCATCTTTTTCTGGATGACTTAGATTATTTTGAATGACTTGGCTTATTCTGGATGACTCGGCTAAAAAAAGTCTAGATCTGGAGTCTGAAATTGAACTCGTTCATTATTATTATTATTCTTTATTCTTCCTAAACCCTTTTCTCCTACTTCCAACTACCTTTCAACCATCTCCTACATGCACTTTTCAGGGACCTTGGCTGAACTTGGGGGGAAAGAACTTTTTATCTAGGTCAAGGTCAAAGGTCAAAATCTAGGTCAAATCAAAGTTTTTTTTAAGTTTCTCAGATTTCGTCCTCATACTTCATTATTTCTTGCGATGAATTAAAATGTAACTAGATATAAGCATTCTCTACAAATTGCTCACAATATGTACGCGTTAATTTTTTACCGTTTTTGAGATATTTGACGTCAAAAAACGGCAAAAATCGGTCATTTTTCAACTTGCTTCAAATGAACCAGATTTTTTTTAAAAATCATCTACAAGATCTCAGGAACTCAAATATGTCCTAAATTTTGACCTCCGACCTTTGGTTGACCTTTGGTGACCTTCTAAAGGTAAAAAAAGTTGATTTTTCAAATTGATTTTCTGGATTCAAATTTAGGTATATTTGATCACAAAGGACCCACTGAGGTCTAAAAAAGTAAAATTTGCAAGGTCAAAGGTCAAGGTCATCAAACTAAATCACAAACTGTGTTTTCCAAGTTTCTCAAAATTGGAGACTACAAATCAAGATTTTTTCATGAAAGTCAGGATATATATTCCTCTATAGGTTCTACACATATTAGCAATTGACTATTTATTAAAATTGTGTACCAGTTTTGAGATATTAGAACTCAAAAACTGAAAAAAGGTCAAATTTCGAAACTTTGCAAGACTAAATTTCAACTTGCTCTAAATTGACCAAACTTTTTTTTTAAAAGCATCTACAAGATCTCAGGAATCCAAATCTGACCTTACTTTTGACCTTTGACCTTTGGTTGACCTTCAGTGACCTTCGGAACGTAAAAAAAGTTGATTTTTTAAATCGATTTTCTTGATTCAAATTTAGGTATATTTGATCACAAAAGACCAACTGAGGTCAATTAAAGTAAAATTTGCAAGATCAAAGGTCAAAGTCTTCAAATTAAATCACCAACTGTGTTTTCGAAGTTTCTAAGTTTTGGTGACTACAAATCAATATTTGTTCATGAAAGTCAGGATATATATTCCTCTATAGGTTCTACACATATTAGCAATTGACTATTTATTAAAATTGTGTACCAGTTTTGAGATATTAGGACTCAAAAACTGAAAAAAGGTCAAATTTCCAAACTTTTCAAGACTAAATTTCAACTTGCTTCAAATTGACCAAACTTTTTTTTTAAAATCATCTACAAGTTGCCTGGTGTTAATATATGACCCTAGATTTGAGATTTGACCTTTGGCTGACCTTGAAATTGCCAAAAACGCCTACAGGGCCTCCTTAAGATTGCTTGCAATCTTAAACCTCTAGTTATTATTCTTTATTTATTTATTCTTCCTAAACCTTTTTCTCCTACTTCCAACTACCTTTCGACTATCTACTATATGCACCTACTAGGGACCTTGGCTGAACTTGGGGGGAAAGGAATTTTTATCTAGGTCAAGGTCAAAATCTAGGTCAAATCTAAGTTTTTTTCAAGTTTCTCAAATCCTGACACTACATTTCAATATTTTTGGCTGAATTTTTGCATACAGATAGATATTAGTATTCTATTAGTCTTAGCCTTTTGCCGTCTAGAGAAATTTTGCCTAGATTTTGAGATATTGAAGGTCAAAAAAAGGTCAAAAAAGGTCTTTTTTCAACTTGCTTCAAATTGACCAAATTCTTTTTTAAAACTCATCTTCAAGTTCTCAGGATTCCAAATCTGACCTTACTTTTGACCTGTGACCTTTGGTTGACCTTCAGTGACCTCCGAAAGGTCAAAAAAGTTGATTTTTCAAATCGATTTTCTGGATTCAAATTTAGGTATATTTATTCACAAAAGACCTCCTGAGGTCTAAAAAAGTAAAATTTGCAAGGTCAAAGGTCAAGGTCATCAAACGAAATCACAAACTATGTTTTGTAAGTTTCTCAAAATTGGAGACCACAAATCAATTTTTTTTACTGAAAGTCAGAATATATATTCCTTCAAAAGTTCTACACATATTAGCAATTGACTATTTATTAAAATTTTGCTTCAGTTTTGAGATATTAGAACTCAAAAACAGAAAAAAGGTCAAATTTCGAAATTTTTCAAGGTCAAATTTCAACTTGCTCTAAATTACCCAAATGCGAGTAGGTAGTTACCAGTTTCACCACCAGGTGGCTGATTCGGGTCAAATAACATGGCAGGTATATAAGAAAGTTCCTTTAAACTTGAATATTATCAATTTAAGTGGCTCAATTTTCATATAACCCGTATGTGTCTAATACTTATACTAATGAAAATATGTCCAGTAAAGCAAAATATTATCTGTCCACTAAAAGAAAAGATATTTCATTTTTTGTGATTTTTTAGCATGGGGTCTATGGGGAATCTCCCCGAGCTAGAAGTCACATTTTCAAAGAAAACTAATTTTTCAAAGTTGATAAACACTTTTTAAAACCACATTTCTAAATGTAATTTTACATGTAGATTTCAAATATGATATTACTTTGACTGAATTTTGAATTTTTAATGACGTAAATCAAGATTATTTCTACTCGCATCTGGGTTATTGACCAAACTTTTTTTAAAAAGCATCTACAAGATCTCAGGAACTCAAATCTGACCTTAATTTTGACCTATGACCTTTAGTTGACCTTCAGTGACCTTCGAAAGGTCAAAAAAATTGATTTTTCAAATTGATTTTCTGGATTCAAATTTAGGTTAATTTAATCAGAAAAGATATACTGAGGTCTAAAAAAGTAAAATTCGCAAGGTCAAAGGTCAAGGTCATCAAACAAGATCACAAACTGTGTTTTCTAAGTTTCTCAAAATTGGAGACTACAAATCAATTTTTTTACTGAAAGTCAGGATATATATTCCTCTATAGGTTCTACACATATTAGCAATTGACTATTTTTAAAATTGTGTACCAGTTTTGAGATATTGGAACTCAAAAACTGAAAAAAGGTCAAATTTCAAAACTTTTCAAGACTAAATTTCAACTTGCTTCAAATTGACCAATTTTTTTTTAAAAACTCATTTACAAGTTCTCAGGATTCCAAATCTAACCTTACTTTTGACCTTTGACCTTTGGTTGACCTTCAGTGACCTCCGAAAGGTCAAAAAAGTTGATTTTTCAAATCGATTTTCTGGATTCAAATTTAGGTATATTTATTCAAAAAAGACCTTCTGAGGTCTAAAAAAGTAAAATTTGCAAGGTCAAAGGTCAAGGTCATCAAACGAAATCACAAATTGTGTTTTCTAAGTTTCTCAAAATTGGAGACTACAAATCAATATTTTAAATGAAAGTCAGAATATATATTCCTCTACTAAAGGTTCTACACATATTAGCAATTGATTATCTATTAAAATTTGGCTCCAGTTTTGAGATATTATAGCTCAAAAACTGAAAAAAGGTCAAATTTCGGAATTTTTCAAGGTCAAATTTCAACTTGCATTAATTCGACCAAACCTTTTTTAAAAATCATCTACAAGTTGTCTGGAGTTCACATATGACCCTGTATTAGAGATTTGACCTTTGGCTGGCCTTTGAATGTTCAGAAACGAATATAGGGCCTCCGTAAGATTGCTTGCAATCTTAGATCGTTAGATCTCTAGTTATTATTCTTTATTCTTCCTAAACCCTTTTCTCCTACTTCCAACTACCTTTCAACCATCTCCTACATGCACCTTTCAGGGACCTTGGCTGAACTTGGGGGAAAGAACTTTTTATCTAGGTCAAGGTCAAAGGTCAAAATCTAGGTCAAATCAAAGTTTTTTTAAGTTTCTCAGATTTCGTCCTCATACTTCATTATTTCTTGCGATGAATTAAAATGTAACTAGATATAAGCATTCTTAGCGAGATCAATAGTGCAAAAATAGTTCATTCATGGAACGAAGCGTGAAACTTTCCACATATCATCAGAATACCATTGCCTTTGATTTAAGAGCCAGAGCCATTTTTGTGGTCCACTAGAATGATAAAAAAATAGTAAGTACCCCCTCCCACCAAATCCCATGGGGGTGGGGAGATATCGAAATATTTTTTTCATAAAAAAAATTCTTTGAATATGGTCATTCTACAGTTTTAGAGTGCTATTTTCATGGTAATGAAATTTTGCAAACATAACAAGATGATTTATCATAGATTTTCTTCATTGATTGTTAAAGACTAATCATGGGCGACGCCCACTTTTCATACCTTGAACATTTAGGTTATTAAATCTTTATCATGGGTTGAACAAATGAATGAAATTCAGTTTTCTAGATAACACAAGATACCTTTTTGATGTAAGGTGCTGTAATCAATCTTTGCTTTGACTTCTTAAAGGCTTACATCACAACCCTGTTTAGAAGAAGAAAGCAAGCAACAAATGTCCCAGATCTACAACATGTATCCACTATTCTATGTACATGTATGAGTCTCTATACTCTCCTGAAGAGAACCTATGCTACAGACACAACTGTCCAGAATTTAGATGATGATATGCTTAAACAGTTTGATGAATGGTGTGCTGACCAAGTGCCTAAACAGTTTGATGAATGCCGTGCTGACCAACAGAATGTACTAGTGTCTTCAAGCTTTGGTTTCTGCTTATTCAAATTGAAATACTGTGCCTTGACTATGTGAGGGCTATAGGACAGGAGAATTTTCCTCTTTATTTCCAGATGGTTTCTCTATGATTTTCACAGTTGTTAAAGACTAGTTATGGGCGACGCCCACTTTTCATATGTTGAACATATAGGCTATTAAACCTCTTTGATGGGTTGAACCAGAACCAGAAGGGCCGCCACAGTCACAGCCTGCAGTCTCTAAATTCTCAAGAGAGTCTATACTACATATACAGCTGTCCAGAATCTAGATAATGAAGTGATAAACAGTTTGATGAATGGTGTGCTGACCAACAGAATGTACCAGTACCAGTGAACATTTAGACTATTAAACCTCTTTCATGGTTTGAACCAGAACCAGTAGGGCCGCCACAGTCACAGCCTGCAGTCTCTAAATTCTCAAGAGAGTCTATAATACATATACAGCTGTCCAGAATCTAGATAATGAAGTGATAAACAGTTTGATGAAAGGTGTGCTGACCAACAGAATGTACCAGTTTTTAAGTTTTAGTTTCAGATTATTTGAATTGAAATATGCCTTAACTAAGTGTAGGCTATTAGAGAAGGAAATTTCCCTCTTTATCTCCAGTCAATTAGCAAGCTTGTCACCTGGTTTTTCGTTTTTTAACCTTGTCAATATGCTTGCTGAGTACCAGTTCAGTATATCATCAGAACTCAAAGTTCAAAAATGGATAGCTTTTGGAAAAAAAATTAGAAATATCTCACTTCCCATGAAATTGCAGCTGTCCTTTGACATGGTAGGACTATGTTCTCCCCTTATTTAATGCTCCCACAGGTTCAGACACTACACCAGCAAAGGTTGGGAAAATGATTTGGGTGCCAGTGTAGAAAACATTGCCCCAAGCTTCAGATGCAAGCCAAACGCTAGTAAAATGCAGGGATTGTAATGGACATGACACCTAGCTCAGTGATAATGATAATAGAGTGTTGAAGTGCTTAAATGCACAAAATAGGATATTTTAACTGCAGTTAAGATACCTAATAAGGTAACTTGTATCAATTAGTCAAAGTGCTCTCATTAAAAGCCAAAATAATGTATCATTAATTATGAATTATATATTATTATATCTTTATATCTAAAAGGGATATGGCCTTTCAACTGACTTACTTAAAGAATTTATCATCTTAACATAAATAACTGACTAATAGTCTTATCAATTTTATTCAGCCTTATTAGGTAATTTTCCTATTCATAATAGAAGACTCATTAACTTGTATATTAACATGTTGATAAAGTGGGTGTTGCCCTTGGTCAGGCTTTAACAATGAATATCCATGAGAAATACTGATGCAATCTTGAAAATTGTTTTTATACACTGAAAATAACATACTAAAAATGAATATAGATCATATTAAAAAAAAAATCAACAAAAAAAATACTTCCCTACCCCTCCCCCAGGATTTGATGGGAGGGGGCCTTTGCAATTTTTCAGATATCATCAGGACACCATTCCCTTTGATTTAAGAGCCAGAGGCATTTTTTTGTGGTTCACTAGAATGACATAAAAGCACTTGCATCTTTTTGTTGAGCACTGTTGTTTGCAGCTGCATTTTACTAGCATTTGGCATGCATCTGGAGCTTGGGCATTGTTTTCCACACTGGCACCCAAATTATTTTCCCAGCCTTTGTGGTAATGAATTCCCAACTCAATTGTGAGGGTGAAGCGAGGACTGACATAGGTATAATTGTCTGGAACCAACTTATGCAACTAATGGTGGGATGTTCTCAATTTGAGTTGTTTTCTTTGTGAACATTTCTTGTCTTGCAGCATTTACAGTTATTTCATTGTTGTCTCTATTGTATAAAATCTCAACAAAATGTTCAATGATTGGAATCCAGATATAGTGTCTGAACCTGTTGGGACATGAAATAAGGGGAAACACATAGTCCTACCATGTCAAAGGGCAGCTGCAATTTCATGGGAAGTGAGATATCTCTAATTTTTTACTTTTCCAAAAGCTATCCATTTTTGAACTCTGAGTTCTGATGATATACTGAACTGGTACTCAGCAAACATATTGACAAGGTCAAAAAACAAAAAACCAGGTGATAAGATTGCTCATTGACTGGAGATAAAGAGGGAAATTTCCCTCTCTGATAGCCCATACTTAGTTAAGGCACAGTATTTCAATTCAAATAATCGGAAACCAAAACTTAAAGACTGGTACATTCTGTTGGTCAGCACACCATTCATCAAACTGTTTATCACTTCATTATCTAGATTCTGGACAGCTGTATATGTAGTATAGACTCTCTTGAGAATTTAGAGACTGCAGGCTGTGACTGTGGCGGCCCTACTGGTTCTGGTTCAAACCATGAAAGAGGTTTAATAGTCTAAATGTTCACTGGTACTGGTACATTCTGTTGGTCAGCACACCATTCATCAAACTGTTTATCACTTCATTATCTAGATTCTGGACAGCTGTATATGTAGTATAGACTCTCTTGAGAATTTAGAGACTGCAGGCTGTGACTGTGGCGGCCCTTCTGGTTCAAACCATGAAAGAGGTTTAATAGCCTAAATGTTCACTGGTACTGGTACATTCTATTGGTCAGCACACCATTCATCAAACTGTTTAGGCACTTGGTCAGCACACCATTCATCAAACTGTTTAAGCACATCATCATCTAAATTCTGGAAAGTTGTATCTGTAGCATAGGTTCTCTTCAGGAGAAAATAGAGACTCGACATACATGTACATAGAATAGTGGATACATGTTGTAGATCTGAGACATTTGTTGCTTGCTTTCTTCTTCTAAACAGGGTTGTGATATGGACTAAGCCTTTCAAAAGTCAAATGCTACGATTAATTATAGCACCTAACATCAAAAAGGTATCTGGTGTTATCCAGAAAACTGAATTACATTCATTTGTTCAACCCATGATAGAGATTTAATAACCTAAATGTTCAAGGTACGAAAAGTGGGGGTCACCCATGATTAGTCTTTAACAATGATGGAAATCAATGATAAATCATCTTGTTACGTTTGCAAAATTTCTTTACCATGAAAACAGCACACTAAAACTGTAGTATGACCATATTCAAGGAAATTTTTTTATGAAAAAAATATTCCTATATCTCCCCACCCCCCTGGGATTTGGTGGGAGGGGGTTCTTACTATTTTTTGACCATTCTAGTGGACCACAAAAATGGCTCTGGCTCTTAAATCAAAGGGAATGGTATTCTGATGATATGTGGAAAGTTTCATGCTTCGTTCCATGAATGAACTGTTTGCCTGTTTTCTTGCACTATTGATCTCGCTATCTCTACAAATTGCTCACAATATGTACGCGTTAATTTTTTACCGTTTTTGAGATATTTGACGTCAAAAAACGGCAAAAATCGGTCATTTTTCAACTTGCTTCAAATGAACCAGATTTTTTTTAAAAATCATATACAAGATCTCAGGAACTCAAATATGTCCTCAATTTTGACCTCTGACCTTTGGTTGACCTTCGGTGACCTTCGAAAGGTAAAAAAAGTTGATTTTTCAAATTGATTTTCTGGATTCAAATTTAGGTATATTTGATCCCAAAGGACCCACTGAGGTCTAAAAAAGTAAAATTTGCAAGGTCAAAGGTCAAGGTCATCAAACTAAATCACAAACTGTGTTTTCAAAGTTTCTCAAAATTGGTGACTACAAATCAAGATTTTTTCATGAAAGTCAGGATATATATTCCTCTATAGGTTCTACACATATTAGCAATTGACTATTTATCAAAATTGTGTACCAGTTTTGAGATATTAGAACTCAAAAACTAAAAAAAGGTCAAATTTCGAAACTTTGCAAGACTAAATTTCAACTTGCTCTAAATTGACCAAACTTTTTTTTAAAAAGCATATACAAGATCTCAGGAATCCAAATCTGACCTTACTTTTGACCTTTGACCTTTGGTTGACCTTCAGTGACCTTCGGAAGGTAAAAAAAATTGATTTTTTAAACCGATTTTCTTGATTCAAATTTAGGTATATTTGATCACAAAAGACCAACTGAGGTCAATTAAAGTAAAATTTGCAAGATCAAAGGTCAAAGTCTTCAAATTAAATCACCAACTGTGTTTTCGAAGTTTCTAAGTTTTGGTGACTACAAATCAATATTTGTTCATGAAAGTCAGGATATATATTCCTCTATAGGTTCTACACATATTAGCAATTGACTATTTATTAAAATTGTGTACCAGTTTTGAGATATTAGGACTCAAAAACTGAAAAAAGGTCAAATTTCCAAACTTTTCAAGACTAAATTTCAACTTGCTTCAAATTGACCAAACTTTTTTTTAAAAATCATCTACAAGTTGCCTGGTGTTAATATATGACCCTAGATTTGAGATTTGACCTTTGGCTGACCTTGAAATTGCCAAAAACGCCTACAGGGCCTCCTTAAGATTGCTTGCAATCTTAAACCTCTAGTTATTATTAGCAGGCCCCCCGACAGGGGGCCTCCTATAGATTTTATAGATATTATTATTAGGAGGCCCCCCGACAGGGGGCCTCCTATAGATTTTATAGATATTATTAGGAGGCCCTTCCAAGGGGCCTCCTATAGTTTTTGTAGTTATTCTTCTTCTTATTATTATTCTTTTTAGCATTTTTTCTCCTACTTCTAGCTAGGTCTGAATTAACTCTTATATGCTCCTACTAGGGACATGAGCTGGACTTGTCGGGAAATTAGTTCATATCTAGGTCAAGGTCAAAGGTCAAAATCTAGGTCAAATCTAAGTTTTTTTTAAGTTTCTCAGATTTTGTCCTCATACTTCATTATTTCTTGCGATGAATTAAAATGTAACTAGATATAAGCATTCTCTACAAATTGTCCACTATATGTACGCGTTAATTTTTTATCGTTTTTGAGATATTTGACGTCAAAAAACGGTCAAAAAAGGTCATTTTTCAACTTGCTTCAATTTGACCAAATTTTTTTTTAAAAAGCATTTACAAAGTCTCAGGAGTTCAAATCTGACCTCAGATTTGACCTTTGACCTTTAGTTGACCTTCTGTGACCTTCGAAAGGTCAAAAAAGTTGATTTTTCAAATTGATTTTTTGGATTCAAATTTAGGTCAGCTTAATCACAAAGGACATACTGAGCTCTGAAAAAGTAAAATTTTCAAGGTCACAGGTCAAGGTCATCGAATAAGATAACAAACTGTGCTATCTAAGTTTCTCAAAATTTGAGACTACAAATCAATATTTTTGGTTGAAAGTCAGAATATATATTCCTCTAGAGGTACTACACATATAAGAAATTGACTATCTATTAAAATTTTACACCAGTTTTGAGATATAAGAGCTCAAGAACTGAAAAAAGGTCAAATTTCGAAAATTTTGAAGGTCAAATTTCAACTTGCTTCAAATTGACCAAATGTTTTTTTAAAAAGCATCTACAAAGTCTCAGGAGTTCAAATTTGACCTCAGATTTGACCTTTGACCTTTACTTGACCTTCTGTGACCTTCGAAAGTTCAAAAATGTGGATTTTTCAAATTGATTTTTTGGATTCAAATTTAGGTCAGCTTAATCACTAAGGACATACTGAGCTCTGAAAAAGTACAATTTTTAAGGTCAAAGGTCAAGGTCATCAAATTAGGTCACAAACTGTGCTATCTAAGTTTCTCAGAATTCAAGACTACAAATCAATATTTTTGGTTGAAAGTCAGGATATATATTCCTCTAGAGGTACTTCACATATTAGGAATTGACTATCTATTAAAATTTTGCACCAGTTTTGAGATATAAGAGCTCAAGGACTGAAAAAAGGTCAAATTTCGAAAATTTTCAAGGTCAAATTTCAACTTGCTTCAAATTGACCAAATGTTTTTTAAAAAAGCATCTACAAAGTCTCAGGAGTTCAAATCTGACCTCAAATTTGGCCTTTGACCTTTAGTTGACCTTCTGTGACCTTCGAAAGGTAAAAAAAGTTGGTTTTTCAAATTGACTTTTTGGATTCAAATTTAAGTCAGCTTAATCACAAAAGACATACTGAGCTCTGAAAAAGTAAAATTTTCAAGGTCAAAGGTCAAGGTCATCAAATTAGGTCACAAACTGTGCTATCTACGGGGCCTCCGTAAGATTGCTTGCAATCTTAGATCGTTAGATCTCTAGTTATTAGACTCCAGATGTCAATCTGGAGTCTATTGTTTTTGCCAGTATTCTTATTATTCTTCTTATTATTCTGTAGCAGTTTTTTCAGTAACTATAAGGTATCCAGTAAAGACCATTATACAGTTTATTTAGGTTCAGTATCTAGTTGGTGGGAAATTGGGTCAAATTTTTATATAGGTCAAAGGTCAAGAACTAGGTCAAATCTCACATTTTCAACCTTCTGTCTATTATCTTTGTCGTTATTTATCGAAACGTCTTCATCTTTCTTTCATCATGTAGCTTAGAAACAGCCCTTTCATAAGTGTGCCATCCGTTTTTTGATTACTCTTACCGATTTTGAAATATGGCGTCCAGAAAGTAGGTCACAATAAAAAGTTATCAGAAATCGACATATGAGTTATGAGATAGGTGTAGAATTTCCCCAGGAATCCAAATCTGGAAACCAAATTTCGATCCGACTTCCGGTTCGGAAGTTATGGCGTTTTGAAATTTCGAGAAAAATCGATCTGATGATAACCTTATAGAAAGTCAAGAAAAATGAAGAAAATTTGAAAAATACCAGTCCAGTCCATTTCCAGGTCCAAGTCAAGGTCCAGTCCAGGTCCAAGTCCAGTGTTTGTTCAGGTCCAAGTCAAGTCTAGGTCCAAATCCAGTCCAGGGCCTAGGTCAAAATCTAGGTCAAATTCAAAGTTTTTCCTTATTTTGCGATTCTGACACTACACTTTAATTATATTCTTCGAAATTGGGTAAACATATAGCCAAAAATGTGCTAATAGTGTTAGCCATTTGCCGTCAGAAAGTATATTGACCCACTTTTGAGATATGGTGTCTGAAAAGTAGGTCAAAATAAAAGGCTCTTCAAATTTAACGTACGAGTTGTGAATAAGGGGTAGAATTTTCTCAGGATTCCGAATCTGCAAACCATATTTCTATCCGACTTCCGGTTAGGAAGTTGTGGCGTTTTGAAATTTCAAGAAAAATCGATCTGATGGTATCCTGATAGAAAGTCAAGAGTAGAGAAGAAAATATTGAAAAATGCATCCATCCTTCCTTCCTGATCCTATCCTATCCTATCCTTCCTATCTACCCTTCCTTCGTATTCTCTCCTTTCTATTCTATCCCTTCTTCCTATTCTATTCTATCCTTCTTTCCTATTCTATCCTTCCTTTCCTTTACTCTATCTTTCCTATCCTTCCTTCCTTTTTCATCCATCCATCCATCTTTTTCTGGATGACTCAGCTTATTTTGGATGACCCGGCTTATTCTGGCCGACTTGGCTAAAAAAAAGTCTAGATCTGGAGTCTGAAATTGAACTCGTTCAATTTCCCCAGTCTAGTTATTATTATTCTTTATTCTTCCTAAACCCTTTTCTCCTACTTCTAACTACCTTTTAACCATCTCCTACATGCACCTTTCAGGGACCTTGGCTGAACTTGGGGGGAAAGAACTTTTTATCTAGGTCAAGGTCAAAGGTCAAAATCTAGGTCAAATCAAAGTTTTTTTTAAGTTTCTCAGATTTCGTCCTCATACTTCATTATTTCTTGCGATGAATTAAAATGTAACTAGATATAAGCATTCTCTACAAATTGCTCACAATATGTACGCGTTAATTTTTTACCGTTTTTGAGATATTTGACGTCAAAAAACGGCAAAAATCTGTCATTTTTCAACTTGCTTCAAATGAACCAGATTTTTTTTTTTAAATCATCTACAAGATCTCAGGAACTCAAATATGTCCTAAATTTTGACCTCCGACCTATGGTTGACCTTTGGTGACCTTCGAAAGGTAAAAAAAGTTGATTTTTCAAATTGATTTTTTGGATTCAAATTTAGGTATATTTGATCCCAAAGGACCCACTGAGGTCTAAAAAAGTAAAATTTGCAAGGTCAAAGGTCAAGGTCATCAAACTAAATCACAAACTGTGTTTTCAAAGTTTCTCAAAATTGGTGACTACAAATCAAGATTTTTTCATGAAAGTCAGGATATATATTCCTCTATAGGTTCTACACATATTAACAATTGACTATTTATTAAAATTGTGTACCAGTTTTGAGATATTAGAACTCAAAAACTGAAAAAAGGTCAAATTTCGAAACTTTGCAAGACTAAATTTCAACTTGCTCTAAATTGACCAAAGTTTTTTTTAAAAAGCATCTACAAGATCTCAGGAATCCAAATCTGACCTTACTTTTGACCTTTGACCTTTGGTTGACCTTCAGTGACCTTCGGAAGGTAAAAAAAGTTGATTTTTTAAATCGATTTTCTTGATTCAAATTTAGGTATATTTGATCACAAAAGACCAACTGAGGTCAATTAAAGTAAAATTTGCAAGATCAAAGGTCAAAGTCTTCAAATTAAATCACCAACTGTGTTTTCCAAGTTTCTCAAAATTGGTGACTACAAATCAATATTTGTTCATGAAAGTCAGGATATATATTCCTCTATAGGTTCTACACATATTAGCAATTGACTATTTATTAAAATTGTGTACCAGTTTTGAGATATTAGGACTCAAAAACTGAAAAAAGGTCAAATTTCCAAACTTTTCAAGACTAAATTTCAACTTGCTTCAAATTGACCAAACTTTTTTTTAAAAATCATCTACAAGTTGCCTGGTGTTAATATATGACCCTAGATTTGAGATTTGACCTTTGGCTGACCTTGAAATTGCCAAAAACGCCTACAGGGCCTCCTTAAGATTGCTTGCAATCTTAAACCTCTAGTTATTATTCTTTATTTATTTATTCTTCCTAAACCTTTTTCTCCTACTTCCAACTACCTTTCGACTATCTACTATATGCACCTACTAGGGACCTTGGCTGAACTTGGGGGGAAAGGAATTTTTATCTAGGTCAAGGTCAAAGGTCAAAATCTAGGTCAAATCAAAGTTTTTTTTAAGTTTCTCAGATTTCGTCCTCATACTTCATTATTTCTTGCGATGAATTAAAATGTAACTAGATATAAGCATTCTCTACAAATTGCTCACAATATGTACGTGTTAATTTTTTACCGTTTTTGAGATATTTGACGTCAAAAAACGGCAAAAATCGGTCATTTTTCAACTTGCTTCAAATGAACCAGATTTTTTTTTTAAAATCATCTACAAGATCTCAGGAACTCAAATATGTCCTAAATTTTGACCTCCGACCTTTGGTTGACCTTTGGTGACCTTCGAAAGGTAAAAAAAGTTGATTTTTCAAATTGATTTTCTGGATTCAAATTTAGGTATATTTGATCCCAAAGGACCCACTGAGGTCTAAAAAAGTAAAATTTGCAAGGTCAAAGGTCAAGGTCATCAAACTAAATCACAAACTGTGTTTTCCAAGTTTCTCAAAATTGGTGACTACAAATCAAGATTTTTTCATGAAAGTCAGGATATATATTCCTCTATAGGTTCTACACATATTAGCAATTGACTATTTATTAAAATTGTGTACCAGTTTTGAGATATTAGAACTCAAAAACTGAAAAAAGGTCAAATTTCGAAACTTTGCAAGACTAAATTTCAACTTGCTCTAAATTGACCAAACTTTTTTTTAAAAAGCATCTACAAGATCTCAGGAATCCAAATCTGACCTTACTTTTGACCTTTGACCTTTGGTTGACCTTCAGTGACCTTCGGAAGGTAAAAAAAGTTGATTTTTTAAATCGATTTTCTTGATTCAAATTTAGGTATATTTGATCACAAAAGACCAACTGAGGTCAATTAAAGTAAAATTTGCAAGATCAAAGGTCAAAGTCTTCAAATTAAATCACCAACTGTGTTTTCGAAGTTTCTAAGTTTTGGTGACTACAAATCAATATTTGTTCATGAAAGTCAGGATATATATTCCTCTATAGGTTCTACACATATTGGCAATTGACTATTTATTAAAATTGTGTACCAGTTTTGAGATATTAGGACTCAAAAACTGAAAAAAGGTCAAATTTCCAAACTTTTCAAGACTAAATTTCAACTTGCTTCAAATTGACCAAACTTTTTTTTAAAAATCATCTACAAGTCGCCTGGTGTTAATATATGACCCTAGATTTGAGATTCGACCTTTGGCTGACCTTGAAATTGCCAAAAACGCCTACAGGGCCTCCTTAAGATTGCTTGCAATCTTAAACCTCTAGTTATAATTTATGTCAAGCATTTCTGGTAAATACATCTGTGTAAGTATTAAAGTTTTTACATTTGGGCAGGGGTGAGTAGTAACAGAATTAGAATGTGTAGATCTAATCTGCCTTAAGTATAAATCTCATCTTTTTAATTCTGGATTTCATAGGGTACATCTTCTGGAGTTTTCTGATTCATCTCCTGGTGTTGCTATATCACCAATCTCTTGTATGAGAATATCAGTCAATACCCACTGGAAAGATATGGAGTCATTTAGTTTCCATTCAGGTCCATCTGGTGGTTCACTATGAGGATTTGCAATATGGGCCATACAGACAATAAGTGCTTTATATGGATGAGATGGTTACAACAATTTATTATCTAGAGATGAGATGAGTGTGACACCCATAATGACCTTGGAAAGGCACAAATAGCAAGTATAGTAAAAGACATAAAGATGACAAAAACCGCAATCAAAGACTTCCTTGATCCATTTACCATTGAGGATGAAGGTCATCTCTACGGTGTATCATAAGGAAAATCTGTGCCAAATGATGTCGCTGCAGATCTCATCTTAATTTTAGTCAAAAAGGGAAATTGCATGAAGAGATACCATCTGAGATTAGTTGAAAAAAAGATTTCATGATCTAATAAAACATATGAAATTGAAAACTATAGCAGCAAACTACAGCAGCAACAGTGACAGTGACAGTAAAAAAGTACTCAGAACAAGCTTATACAAATACATTCTGAATGAAACATCTTTGAACAGCTTTGATCTTGCTTAAGAACATAAAATTAGCCTAGAATGTCTCCTGCAGTTCCTATTGAGCCCTGTGCCTTGGGCTCTCTAGGAACACTGACTGGACTTCTTGCAAGAACAGAGAAACGCATTCCTATGCATGAACATGTACCCACAAGTGCCAAAGGGAAAGGACCAAAATTTGTAATAGAACCCAGCAAGAAAAAGAAAACTTCTAAATGTATACAAGTCATAAGGAAAACAAACCCCAACTATCCCAAACCATAATTCAACTTGAAAGGTAGTTTTGTTTCTGGATCTGGCGGAGACTGTTTCAAGATTCTACAATTGCAGATTGATTAGTTTTTGTATGTGATAATTACATCAAAAATTCTATAAAGGAACCTGAAAGAGGGGAGGGACACCTTGCCCTATTTAAGGTAGAAAAACACGAGTCCCTAAAGATTGGAATTAGTTCTTGTATGATGATGAAAACAAAAAGCAAATACAGCAAAGTGTGCTACTGGATACTTGAGTTGGAAACAAATGGAGACTGATGTCAGTGGTATTTCCTCCAATATAGACCCTGACATATATGCAGCCTTCCTAGCACTTCACACATTCACAGATGAAGTGCCATGCAGAAGGGGCAATAGCAATAGCACCTTTTTAAAAGGCAAAGGGGGAGCGCCATATAGATACACTCAACTGAATGACTCTCAAATCTGCAAGTGTAGTGGTATATTCTCCCACATGATATTGTTAATACATTAACATCGGGAGGTGAATGAAAATGATCAGACTATGATATTAATACTTAAGACTGACTGGCCATTGGCTCTGCCCCCTCCCATTTCTGCTACTACCCCCCTTGCCCCCCCCCCACAGGGAATAACTATTACAATACTAAATGTAATCAAAGAAGTTTTAATTTAAAAAATAAATCTTAAAGTCAAGTTAAACTTCATATTCATAGAGAATGAATTATCTACTATTGTTAGAGCAACACACACTTTTGATCACTTATGTAATTGTATGGTCTTTGACACTTACCAATCATGTAAATTGGAATATCCCATATATTGAGATGAATGTGAAGAAGACCCAGAAGATGCACCCCTTGAAATCCAGAACTAAATATATGAGATTTACATTTAAGGCTTATTAACTCTGCCCATTTCCAATTCTGTTACTCTCCCCCCCTCCTCCACCCCCAGACAATAACTATTACAATTAGATGTACATATATAACTTACCAGAAATGCTTGACATTAAGTATAAATCAAAGATGTTTTTAAGTAAATGTACTTCAAAAGTCAAGTTAAACTCTGTATTTATAGAGAATGAACCATATACTATGATTAGGGCGACGCCCACTTTTGATCACATGTGTAATTCTATGGTCTTTGACACTTACCAACCATGTAAATTCTTATATCTTATATATTGAGATGAATATAATAAGACCCAGAAGCTGTACGCTATGAAATATAGAACCATGTAGATGAGATTTACACTTAAGGCTGATAAGCTCTGCCCCCTCCCAATTCTGTTACTCCCCCCCCCCCTCCCCCTGTATCCCCATGCAATAACTATAACACTTAGATGTAAAAATGCTTGATATTAAGTATAACCAAAGAAATTCAATATAAATGTATCTCAAAAGTCAAGTAAAACTCTGTATTTATAGAGAATGGCAATCAACTACTATTATGAGGGCGACACCCACTTTTGATCACTTATGTAGTTGTATGGTCTTTGACACTTACCAGTCATATAAATTGCAATATTCTTTCTCTTTAAACAAATGTTTGGACTGCCCTGGTGATTTTTAGAGTGCTAAAATGTTCTGATATCTGTTGATTTGAAAAATAATCCACATTCTATATTATGTACAGGTACAGGTTTTACCAAAATTAAGGATTTTCTCAGCAAAAATTGTGGTTTCCATGGCAACCACGAGTGACAGACCATTGAAAGTTTGCATACTACCTTAAAATGATCTCATCAACTCTCAATAAAATCATTATGATGATTGAAGACTAACTGAATGAATTATTCAATGATGTTAATGTACCCCCTGTAATTTTCCTTTTTAGGGTCAAAAACTCAATTTTGACAACTTTCGCCCCGGATATGGCGCGTCAGACAAAAATTTTCTGAAGTGTCAGATAAAAATACATAAGAAACAAGTAATTTCAATTTGTTCAGAAGCGGGTACATTTTTCGGTGCTACCTCACTACCTATCAGGGGTAAGGAGCAGAAAGACATTAGATTGCACACCATATCTTTAATTGACAATACATAATTCATATTATTTCATTTTAACCAATACACTTAACTTTGACTGTTAATTTAATACATGATATATTGCATCTTAACCATTGAACTTATACACACCACAGGGTGTCTTTTCATGTCAATGCGAAATACTGTACCTGAAACATTTAAAATAAAGTGAATTGAAAATTAAAAATGATGTGCAATAGATGAAATACATAAGTAAAACTTCATGCACATAAGCTACAATGTAGTATGTGAGCTAGCACTCAGAAACTACTAGACCTTCATTCCCAAAGTAGGAAAAATTTCGAAAGAAATGCGTGACATATACGTAATTCGCGTGAAAAGTCCGAACGAAATGCGTACATTTTTTTCCGGCGTTCGTATTTTTGCTGTGTAGACGATCTTTTTAAGAAATTTTTCTACAGAAATATTTTTGCTTGACAATTACCAGGTAAAATGCGTATTTTCGTGACATTTTCTGTCACGCAAAAATAACTGGCGTGACTTCAAATTCTTCAGCAAATGCGTGACAAATACGCAAATTGCGGGACAGTTGACAGGCCTGAAGTTGGCCAACCTTTTTAAAAAGCTGCAATTATAATGAAAATTGATTATGAGTTTTCTTATGTTAGGAATGCTTTGAAGTTTATCTAGTGAAAATTTCATGAAAAATTATTTCGGTTTCCCGATATTGGACCGAATTCGGTCCAGATGCTTCGGTTCGGGACAAGGGGCAGAAAGGGTTAATATTGGAACGGTATCGGTACATAAATTACTCACCTAGAAATGCGTGAAAGCAAGTTTAAATGGTGAAAAACAACTCAAAAATCCACTCTCAATCAAATTATTTTTGCTTACCTCATACCTCGATTACACTTCCTATCAACGATAAGTGTGCGTGCTGGACCCGGGATCTTAGGTTGTTGGTAAATACTTCAGCTTTCTTACAGTATAGTTGATGGAAAGCAGGAGAAAAACAAGATGGTGTGTCGTCTAAGTGAAACTCAAGTACTGTTTTTGATAGGTGTGTTTTATCTGTGTTTTAATTCCTGAACATAATTTATTTTTAAATTCTATTTTTATTTTAAAAAAATGAACTGAAACTGCCCCGACAAATGCCATCAACGAGACAAGGGCAAAAGTTGAGGCTGAAATAGCTGAAGCCAAATCTTTAGCTATAACCACGGACGGATGGACCTCCAATGCTACTATTGGGTTTGAAACCATTACTGCCCATTTTATTGTAAGATGGTGTATAGTTAGCAGAGTCTTACAAACCAAGTCATGCAAAGGTGCCCATACAGGTGAGAACCTCGGAAACAATATTGCGGATGCAATTACAACGTGCGGCATTAGGATGGGAACATTACCAGTTATTGGTACAATTAATAATGCCAGTAATATGTTAGTTGCTGGCAAAGTAGCAGGACTAGATCTACATTTAGGCTGCTTTGCCAATACGCAGAACTTATCATCAAAGAAAGGATTTGCTGTTCCTAGTGTCATGAAACTTACCACAAAAGTAAGGAACATAGTTTCATTTTTTCACCATTCCGCTACCGCTAATGGTAATGGACCTGCAGATACCCAGGAGCAACTTCCCTCACTACCAAACCTGATACAAGAAGCAGGCAAGAACCTTAAGGACAGGGTGCATGTTTGGAAATTTTCTGCATTCCTCAATTGAGTCACATGTTATTTTTCAAACAAGAATAACTCCTTCCCCACATTGTCTACATCTTCCAAGTTTGCACAAAGAGTGCACTTATGTGCCTTAAATACTAGTATTAGCAGGGGATATATATAATATAGCAACGGGCAAATGTCCCGCCTCTCTGAAGATAACGTTGACATGTTAATTTGCCTTGCTAAAAATCTTGTAGTGCCAAAATCTAGAGGCTTTGGAGTCTTTGAGTGTTCACTGAAACATGTTTTGATATGTTAATTTTAAAGTGTTAATGTTTGATTAGCAATTAAGTTGCTAAATGACTGTTAATGTCTCATAATTCTGTTCATAAATTTCAGTTGATACAATATAAAGGGTTAATATGAATGAAAACAATACTTTTAGTATTTTTAATGATTTTTTGATGCGTTCTGTCCCGTCCCGAACGTACAGTGTCCCGAGACCATTTGTACTGTTCTGTACTGTACTGAAATAATTTTGGAACGTGACACCTCTAATCATTTCTAGGCATTAAGACATCAAGATCAAAGTGTGAATGCTCATTATTATACCAGCGCTAGACCTGCAGTGTTTACATTTACCACTTAGCGCCAGTGTGAGGTTTTAGCTGCCCTATTAATCCATCATTTAGCAGGGTCACTAACACTGGTGATGAGAAGATACAGACCCTGTTACACTTGGACTGTTTATCCTGTAAAAGGGCAATCTCCAGCAACAAAAGTGCTAGTGTAACGAGGGCATATGTTATCTAATAGTGTTTTCTGTTTTTTCAGATATTTCAGATTCAATACTTCACAATTGCTAAAGGTTTACAAAAGATGTTATCGATTCAGTGCATTAGTGAATTCAACATCTAAATGAATGTGAAATTGCACATCGTGATTTTATCACAAAATAAATAAAATTATAGTAATGAGGATACCTTTTAGGTATTTACTTTTGCTCGGCTTCCACTTTGTTGCTAGGGTACTAGAGACAAGTTTAAAACAAAAACAATTTGTTGATATGCTAAGCTGAAAAATGCTGCTATAATGGAAACTCCACGGAGAAGCTTGTTATTAAGAACAGAAAATTTATTTTAGGAGATGCTCAAGTAGAACATAATTTAGTCAGTCTATATTGTGATGATATAAATGAGTCTGAAGATACAATTAGTCAGTAAGCACTAAAACCTGCTTGAAACTGCCAAAATATGTAAGCAATGATTCAGATGCAATTACAACAATGCATAAGAATATGTCAATATGTTATTCATAATACAAGCTTTGCCAGCCACCATAACGAACTACTGTAAAACCTGAGTAAATCGACACCATTCTATAGAGAACCCCTATCAACAGTGAACATCAACACAAATGACTTGAGGTTTCTGGGAGAGAATGATTCTTTGCCTCTTCAGTTGATGCTCCTTCTGATCTGCCATTTTGTTTGCATATAAACCATAAACAGGGGTGGATCTGGGAACCAACAAGGGAGGCCCAAACTTCAGATCTGAGAAAAACATTTTGGGCCTAAAATTAAATAAAAATAAGGCCTTATAAGACCCATTGATGACCAAAAAGGCACACTTTTTGGGGCCTTGAGGCCTTTTTTCTGTGCCAATTGTTACTATCAAGTCATCATGATAAACCATGGCATCTTATTTCATGGCTAGAAGGTTGAAAATGTTTTGAAAGAATATAAAGCATTTTACAATAAGATACAATAGTCCTGAGGGTACTGGCCCAACCTGAAATTGGTAAATATTTGTTTGTGACCCGAGCCTTCAAATCCAAGGTTTGGGTTGACTTTGAGCCAATGTGACACCTCTATTCAATATACACAGGTTTTACTGTATATATAGATTATATAAAAAGCTATATTTTGTTTGAACATACAGATTAACTGATAAATTGAGAGCTTCACAATATTCTTAAGGTGTGTTTTTGTAACTATTAAAATCATATTGGCCGTTTCCTTTCTATGTACATGTAGGAGCATGACAACGAGTATTAAAGATCACAATAGAATGTACATGTAAAGGGAATATGACAGCAGAAAATGAATTGAAATTGTAGGATATTATACTACTAGTATTCAATTTGATCCCTGTGATCAATGGATTCAATTAACTCATTATAATGATAGTTATATAAAGGATAAGATTGAATTAAATTATTTCAATTATTGCATTCAAAAGATATTTAAGACTCAACAGCATCTGGAACATAAACCAAACATTACTCAATCAGAAAAAAGAATAAAAAATGCTGAATTCCAGCTTTACAGTGAATGAGACATTTCGCTATGAGGAGAAATTTGTTGGATATGAAAATAAAACTGTATTAATTATTGAAATCTTCATGGCATTATGGATAATCATAGGTATTCACTTTTACATTAATCGTTTTGTTATATATCATTCAAGTATTTAACATAGTACAAAGAAAATATTGAGTACACACAGGGTTTTGTTTGTGGCTTTGCCTTCATTGATTGCAACGAACACCTAAATTGGGAATTCCCCTTTAATTATGACGTTGGCCTTAACAGTGTTTTCAGTAGGCTTGTCCAAGATTGCGTCCCCTTAAAAAACTATGTCCTTTGAAAAAATGTTTCCGGGAATTCAAAGTCACGTTTTTACACTGGACGAAATAAAATTGATGAAATTTTGTATCGCTTTTGCTATTTATCAGTCTAAATCCGCGTTCTAGCGAGTCTAGTATGTCATTGAATGATACAGATACGATCACTTGTGAGGTATAACTTATATTCAACCACTAAAAACACATTTTCACATTTCAAAGCAATTGCCATTGATTTTGCTTTAGTTTATGGGCAATCTGCGCGAGGTTCAATTTTTTGGTTCAGTTTCTTGCTCATACGTGCATTCTTAAATAATGATCACGTGATCGCACTTGACCAATTGAAAATGATTTGAATCAGGTCTTCAGCTACCGGCCAATCATAGGACTCGTACTGATTACTGCTCGGAAATAAAGTACTGGATAACGTTTTGTCCTATCACATGCCTTGTACTATTTCTATCAGAAATCAACTTCCAGAAATAGAATTTGCCTTCAAATATTCAGTGGATTCTGACGAAATAAAGAGACTGAATGAATTAGAAACATCTGAAGCGATGATGGTCTCAGATCTCACTAAAATATGCTAGTTTTCCAGTTGCGTCCACAAAACGCAATCACTTTTTATTTCCGGGTCTAAGGGATATATTTTGCGCATATGGTAATGTAAGGACAGCATTATTGAAAACATAGCGTTAAGTAATCTGAACATGGAATCAGGAAGTCTAAGATGTGATTCAAATACAGTGTCTTATTAAACTTATGTAGCCTTTAAAGTATTAATTCATACCAAATATAATATCTACATCCTCTTTTCAGGTAATTCACTCGTAATTGCAGCGTATTGGAAATATGAACGTCTACAAACAGTTCCTAACTTCTTTGTGATTCAACTTGCAATAGCAGATCTATGTGTTGGTGCATCTATAGTATACTTGGTAGTGCATACTAATGGTTTTGTACACGAAAATGCTGCAAAAAGCATTCTCCTCTGCATCTTATCTCAATCATTGTTAACTCTACCAATAATGATGTCACTGTTGTTCTTGCTTGTTATCACAATTGACAGATACGTGGCAATCTTTTATCCCCTAAAATACCCAAGTATTATGACAAAACAGCGCATGCGAGCATTGACAGTGGGCTTATGGATAGGGACAATGCTATTCATAGCCATTTCCATAGTGGATTCTATCTTGTATAATACCAGTACCTTACAAAATGACATTTGCCTTGGTGATGAAGGTAATATGGAGACAAGAATCATGGGATACACATTTCTGCCTTTATTTCTTGTTGTTATGATTATAATAATAGCACTATATATCCAGATACTTTGGACAGTAAGGAAACAACTAGACCAACATAATAGCAACAATTCAACAAATTTACAAAATAACATAAAATTAATCAAAACGGCAGTTTTAGTCATTGGACTGTTCATCGTATGCTGGGCACCATTTGTCGTTCTTGCTTCAGGTTTCGCTTTGAACCTCTTCAGCACAAATCAGAAACAAAATATGATTATTCCTTATATGGTACTTGTCCACATTGCTGTGATGAATTCAGGCATGAATTTTATAATTTATCCAGTGAGATCTAAAGATTTTAGAGATGGTCTCAAAACTGTACTTTGTTGTAAAGAGAGATGTACAGTAACACCTTCTTTAGTTAAGGGACCAACTACAGGGATAGCTACAGCTACACAAAGAGATTAGAACAAGAAATTGGAATAATTTAGGGTCAGGGGCAGGTCTGTCAACTTGGGAACCCCTAACATGAGTGACTTACAAATGTTGAACACCTTTCCTCAAATTTTGGACACCTTGGCCCAAATCTGAACACCCTGGCCAACATTTTGAGCACCTTGGTTCAAATTTTATTGCATATAAACAACTTTTTTGGGGTTGTTGAGTTTGCTGAGAGGGCTGCAGCGCCAGCACGTTCAAACTAGGCGAGTAGGTGGCGTAGCCACGAGGTTGCGAGTTCGAGACGTGTGTGCTCCTTGTGTTTATTCATTTATGATCACTGTCTGAGCTTTCAGTTGCAGAGGCATTAACCCGCTATGGGTTCTCAAGGACAGTTGAGCAGTGTGTGTGTGTGTAGAAAATGTCTGTTGTGCTTCCTTTGGTGTGTTTGAGCGTTAGCATCAGCTGCCTATAGTCAAATCAACTAACAAAACAACATTTTTGGGGTTGTCGAGTTATCCGAGAGGGCTTCAGCGCCAGCGAGTAGGTGCTGTAGCCACAAGGTTGCGGGTTCGAGATGCATGTGCTCCTTGTGTCTTGGACACCTCAAAATTTTCGCGCTCACTACACCCAGGTTTTTCCAGCAAATGCGTGACAAATATGCAAATTGCGGGACAGTTGGACGGCCTGCAGGGGTAAGGAGCAGAAAGACATTAGATTGCACAACATATCTTATCTTTACTTGACTATACATAATTTATATTATTCAATTTTAACTAATACATTAAACTCTGACTGTTAATTTAATAAATGATATATTAAATGTTGACCAGTGAATTGAAAAAGTTATTAGGAAAAAGAGGTGTACCACTTGTTGATTATTTTTGCAGTTTCCCACTGTCATTAGTCATTTCTAGGCATTAAGACATCAAGATCAAAGTGTGCATGCTCATTATCACACCTATGGTAGTCCTGCAGTGTTTACATTTACCACTTAGCGCCAGTGCAAGGTTTTAGCTGCCGTATTAATCCGTCTTTTTAGCAGGGTCACTTACACCAGTGATAAGAAGATACAGACCCTGTTACACTTGGACTGTTTATCCTGTGAAAGGGCAATCTCCAGCGATAAAAGTGCTTGTGTAACTAGGGCATATCTTATTGAATATAGTGTTTTTCTGTTTTTCAGATATTTCAGATACAATACCATACAATTGCTAAAGTTTTACAAAAGTTATTGATTCAGTCATTAGTGAATTTAACATCTAAATGAATGTGAAATTGCACATCATGATTTTATCATATATACAAAATAAATATAAATAACATTATTGTAATGGGGATACCTTTTAAGTATTTACTTTTGCTGGGGTTCCACTTTGTTGCTAGGATACGAGAGACAAGTTTAAAACAAAAACAATTTGTTGATATTTCATCAATAATCAATCCAAATTTAAGTGTAGAAGCTGGAAAATGTTGTTATAATGGTAAATTCCAGCTCATTATTAAAAACAGAAAATTTATTTTAAGAGATGCTGAAGTAGAACTTAATTTAGTCAGTCTACATAGTGATGATATAAATGAGTCCGAATATACAATTAGTGAAACTGCCAAAATTTGTACAGTGAACCCCTATCAACAGTGAACATCAACACAAATGACTTGAGGTTTCTGGGAGAGAATGATTCTTTGCCTCTTCAGTTGATTCTCCTTCTGATCTGCCATTTTGTTTGCATATAAACCATAAACCCACTTTTTCTGTGCCAATTGTTACTATCAAGTCATCATTTAAACCTTGGCATCACATTTATTCTCAGCCTTGAGATGTTTCAGGTGAAACAGAAATATGTTATGAGTTTCATAATGTTATCAAGTGAATCTACTGCATGAATATATGGCACAATTATAAGCCTGTTTTACTTCATATTATGTTTCATTAAAGGAGAAATATTAGAAACTTAACATATAATCGCATAATTAAGCACATAATCCCATAATCATTCATGAAGAACTATAAATGTTCATGAATGTAGCGGGTTGTCCAAAAGTTTCTGTTTGTACTGTAATTTATATGCATAAAGGAAATGGCTAGAAGGTTGAAAATGTTTTGAAAGAATATAAAGCATTTTACAATATAAGATATGATAGTCCTTAGGGTACTGGCCCAACCTGAAATTGGTAAATATTTGTTTGTGACCCCAGCCTTCAAATCCAAGGTTTGGGTTGACTTTGAGCGAAAGTGACACCTCTATTCAATATACACAGGTTTTACTGTATATATAGATTATATAAAAAGCTATATTTTGTTTGAACAGACAGATTAACTGATAAATTGAGAGCTTCAGAATATTCCTAGACAACAAGTATTAAAGATCACAGTAGAATGTAAAGAGAATATGGAAGAAGAAAATGAATCTGAAATTATAGGATATTATACTACTAGTATTTAATCTGATCCCTGTGATCAATGGATTTGATTAACTCATTATAATGATAGTTATATAAAGCATAAGATATAATTAAATTATTTCACTTATTGCATTCAATAAATGCCTAAGACTAAACAGCATAAATTGCTCAATCAGAAAAAAGAATAAAATATGGTGAATTCCAGCTTTACAGTGAATGAGACATTTCGCTATGAGGAGAATTATGTTGGATATGCAAATAAAACTGTATTAATAATTGAAATCTTCATGGTATTATGGATAATCATAGGTATTCACTTTTACAACATTCGTTTTGTTATATTTATATATTATTCAAGTATTTTATATAGTTCAAAGAAAATATAGAATACACACAGGGTTTTGTTAAAAGATGACAAGTTCCCATGTTTGTGACTTTGCTTTCATTGATAGTAACAAACACCTAAATAAGAAATTCCCCTTTAATTATGACATTGGCCTTAAGTAATCTTAACATGGGATCCGGAAATCTAAGATGCGAACTTATGTGACCTTTAAAGTATTAATTCATAAGAAATATATTATCTACATCCTCTTTTCAGGTAATTCATTCGTAATTGCAGCGTATTGGAAATATGAACGTCTACAAACAGTTCCTAACTTCTTTGTGATTCAACTCGCAATAGCAGATCTATGTGTTGGTGCATCTATGGTATACTTGGTAGTGCTTACCAGTGGTTTTGTAACTGTGTCACATGAAAATGCTGCAAAAAGCATTCTTCTCTGCATCTTATCTCAATCATTGTTAACTCTACCAATAATGATGTCACTGTTGTTCTTGCTTGTTATCACAATTGACAGATACGTGGCAATCTTTTATCCCCTAAAATACCCAAGTATTATGACTAAACAGCGTATGCGAGCATTGACAGGAGGCTTATGGATAGGGACAATGCTATTCATAGCCATTTCCATAGTGGATTCTATTTTGTATAATACCAGTACCTTACAAAATGACATTTGCATTGGCGATAAAGGTGATATTGATACAAGAATTATGGGATACACATATCTGCCCCTATTTCTCGTTATTGTAATTATAATAGTAATGCTATATATCCGGATATTATGGACTGTTAGGAAACAACTGGACCAACATGACAGCAACGCCTCAACAAACTTACAAAAGAATATTAAATTAATCAAAACAGCAGTTTTAGTTGTTGGACTGTTCATGATATGCTGGGCACCATTTATCGTAATTGCTTCCGGTTACTCTTTGAACTTTTTCAGCGAATACCAGAAGCAAAATATGTTTATTCCTTATATGGTATTCTACCACATTGCTGTTATGAATTCAGGCATGAATTTTATTGTTTATCCAGTGAGATCTAAAGATTTTAGAGATGGTCTGAAAACTGTGCTTTGTTGTAAAGAGAGGTGTAGAGTAACACCTTCTTTAATGAACACTACAGGGACTGGCTAAGTGTTCAATATGTCAAAATGAAAGGTGTTTTCAGGATATAATTATTAACAGCTTCAGATTAAAATCAGTGGTTTCCAATGATGTATTAAAAAGGTCTCCGCTGCGCTGCAAAAATTCTGCACAAATTATTTTTTAACTTGAAATAATTCTTCATCTTGGACAAAATAAATCACTCCATGCATGCAATAGCCAAATTAATTATAATTTTGTGTGCATTTTGTTGTTCATTAAAAAAATATAAAAATATTTCTTGTAGAAAAACATATTGTCTTTATAACATTAGTGTTTTTTAACTTCTGTTTCAGATATTTAAGATACAAAAGTTTTGAATTAGGTGTTACTGAATCAATGTATTAGTGAATTCAACATGCATGTTAATAAATGTGAAATTGTATGTAGTGATTTTAAAACATATTAATAATAAACAAGGCATTAACATGACAAATAATTCTGGTGGTAAAACTATTGTACATGTAATGGGAATACCTTTTAAGTATTTACAATTGTTTGACTTCCACTTTGTTGCTAGGAAACTAGATGAGTTCCCTGAAAACAATAACAATCTGATGGCATATTAATGGTATCTTCATCAATAATCAAGTCAAATTAAAGTGTTTAAGCCGATGGAATTTGTTTCCAGAAACTGGCAACTCCACAGAGTAGCTAATCCCAAAGAACAGAAAATGTATTTCAAGAGCAGGGTTCGAACTGAACTTTTCTGGTAGTGAAAATAGCTATCTGAGATTTTTTCTAAGTTGCTTATTATAGAGTTTGGTATTCAAGCGCCATTTTCACAGCTTTCATTCCTAGCATTATTTAACTTCAAGCATAAAAATAAATAAATAAAATAAATAAAAAATAAAAAGTGTAGGTAATCCACAAATGACATCCATCATATGGAAAAGGTAATTTTCTTTGGAACAAGGTTACATCACCGCATGGTGCCTTGCATGGCTTATTCATGCAGCCTTCTAGACTGCTTGGCCAACTTGACAACCCCCAAAAGGATGTTTTATCAGCCTATCTGACTCGAAGGAATAGGTGTTTACACTCAAACACACCAGAGGAAACATCCATAACAATTAGCTACAGTGCTGGTATATATTAATTGATCAGTCGTTTAATTGGCATATTTTCTTGAATTTTAACATTTAATATCCCAAACTCCCACAAACTGCAGAAAAGTATACACCATAAATAATATTTACCAAAATGAGTGTCTCCAAGGCTTCACACCAGCGTATGCATAATGCATTTGTCACGAGTTTGAGCCAAAATGAAGTAGGCTAAGGGTAGTCTCTGCCAGGTTTGTTTATTGTGGTAAGCTTGTAAGTGCTCAGAAGCAAATAATTCATGTGCACAAAATGATCATATAATCTGATTGGTTTAAACTTTGCTGGACATGCGCGCAATGTGTGCCATGTTTTTTTCCAGTGATTTTGTTTCGTTTCATGGAGTTTGCGTTTCAGTGTAACTTCCGCAAAAATGGTGGACCATGGACAGAATTGACAGGTAAAATCACTTTGAAATTTCAAGAGAACCTTTTACCTGATAATAGCAAAACTTTTGTTTCTATGTGCATAATCTATCAGATAAGAGTCTCAGGGGTAGGTAGGCAAATTCATCTTCGTAGGAGCACTCTGTTTAGTTTGAAAACGCACCCTTTATTATTATTATTATATATCAGCACTGTAGACTCACAGCAACAAGATACTAATGTATTTGTGATTTACACTTTACCTTTGGTTAGAATGTAATAAAGCCATACTTTGAGAAGATCTTATAATCATGGTCATTTTGGATGTTCTGGTGTATTTTAAATGTTGATTCAATATTTGTTATCTAATAAATATAGGTTATCAAAAGAGATATTTTTTGATGACAGACAAGTGAACTGATAGATGAAGGGCTTTACTTTATTCCTGGAATATGTTTTTGTGGGATAGTCATCTTTCTATGTATGAGCATAACATATCAAGTACAAGTATTAAAGATCATAATGGAATGTAAAGGGAATACGGCTGCAGAAACTGAAGTGAATAAGGTATTGATAACAGAATTCTCTGTGTAAACTTAATCGAGTTGAGTGAACTTGAAATTAGAATAAAGCAAACAAAAAACAGAAGCAATTGACTGAATAAAACATGGACACGAATATAAAAAATTAACATAAAAGTAGACTTAAAATAGAATAAAGCAAACAAACAAAAAACATATAAGCAATTACAATAATTGAATAATACATGAACAAAAAATATATATCAGAAAATTGGGAAATAAACAGAAAAGTGATCTGACACTCATTATTTAAGGATGAAGAAAAATATACATATAAAGTTTTGCTGAACTACAGTATCTAAGAGAACTATTAAACACGAGAGGCCTGTCATCAATGGATTCATGTTAATTCATAATAATAAAGACAAAATCAGCCTTTGGAACTTAAACCAAAAATTACTCAATTAGAAAACACAATAAAAACATGGAGAATTCTAGCTTCAATGTGTCATCAATGGATTCATGTTAATTCATAATAATAAAGACAAAATCAGCCTTTGGAACTTAAACCAAAAATTACTCAATTAGAAAACACAATAAAAACATGGAGAATTCTAGCTTCAATGTGTCATCAATGGATTCATGTTAATTCATAATAATAAAGACAAAATCAGCCTTTGGAACTTAAACCAAAAATTACTCAATTAGAAAACACAATAAAAACATGGAGAATTCTAGCTTTGCAGCAAATGAGTCATTTCGCTATGATGCGATGTTTGCTGCATATACAAATAAAGCTGTATTAATTATCAATATCTTAACGGTGTTATGGATATCCACAGGTATTCATTTTATCAACATTCATCATTTTGTCATATTCACACCGGAATAGCCTGAACATGGTAAAGTCAGATACCGTTGTCACAAATGGCGGACATAACCGTCGCTTCAATTAGATTTGCATAAACTGTATGTTTAATAGGGCACCTAGACTAAATTCCTTTGGAACAACAATCAATCAAAGTGTCTTAATACTCATTGTACAGTTAATAATGTTCTACCATCGAAATAAAGTCTTTAATTTAACCGATCAAAATGAGATACGGGACAACGGACACTGTAATTACCATATGCCTTTGTCTTTCTAAATTACTCAAAATCAGATTCCGTTGTCATTGACGATATCGAAGACGCTATATTGTGGCGATTCACGACCTAATTTGATCGAAAATGGGATTTCATATGATACATTATCACAAGAGCTTAATGCATGCACAGAATTAGCAACGATAACATCCCATGAAATGAGGATCAAGTGATTAAACAGTTGATGCGACGGTTATGTCCGCCATTTGTGACAACGGTATCTGACTTTACCGTAGTCAGGCTATTCCGGTGTGATATTCAAACATTATTTAAATATTGTAAAAATATGGAAGTATTTATGTTAGTGACTTTGCCTAAATACCAAATTGATGTTCAATTGTGACTTTGGCCTCTAGTAATCTAGAGTATCAGGAAGTCACAAGTGTGATTCACAGAAAAAATATTTTTTAACCATTTTATTGTCTCTAAAGTGCAATGTGCCTTAAATACAAGATCAGGGAGTGTAAGGATTATGACTCACTTATGTCTAATTTAGTATCTGACCTTTCAGGTTACCTTGAAAAGAAATACGACCTTGAACTTATGTGACCTCAAAATTTTGATACATACCAAATGTTTACACCCTCTTTTCAGGTAATTCACTCGTGATAGCAGCATATTGGAAATATGAACGTCTCCAAACAGTTCCCAACTTCTTTGTGATTCAACTCGCCATAGCGGATCTATGTGTTGGTGTATCGATGGTGTACCTGATAGCGCTTAGTAGTTTTGTGTCGTTAGAATTTTCTGCAAACAGCATTCTCCTCTGCATCTTATCTCAATCATTGTTAACTTTACCAACACTGATGTCACTATTGTTCTTGCTTGTAATCACAATTGACCGATACGTGGCAATAATTTATCCCCTAAAATACCCAAGTATTATGACAAGACGGCGTATGCGAGCTTTGACAGGAGGCTTATGGATAGGGACAATGTTATATATAGGTATTTCCATAACCGATTCCATATTGTACAATACCAGTGTATTGCAGAATAACATTTGCATTGGGGATAAAGGTGATATTGACCCAAGAATCATGGGATATACATATCTGCCTTTATTTCTCGTTGTTGTAATTATCATAGTAGCGCTTTATGTCCGAATACTATGGACAGTTAGAAAACAACTAGACCAACATAATAGCAACGATTTGACAAACTTACAAAAGAATATAAAATTAATCAAAACGGCAATTTTAGTCGTTGGACTATTCATCATATGCTGGGCACCATATATCATACTTGCTTCTGGTTACGCGATGAACTTCTTTAGCGCACATCAGAAACAAAATATGTTTATTCTTTATATGGTATTCTACCACATCGCTGTGATGAATTCAGGCATGAATTTTATTGTTTATCCAGTGAGATCTAAAGATTTTAGAGATGGTCTAAAAACTGTACTCTGTTGTAAAGAGAGATCTACAGTGAACACTGCAGAGACTGCCTAAGTGTTCAGTATGTCAATATGAAAGGTGTTTTCTTGAGATACAATTATTAAAGGCCCCATATAAAGTTTTAACCAGTTTGGCTTATATTGTAGTCTAACCAAAGGATGAGTCTGGGAATGAGTCTGGGTATCGACTTAAAAAATATTGAAAATTGTAATGTCTGAAAAACCAACTAAATCACACATATTATTTAACTTCAATATCTTATCCTTCTTCTGAGATTACAGAAATATCAATTTGTATCACAATTATGAAGAATATTGGCATCAAAGACAATGCATATCACTTTGCTAGAATTGTAAAAAAATCAATGGCAAATATTAAATGAATTGTTTATACAAAAAGTTTGAAACATATCCTCTAAAACATTGCTTACTTTCTTTTTATAGACATTGAATGGTATTTCTGGATAAGTGAATTGGTGTTTATCTGTAATCAAGGGATAATATTTGATCACTCAAAGTTACTGAGCATCCAGTTTTGGCACTTCAATTGTGTTAGTGAAGTACACATATTTCAGTCAAATTCATGCTGAGCACAACATTTTGGTTTCAATTTTATAATCTCTATACATGACCGTGGTGATGAAGAGTCAGAATCAGTCAAAAAACCTGAACTGGAAAACTGTGCTCATTGTGAAAACTTTTTTTCTGAAATTTCTTACATCAAATGGCAGCCATCTTGTTTTTCCCCTTCAAATTAAACTGGCGGGATATTCAAAAATTGAAAAATATTTAATCCTTAATTATATTTCAAAAATATGATTTTCTTTTTCCTTCTTCATGGGTTTTAAGTTATTTCTTCTTTGTATGTCACACATGTTGCCATTGGTGTTTTTTCTAAGATAATGACTATTTTTGTTGTTGTTAAGATGCTTATTCTGACTCTCAGCAGGGGGTTAATTATGCATGCATCAAAACTCGTGAAAAAGTAAATATACTTATCAAATATAACTAGGACAGAAATAAAAACCATATTTCACATAAAGACTGAGGGACCAAAAGGACACATCCTTTTATCAAAATGTGATACTTTACTGTATTTTGTGTTTAGTGCGTTTAGTTTTGCACTTTTTCCTACTGCAGTAAAATTGCAAATAATAAGTGTATTTTATAGAAAAAACACTAGAAAACAGCAACTCCACAGAGTAGCAGATCCCAACAAACAAAACATGTTTTGATGTACATGAGCTATTTTGAAAATTTCTTCTTGAACAGAGCTCCTTTGTCTCTAGGTACCCGTATATAAAATTTGATCAAAATCTATCCACTTATATTTGAGTTACAAAAAATAATGTTTTTTTGCAAAAAAAACAGTGGCCATTTTAAAATTCAGCTTGGTTAAGTTATCGCCCAGATACACGAATGGGCGAACAAATGAATAGAAGGACAGACAGATGGATGGCTTCTCTATATCCCCCTCAAACTTTGTTTGGTGGGATAATTAACCCCTATTAGTCATTCCCTTTGCATATATTTGCATTTCATAACCACAGCTTACAATGGAATATATAGGACATTTGGCAGCAGAAACTAATTGGAGTCAGATAGTATACAAGAAATAACAGATTTCTCCAAAAATGAGTAACAATATATAAAATATACAAATATTTGGAATTTCAAAGAGAACATTTTAAGATTTTTTGTGTAATAGTTTAAGCATTTTTATGGTTTTTGATGGAGGATTTAGGAAGCCCATAGAAATATTGTAGGAGCATGTGAGGAGAGTCCTGCCCTATAGAAACTTAACAACAACATTAGGGACTTTAACCAAAAATCACTTGAAACAAAATCAAATAAAGACATGGAGAATTCCAGCTTTGCAGCAAATGAGACATTTAGATACACGTATGAGGACATGTATGAAGGATATACAAATGAAGCTGTATTAATTATTGAAATCTTAATGGTGTTATGGATATCAATAGGTAAACATTTCTACATTAATCAAAATTTGTTTATCGTGTTATCTGTAAAATGAAGCCCTCTGATTGGTCAGTTATTGTGCTGTACCAATCTGTATTGCTACTGAGATTGTCCCCGTTGATCATCTCCGTCGTAATACAGAAAATATTGGTACGGAGGGGACAATCTCAGTAGCAATACAGAGGATCACACGATAAAAACGTTATTGAATGATTTGAAGTGCAATACAGGATATATTCTGTCTCGATATTCTGTATTGGCACTCGACTTCGTCTCGTTCCAATACGGAATTTCTCGAGCAGAATATATCCTGTATTGCACTTCAAATCATTCAATAACTTATAGTATTATTAAAGTATAATACAGTCTAAATAATATTGAATATTTGCAATGTATCTGCTATGCGATTGACATTAGTTTCCATGTTTGTAACTTTAATGCCTTCATTTAAAGCAAAATTTGACTTTTAATTGTGATTTAGGCCTTCAGTATTCTTGACCTAAGGGATTTTGAGCCTACCAAATATTGCATTTTGATTCTTGACATTGTTTTGTTTTCACATTGAATTATGGCTTGGGATAGTTGGGGTTAGTTTTCCTTATGACTTGTGTATACTAAATGTTTTCTTTTTCTTGCTGGGTTCAACAATTTTTGGTCTATTCCATTGATTGACCTTGAACTAATGTGACCTCAGGAGTATCAATTCATACCAAATATTTACATCCTCTTTTCAGGTAATTCACTCGTAATTGCAGCGTATTGGAAATATGAACGTCTACAAACAGTAGCTAACTTCTTTGTGATTCAACTCGCTATAGCTGATCTATGCGTTGGTGCATCACTTGTCTATATGATGATGCTTTCTAGTTTTGTATTACCAGAAATTGGAGAAAAAAGCATCATTATCTGCATCACATCTCAAATATTACTAGTTCTACCGACACTGGTGTCACTTTTATTCCTGCTTGTCATCACAATTGACCGATACATGGCAATATTTTATCCACTTAAATATCCGAGTATTATGACAAAACGGCGTATGCAATATTTGGTGGCAGGCTTATGGATAGGGACAACACTATATATAGCTATTTCCACAATGGATTCTATATTGTACAATACCAGTACATCACAACATAACATTTGTGTTGGCGATAAAGGTAATATTGACCCAAGAATCATGGGATATACATATCTGCCTTTATTTCTAGTAATTGTAATATTAGTAGTAGTGCTATATATCAGGATTCTATGGACAGTTAAGAAACAACTGGACAAACATAATAGCAATGATTCAACAAATTTACAAAAGAATATACAATTAATCAAAACGGCAGTTTTAGTCATTGGACTGTTTGTCATATGCTGGGCACCATTTGTCGTTCTTGCTTCTGGTTACGAGATGAACTTCTTTAGCACAAATCAGAAACAAAATATGTTTATTCTTTATATGGTATTCTACCACATTGCTGTTATGAATTCAGGCATGAATTTTATTGTTTACCCAGTGAGATCTAAAGATTTTAGAGATGGTTTCAGAACAGTCCTCTATTGTAAAGAGAGATCTTCAGTGAACACTACAGGGCCTGACTGTTGTTAACCTCTTGACTACCTGGAGTGACAAGATTTCTCGTCACCTCAGAAATGACCTTGAAACCCAGAGTGACGAGAAAATTTTCAATTTTCATCCAATTTACACAAATTGTCTTTTTAAAATGTATAGAAATGATCTCTGCCGTCTAATTTTACTAAGTTGAACATCTGTAGTTGTATAGGTATGTAGTATAATGTCAAAAGGTGGCAAAAATGAAAAAAATCTCTGGTTTCAACCGATTTTAGAGCCTGGAAGAGGTTGACATATTAACAACAAATGAAAGGTGTTTTCATGAGATAAAATTATAAAAAATATAAGACATAAACAAAATTACACAACAAAGTAGCCCTCTCGTAATTAAGAAATATAGACCGAAGAGCAGGGGTAATATTGTCGAATACACCTCGCAGGGCTAGGCAAACGTTTTCTGTACCCCAAACCACCGAAGGGAGTCGAAAGCTTTTGTGCCTAGCCCTAAGGGGTGTATTTGACAATATTACACCTGCTCTGAGGTCTATATTACGATTCGAACATGAAAACTCACCAAA
Source organism: Owenia fusiformis (assembly GCA_903813345.2). Classification (NCBI taxonomy): domain Eukaryota; kingdom Metazoa; phylum Annelida; class Polychaeta; order Sabellida; family Oweniidae; genus Owenia; species Owenia fusiformis. The sequence goes on along the minus strand of CAIIXF020000006.1, from coordinate 35,347,394 downwards.
ATGTTTCGAATATTCATTATGGTCCGCCATTACTACGGCCCGCCGTTATGACATCACACATTACACGTATTATCAGGGGTTTTGATCGCGAATATACCCCAGGTGAAATGTTGACTTTGTTCACAGTTTATAGAAGTCGTGAATACAGTCATGTTCGAATTTCAATTTATGCATGTACTTAGTAGCCAAACCTTGATCTCATTTTACCCCATCACTCATCAAGTAGGCTACTGATTTAACTGAACAGACAGGAAGGAAGGTTGTCCTACTGTCTGTCAATTCTGTTAACTATACACTTCAGAGTTTCGATGTATAATTGTGAAATACTAATAAAACAACTGAGTGTAAATAAAATTCTTCAATGTTTGTATAAAACAAAAATGTAACAGTTTGTTACAGATGCCAAATTTGGAATACCAAAGTCTAAATAACGGTCACAAAAAACATTAGTACAGTACATTTCTATGTTTTTTCAATTCTTGATAATTTGCACTGATATACCCCCTATTATGGGTATCCTGCCAACCCTGTAAATGTAACACTACTAGATAATTATACTAAATGAATAAAAACAATTGTGAATATGATAACATTCCTTATACAGGGTGACCGGAAAAAAAGGAGACCATTGAAATAGGCAATATCTCCTAAAATAGACTAGTGACATCAATGAAATTTTGCATACATCAGGACAGTTCTATGGAAATTTGTTCCTGAAAGTGTCAATACAAGCAGTCAACTGGTTCAGGAGCTATGATCATTTAAATAACATGCTCCAAATAGGCGCAATTGAGACCAACGCAGAGCTGGATACATTTGGCAAATACCCTTACATATTCCGACCTTGTTATGGCATTACATTTAGCATTTATTGCCACCTTTAGGTCAGCAATTGTCTCAGGATTGTTTTGGTACACATTGTCTTTCAAATTGCCCCACAAAAAGAAATCAGGTGGATTCAAATTTGAGGTGTATGGAGACGAAGCTTATCTGACCTATGGCTTCTGACTCAGTGGTCCCACTCAGTTACAGTATCATCCTAAGGAGGTTTTGGGCAGCCCTTGGTTTCCATATTGGATTTAATTGTGCCATATAGTGGTTTTAGTAACATGGCACTATGCCCAATACCTAAAGTGACTCTTAAGATTGGGTAAATCAGCACTTTGGCAACAGGATGATGAACCACATGTCAGATAACCCTTCATTGCCATTACAGCCTAGACTTGAATCCTGCTGATTTCTTTTTGTATGGATATTTGAAAGACAATCTATACCAAAACAATCCTCAGACTATTGTTGACCTAAAGAAGGCAATCACTGCTATATGTAATGCCATAATAATGCCATAGAGGGCAGAACATGTAAGGGTAGTTTGCCATATGAATCCAACTCTGCGTTGGTCTCAATTGTGCCTATTTGGAGCATGTTATGTAAATGATCATAGCTCCTGAACCAGTTGAATGCTTGTATTGAAACCTTCAGTAACAAATTTCCATATAACTGTTCCAGTGTATGCAAAATTTCATTGATGGCACTTGTCTAGTTTAGGAGAAATTGATTACTTCAATGGTCTCCTTTTTTTCCGATCACCCTGTATAATCATTTGCATTGAACGGACTACTTTTGCAGAATGAAGGACCCATGGTCCTGTGCTCACACAGTTTGGAACCTTCAGAGGACTGTATATCCTGACTTTCAAACAAAAATATTGATTTGGATTTGTAGTCTCGAACTTTGAGAAACTTAGATAGCACAGTTGTGTGACCTAGTTTGATGACCTTTGACCTTGAAAATTTTACTTAGTCAGAGCTCAGTAAGGTCTTTTTGTGATTAAGCTGACCAAAATTTACATCCAAAAATCAATTTGAAAAATCAACTTTTTTGACCTTTCGAAGGTCACTGAAGGTCAAATCCTAAAATGTCAGATTTGAACTCCTGGCAACTTGTAGATGATTTTCAAAAAAAATTGGTCAAATTGAAGCAAGTTGAAAAATAACTTATTTTTACTGTTTTTTGACATCAAATATCTCAAAAACGGTAAAAATTTGATGCTGACATATATTAAGCAATATGTAGGAATGCTTTAATCTAGTAATGATGTAATTCATTGCAAGAAATGATCAAGTATAAGGCAAACTTTGAGAAACTTGTCAATCACAAAACCTGCCATTGACTTTATACATGAGAAATTTCCTGAAAATGACTTAAGTCCTACTTTTTGTCAAATTTTATAGAGTAAACACCAAAAGCTGTAATTCCAAGAGCTTTTCAATCTTCAGAGGACATAAGTTGCAACAAATGATGTGTTTAATGTGTTTAAACTTTATTTGCATATACAGCAACTACTAAAAGTTATTTGAAAGTTCTACTTCAACAAAGTGTCTAGTATTTACAGAAAATTTGACTTTTTGACGTCAAAATCCGCAATTTCTCGGAAACCGGGCGAACTTGGGAAATGGCAATGATAGGTCAAATAGGCATTATGGATATGCATAAAATGAATGTGGCTATGACTCAATCCGAATAGCAGTTTTAATTTGTGCGGCCAATGTTGACGGACGGATGAACGGACGTCTTGTAATACCCTTATAAAAAATTCAACCTTGAAAGTCCGAATTTAAACCGTTGCACAATCATTGTACAATCATTGATCCGATCATTTATGCAACCATGCCAACCATTACGATGCAACCATTACAATTTTGGTTGTAAACTCATTGAAAATGTTTCAATCATATGTAACCATTGTAAACGCTTGACAATTTTGGTTGCATTTCTTGCAACCATTTCAATCGAATGCAACCCTTTAAAACTATGGCAATATTATCTCAATACAACATAAAATAATTATCTTGCTCTTTAAAAAATATATTTCAAATGTATGTATTTCATGCATACATGTCAGAATTAAAATGGTTTGATCAAAAAGATATTTAAAGTACTGAAATAGTTTAGTAAACTTGTCTTGTGAATGAAAATATATTGAACCTAACTTGAATTTTCATCTAACTTTGACGGATGGTGATTGTCCCACTCACATGTATATTATCTAGATAACAGCAATGCTAAGGCATAGCAAATCCCCTCGCTGTCATGACTTTCATTTTTACAAAATCCCTTCAAAACTTTATAAGTTATTGCAAAAACATTTGACATATTTTTGCTTGGGTCAAGTCTTGGATTTTACACTTCACCTTGCAATCATCACAATTATAAAGGAAGGAAGATGTGTCTGGAAGTAAGAAATCCTTCAATCGGAAAATAATCTGTTTATTGATTTGATATTTTAGATTTGACAGAGAAAATGCAATCAGACATTACAGGATGTGTTTTAGATAATTAAGTCGATAAACATAACTTAAAAAACTCTGATTACAGTTAGACTCAGTCTCTCTAGTTTGATTAGAGTCTGCTTTGAAGGATGTGTCTAAAGAAACTATTAATCCATTAATCCATAAACAAAACAAAAATAATTTGGCAAAGCAAAACAAACCTTATAGACCGGGTGCTTTTCTGCAAAAGGTCTCTCTGTAAAATGTGGTAGGCGTTTAGTGTTAAAAGTGTTCTGACAAGTGTTTCTTATGTAACTTTTTATGCTGAATCCAAAAAACCATGTTGGCAAGCTGAAATATGATTATTTAACCCTTAAAATACCATGTTAGTCCCCCTACCCCCAAAATTCACCCCTATCAGGGGAAAAAAATTCTTCAACCTAAAATAACTTTGATTTTATGGTTTTTGTAAGTGAAATACATGGACATTGTATAAAATAAACATTTGAAGTATGAATGATACGGATTACACTTAAGAAATTTGAATAAAAGCAAAAAGTATGTACCCCAGGGGGCAAATTTATGACCCATTTTTTACTTTTCGTGTCATAACTTTTTTATTAGACAATGATGGATGCTAAAAAAATCCATGTAAAAGGCATAATACCTGGTCTACTAATCCTGCAAGAATCAAAGTAATTCCTTTGATAATTGCCTTGAAAAAAATTAGTGAATTTAAGAAAAAATGACATTTTAGCTGGGACTGATTTTATGTGTGACTATAACTGACCCCTATTGCTTTAACATTTATCCCTCTGTGTTCATAAATTTAGCATTTTAGAATAAATCTAAAATATAAAACTTATTTTAGCAAAGTTTTAGGAAGATTTTAGCTTTTTATCATGTTCAACTATTAAAAATTCATGAAAAATGATGTCTAAAATTGATAAGTTATACGTATACCCTTGGAAGACCCTTATAATTTCTTATTTATGAACATATTTGTACCAATTTTAGTTTTCTAGCTTAGAGAAATGATGTATGATATATCCTGGCTTGGCTTTCTGGTGGTTTGAACAATCTTTTAAGTGTTATCATTGAAAATTCATTCTTAAATCACAGGTCTGCAATCGATTAAATTCATGTATACCATTAGTATCATTCTACTGGTATGAGCATAAATGAACTAACTATGATTTCATAGATTAGTTGTTTGGTGCATGACATATTCCAAGCTGACTTTCTGGTGATTTTAACCATCTAAGAGGCTTAATCATTGAAAACCATTACAAATAAAGGCCTAAACGGACAGTATTAAGGTAGACTATTAGAACACCCTTATTAATTCCAGGCTTAGAATATATTGGTACCTACTACTGTCTCATAGCTCGGAGGTTTGATATATGACATATTCTGACTAGTTTTTCTGCAGATTTGAACCACCCAACAGGTCTAATCATTGAATATACTTAATATACTTGGTCTAAAATTGAAGTATTAAATAGAACCCTCTATGATAAATTCAAAAAAAGATTCAGAATGACATTAACCTCAACACTGGATCTGAATCAGAATTACAATTCTTCATAGAGCTGAACTAGGAAGACAAGGCTAATTTCATTCTAAGCAGCCTGACAATTGCATGACGTGAGAGCAAAAGTACCAATGATTCATACAAATCTTCATTTTATGGAGTTTTCTTCCCTGAACAATGTTAAGTCATATTAAACCCCCTCCCCCCACTGTCCCCATTAACCTTTCTGTGTTACTCTTGGCAAATTCTTGACAAATGGCGTATACAAATGGCGTATACTCACTTTGACAACATTTTGAATTAGAGGGATGTTTCAGTTAATGAGAGTCTTTGCAGAGTAGCAATTTTTGAAATTTAAATCCAATAGGACCATATATGGGAAATTCAAAAAAGATTCAGAATGAACATTGGATCTGGAAATCAAATAAAGCAACTGATTGATGTGATCTCGGATGACTTTTGTAAATCAGAATTACAATCCTTCATAGAGCTGAACAAGGAAGACAAGGATTACATTTCATTCTGGTAGTAATACATGGACATGGTCCAAATCTTGATACGCTTCACCATAGCCCAAAGAAAGGGAAATTGGGAGCTTCATCTCAATGTATTTCAATGCATGATCCCCTTTTTCATGAGATATGACCACCAAAGGATGCAAGATGGGGCACAGTACACTTCACTGCTGAAGTTTTGCTTCCTTGAAGACTGTAGCCAAATCCTCAGATGTAGATGCAATTGATGCTAATTTGTAAGAAGGATCATATATTGGAAATATTACGGTTGGCATTTCAATACCATTTGTTAAACAGTTAAGGAGTAGAGTACATTTGAGTTGGCTTGAATGTTTCATTCGTCAATGAGAGGGCTATTGGAAAAGACATCAGCTCATGTTTCATGATTTCATTGATGCCCACAGGTCTGTGGTTAGCTTCATATGCAGTGATAAGATTCTGCAAAACATTCCTGTCTGCCTTAACAACTTTCTGCTCGTTTATATTGGGATTAGGCATATAGTTTAAAAAATGTTGGTGCTTGCTCAGTAGAACAAGAAATGTTGTGTCTTTCATTTGACCCTGTTGGTGTCAACCTCTAAGACACAAAGACATCCAGTTGTTGTTGGCCAAACTGTCAAGCCTGTTGATTGTTTCTGTGAGTACATCTTTTGTACATATACTTTGGAGATTAAGTAATGGATCTTCTGAAAACATGCCAAACTTCAGCAGCATGTCACATATTTTATCTTCTTCCAGAGACTGAATACTCTATCTTTTATGAGTACTAGTATCTACAACTATTTTTGATGTTATGAGTATTGGCTATCAATTTTTTCAATTTTTCTTCAACATGTATTGTAATGACTTCAGTATGAATGAAATGTCCCTTGGTGTTCTGGTCCTGGATTGTGATATTGGTTCTCGATTGGAGGGGGGAGGGGGATGTTAGACATTGTTTCTTTTCACGTTAGATTATGGTTTTGGGATATATAGGGTCTACTTTTCTTATGACAGATTTGCACTTGCGGTTTGCTTTTCTTGTTGGGTTTCTTTAATGTTTTTAGTTACCCTTCCCTTTGGCATTTGTGCTTATATATCCATAGATTCTTGTTTTGATTTGCAAATTACCACCCCCCCCCCCCCTCTATGGAATCTCAAAACGCAAGTCCAAACATCATTCTTGTTTGGACTCCCCATGTGTAGCATACTGGCATAGGGGTCAATCAACTTGGTTGATTTAATTTGTAGAGCCTTTTACCACATAGTTCAATGCAAGAATCCTCGCTCAACTGCAGCAGGTACTATATTCTAATAGTTAGTGCATTTCCTCTAAGTTTACTGTGCCACACCTTCCATAATTTTGGTGGTCATGAAATAAGGGATCATGCATTGAAATGCATTGAGATGAAGCTCCTAATTTCCCTTTCTTTGGACTTGGATGAAGTATATCAAGATTTGGACCAGGTCCATGTATCAACACTAGAATGAAGTTAGCCTTGTCTTCCCTGTTCAGCTCTATGAAGGATTTTAATCCTTATTCAGATCTAATGTTGAGGTTAATATCATTTTGAATCTTTTTTTTGAATTTTCATAGAGGGTTCTATTGAATACTTCAATTTTAGACCTAGTATATGAAGTATAATCAATGATTAGACCTGTCATTGGTTCAAATCTGCAGAAAAACTAGTCAGAATATATCATATATTAAACCTCCGAGCTATGAAACAGTAGTAGGTACCAATAAACTCTAAGCCTGGAAATAATTAGGGTATTCTAATAGTGTACCTTAATACTGTCTGTTTAGACCTTTATTTGTAATGATTTTCAATGATTAAGCCTCTTTTAGATGGTTTAAATAAACAGAGAGTCAGCTCGGAATATGTCATACATCAAACTAATCTATGAAATCATAGCTTGTTCATGTTGATTATTTTGGGCAATCTTGCATATTTTGCTTTAATATTTCAGAATTATTTACTTCATTTAATGTGGATTTTGTTGTGAACATTTAATGATAATCTGTTTATAAAGTAAAAAAACTACAGCATTTTACAACACATGCCCCATGTGGCCACCACTCCAGCCAACGAAGCTGTTGATGACTCTCCTACACATACCAACATGGATTGCAAAGCTTCTGATGAAGCTATCCACTTAAAATTGAAGAACATCTGAGAATTTGTCTGACACTAGTTTTACTTCTCTAGATAGATTTCAGTCACGCCATGGACAATTGAACAACTTCCTTCACCAGATTTGATTGTGCATGTAGAGGAGAGGTGGCCACATTGGACATATGTTGTAAAGTGCTGTAGTTTTTGACTCCACAGGCAGATTATCATGAAACTTTCACAACAAAATTCATATTGAATGAACTGAATAATTCTGAAGTTTTGAGGCAGAATATGCAGGATTAACAAAGTTAACTAACTTTTCTTCGGTCCTGTTTTTTTTGACACCCTGTACCAGTAGAATGATACTAGGCTAAGACTGGCTAATGGTATACTTGAATTTAATCGATTGCAGACCTATGATTTAAGAATGAATTTTCAATGATAACACCTAAGATTGTTCAAACCACCAGAAAGCCAAGCCAGGATATATCATACACTATTTGTCTAAGCTAGAAAACTAATATTGGTACAAATATGTTCATAAATAAGAAATTATAGGGGTCTTCCAAGGGTATACCTATAACTTATCAATTTTAGACATCATATTTCATGAATTTTTAATATTTGAACATGCTAGAAAGCTTAAATCTTCCTAAAACTTAGCTAAAATAAGTTTTATATTTTAGATTTATTCTAAAATGCCAAATATATGAACACAGAGGGATAAATGTTAAAGCAATAGGGGTCAGTTATAGTCACACATAAAATCAGTCCCAGCTAAAATGTCATTTTTTCTTAAATTCACTAATTTTTTTCAAGGCAATTGTCAAAGGAATTACTTTGATTCTTGCAGGATTAGTAGACCAGGTATTAAGCCTTTTACATGGATTTTTTTAGCATCCAACATTGTCTAATAAAAAAGTTATGACTCGAAAAGTAAAAAATGGGTCATAAATTTGCCCCCTGGGGTACATACTTTTTGCTTTTATTCAGATTTCTTAAGTGTAATCCGTATCATTCATACTTTAAATGTTTATTTTATACAATGTCTATGTATTTCACTTATAAAAACCATAAAATCAAAGTTATTTTAGGTTGAAGAATTTTTTCCTCCTGATAGGGGAGAATTTTGGGGGTAGGGGGACTAACATGGTATTTTAAGGGTTAAATAATCATATTTCAGCTTGCCAACATGGTTTTTTGGATTCAGCATAAAAAGTTACATAAGAAACACTTGTCAGAACACTTTTAACACTAAACGCCTACCACATTTCCTCTAGATGAAAATGCACCTTGTCTATTATTACAGAGAGACTCTCAGTTTGATTAGAGTCTACTATAAAGGAAGCATCCTATGTAATTTAATTATTTCATACCCAGAACTTGATAAATAATTTGCCAAAGAAAATCTCCCAGATTTTCCTCCAGCTTTTTCAAAGTTTAGAGTTTTGAAAAATAAGCCCTGTTTTTGGTTTTTATTTTTTAATCATTAACACTTATTATTTAAACTGAAAACACTTTTCAGTACAAATGCTCTGCCCTAGTGAATACAGTAAAACCATGGACTTTCAATCTATTCAATGCCCATGGTAAAACAAACTAAATAAAAATGAAATAAAATAAAATAAAAAAAATCTCAAAATATTATTTGCAGTTTCATATACTTGCTATTTGAGATTTCTCAGCACTTATTGAAGTAATTGAATAAAGAAATAAACCCTCAAAAATCTGAAAACACTTTTATTTAAATTTTTACTACCCCCCCCCCCCCCCCTCTGCATGAAATAGAGAATAAAAATAAATATATAGTAATATAGTATAACACAAGATGAAAATAGATATAACAGAAACTAGGACTATGAACCCTTTTTCTGGTCAAGCATTTTAATTAGCCGTTCAACCGTTTTAATTAGCTGTTCAACCGTTTTAATTAGCTGTTCAACCGTTTTAATTGGCTGTTCAAGCATTCTGATTTGCCTAAACCAATGAGAATATCAATATGTAGTAGGTATTGTTGTGTTGAGCATTGTTATAAAAAATATTTGCCAAGAAAGAACATGGTAATTAAATCTGTTGTGAATAATGTGTTTCACACATAATATACAGTCAATATCAAAATAGTTCTCTTAGTGAGTCATACTCTTGATATTAGGTGTTAACTACACATATATGGAAACATTTGAAGACCCATTTTGCTGAGGGGGGCTGGCTGCTGGCCTGTTCATTGTACATAAACTTTTGTGGGGGTCCTAAGCTAAACCCTCCGATATCAATATGTTCCCATACAAATCTATTTATATATCGTGGGTGTAGCAATAATTCATCTACCTCGACAAAATTTTACTGAAATTATTAATTCAGATGTTTTCCAATTGAAACTGTAAAAATTAAGTCTTTGCTGCCTGAATGCATTATTACTATAAAAACATTTTCACTAAATAAAGCAATCAACTTGTGATTACATATGTTTGCATTATTTTGTACATTATATCCTGCTTCTTTTGATCATATATCAGTCTAATCATGAACAAAAACCATTGTGTCTCATCTTGTGATTTTGTTAAGTTTAAAGGAAATCTTAAGATTTTCCTTGGTCAATTTCTTAACAAAATTGGAATTTCGCTAAATTCTTTTCATAATTAACATTAAAGATACATCATTTTGGCAATATCAGATAAAGGGAAATAAACACTAGATATGGTACTTTTAATTGTGTTATTAATGTAAATGACAGGGAACATAAATTATCATATGCCATTGAGTGGAAAACTAGTCTGGTATCGCATTCATAAATCCGTACTGGAGAAAGAAACATATGAACATGAATTTAGTAATTTACTATAATAAACATGCATGTATGCTTGCAGAAAAAATATCCTAATATACTGTTGTTGAATAGAGGTAGATTCAAATCCTTACTTAAAGATAATTTTAATTCAGGTAAAATGATTATTTTATTGGAATGATACTAATTCAGGATGGTTGCAGGGGTTGAACTATGTAATCATTGAACAAAACATATTGCAACCGTTTACATTTCAATGTGAAATGGTTGCAGTTTACAATGGTTGCAGATTACAATGATTGTATAGAAATGGTTGCGCAGTCGTTGAAAAAGAGTTGACTTTGCTTGGTTGAACGCAATGGTTGCACAATGATTGCTTATCATTGTACAATGGTTTTTCCTTTGATCTTAGTAGTTGAAACAATCAGTATTCAATGATTGATGGAAATGGTTTAAATTCGGACTTTCAAGGTTGAATTTTTTATAAGGGTATATAGATACGGACGGACGGACCAACGGACGGACGCCTGGTTGATCCCATAGGCTCACTGTGTGAGCCAAAAACAACTACATGTACCTTTAAAAGTGACTTCAGGTCAACAACATTTACAAAAAATGTCATCATTGTATATAGAACAGACTACTTTTGCAGAAAAACAACTACATGTACCTAATAACAGTGACTTCAGGTCAACAACATTTACAAAAATAATGTCATCATTGCATATTGAACAGACTACTTTTGCAGAAAAACAACTACATGTACCTTTAACAGTGACTTCAGGTCAACAACATTTACAAAAACATTGTCATCATTGCATATTGAACAGACTACTTTTGCAGAAAAACAACTACATGTACCTTTAACAGTGACTTCAGGTCAACAACATCTACAAAAACATTGTCATCGGTGCATATTGAACAGACTACTTTTGCAGAAAAACAACTACATGTACCTTTAACAGTGACTTCAGGTCAACAACATTTACAAAAACATTGTCATCGTTGCATATTGAACAGACTACTTTTGCAGAAAAACAACTACATGTACCTTTAACAATGACTTCAGGTCAACAACATTTACAAAAACATTGTCATCGTTGCATATTGAACAGACTACTTTTGCAGAAAAACAACTACATGTACCTTTAACAGTGACTTCAGGTCAACAACATTTACAAAAACATTGCCATTGTTGCATATTGAACAGACTACTTTTGCAGAAAAACAACTATATGTACCTTTAACAATGACTTCAGGTCAACAACATTTACAAAAAAATGTCATCATTGCATATTGAACAGACTACTTTTGCAGAAAAACAACTACATGTACCTTTAACAGTGACTTCAGGTCAACAACATTTACAAAAACAATGGAGTAGAATACACAGAGTAAAGTACAATTCTACTAATGTATCATACTTAGTATATCAATCTTGAATTGGAATGGTGCCAAACTGATCATCGTATAGTACAACAACAGTTGTTATTTATCATTGTATCCCATATAATGACCAAATTCCATAAATATCTTTAACCAGTTACATAACCTTACAAAATGTTACTTTGTTTATTTCTTAGAAATGATTTTAAATGACTGTTGTTTAAATGTGATTTAATATCAATGTAATAAAATGGTATCCAATACAGCAGATATATCAAACTGTTACACATGAATTTTAATGACACATTTATCCTCTATATTATCAATGGTGTTAAATTCTGAGAGGGTGTTAAAGTGAAGATTAAGAACAGGGGTGAATCATTAGAGACTTTACGAGGTAAAAAATGCATTTCAAAAGTTGTTATGAATACTTTTTAATTTACTTACTATAGTCAACTTAATTTGGTGTTTGGTGCAAAAATCATGTCTAATTTTTCAGAAATACCCGAGATATGTTTTCATCCAGTTTAAATTCATGTAGGACCATTTTGATGTTAGAAATTCATAATAAAATAGCACTAATTTGTAAGTAGAGCTTATTTATTAATTTGAATTAACTTTGGCTTTAGTGATTGATTTTACTGTGCTAACACTATCATTGCCCATCAAAGTAAAACAAATTGAAATGCATCTAGCTTCAATTTTATTTGCCACATTCAGAACTTTGGCTCACTCTTGTCAAATTCACCAATTTCACAGTTATTGATCCCTAAGCTACTGAATTCGCCAAATTAAATCTATACAAAGTTTTCTATTTTGCCCGATTTTAAAATTAAATTGTGGCAAATTAAGTTGACTAACAGTATGAAGTTATGAATGCCGTGGGTAAGGTCAATACCATAATTTTATTGAATTTTTTTGAGATTATGCTTTGAAAAAGTACAATGCAATTTGGTTTTAAGTTTTGCCTTGCATTTATAAATTTGCAGACCACCAAACACCAAATGCAAATGTGGACTGAACACTGCCATGAAAAAGTTGGAGATTATTACAATATGTTACAACTTCCAAAAATCACAAGGTCCTAAAAACCTAATGACGGACCCCAAAATACTAGAACAAAGTGTCATTGGACCCAAAATACTATAACACAGACCATTAATATTGACATAAAGTAGAACCACTTTACAAACCAAACAAAAACAGTGATGGACGAAAAACGAATGAAACAATTTGGCTTTAAAATCATTAATGGATGCTTATTTCATAGCCAGGCACATTTTGACACGCTGGAAAAGATTCACACTTTACCAATGAGAGAGGATGATATCGTCATCAGTTCTTATCCAAGATCAGGTATGCCTTTTATAGAGTACATGTATTTAAGGTGAGTCTGTATGTTCGGAATTTTGATGCATTCTTCAATAGAGTCACATGCTATTTTTCAAATATCAATTACTCCTTCCCAACATTTTCTACATCTTTCAGTTTTGCACAAAGAGTGCACTGATGTACCTAGAAAAGAGTGTAAAGAATATTTTTTTCATAAAATTTATAAAAAATGAGAAAATTCAGTGACCTACTGTCAGTGCAACAACAATACTACCAAATAACAATACAACCCAAGTATATATACTTTGTTGAAGTTGAAAGTTCTCTTTTAAAGAAACAAACTTGAAATTATTAAGCAATCTTGAAAGTATTGAAGTAGTGCACCAGTAATCTTATTTATTTCAGGGATACATTGTATATGCTCCAAGGTACATCTTATCCTTCACTACAGAAGTAATATTATTTATTTCAGCGACACATTGGGTAGGTTCCATGGTACATCTCATCCTTCACTACAGCAGTAATATTATTTATTTCAGCGACACATTGGGTAGGCTCCATGGTACATCTTATCCTTCACTACAGCAGTAATATTATTTATTTCAGCGACACATTGGGTAGACTCCATGGTACATCTTATCCTTCACTACAGCAGTAATATTATTTTATTTCAGGGACACATTTGGTAGACTCCATGGTACAACTTATCCTTCACTACAGAAGTAATCTTATTTATTTCGGGGACATATTTGGTAGGATCCATGGAACATCTTATATTTCACTGTATCTTATTCATTTTAGGGACACATTGTGTAGGCTTAGTGGTACATCTTATCAATCACTACAGAAGTAATCATATTTATTTCAGGGACATTATTTGGTAGGCTCCATCTTCACTACAGTAGTAATCTTATTTATTTCAGGGATACATTGTATATGCTCCAAGGTACATCTTATCCTTCACTACAGAAGTAATATTATTTATTTCAGGGACATTATTTGGTAGGCTCCATCTTCACTACAGTAGTAATATTATTTATTTCAGGGATACATTGTATATGCTCCAAGGTACATCTTATCCTTCACTACAGAAGTAATATTATTTATTTCAGGGACATTATTTGGTAGGCTCCATCTTCACTACAGTAGTAATATTATTTATTTCAGGGATACATTGTATATGCTCCAAGGTACATCTTATCCTTCACTACAGAAGTAATATTATTTATTTCAGGAACACATTGGGTAGGCTCCATGGTACATCTTATCCTTCATTCAGATGACTTGCACGCAGCTAACAATGTCCATGTTCATGACAGGTTCACATGGTTGGACATTCCAAAACAAAGTAACATATAACTTTATATTAAGTGACTCGATGATTTTTAAATTAAAATTGATTAACTAGTAAGCTTTGTCAGGGGGCTATTTCTACCAATGATATTGCTTTGATCTATCTTTTTGAAAAATAAGGTATAGTAGGTCATTGGGAGGTACATTTTTTGTCCCCTTGTACATTTGGAATACAGATGAGGCATGATTTTGGTCTACTTTTGTTTTTTCTCTTTGGCTTCTTAACCATTTTCAATTTTATGTAACACTTCCCACTATTTACTGGTAATATGGGAAGATATTTGAGGGATCGACCTAGGATTCCTGTCAAACTTAGAACAAGCAGTGAACGTAATTGGGACACATCCTCTAAATAACTCCAAAATAAAATTGTAACAAACTGTTACTACAACGAGTGATTGTAGTAAGCCAAATCTTTTCTAGTAGCATTATCGGGTGCTTGCTATATCTATAAAAATTTCTGTTAAAATGATAACATTATATAGCTCAAATAAATGCAAAGATACTTTATGGAGGAGCGATTCTTTTGAAAATAAGACGAAGGTGGAAGTGATTTTTATCATATGAACCTAAAGAACCTTCTTGAGTGCTTGTAATATTTGGTACAAAACATTTGACATTAAAAAAGATTAGTATATAAAATTGATAAAAACACAAAAATACAGTAAAACCTTTCTATCTGAACACCTCTTCAATCCAAACACCTCTCATTATAAACAATTTTTGATCCATTTTTCGAATTTGCTATACACTACACTCTAATGAATGAAAACCTTGAAATATGAACTCAGAACCTGCCAATCTGAACACTTTTAGCTGGCTCCAGTAGCATTAGAGTTAAACAGGTATAAATCATAACAGTATGCAGACTTATTGACATGATCTTAGGTTAGTGTCTAACATTGTTGCCATCTATAGTTCAAGATAGATAGCCATAATATATCATAATCCAACCAATCAGAACAAGGTATATAATATAATATACATGCTATATTATTCAGCTGAGAATGGTTATTTTTTGATTCAGTGATATTGATAATCTTCTTCAAATTCATAATTTCAAGTTGGCAGTTGAGAAATACTATCTTTAACAAACCAAGTAAGGTGGGTGCTTATGTAGGTCAACATTTCAAAAGGTCAAACCTTGCAAACCTCTTGCAAAAGAGTTATTGGTGATTCTGTTTAATCTTTTGCAAAGTGGGGAAAGAATTTAAGCAACACTTGTATCCTAGCCTTTGAATCTGGGCTCCTACAACGGACCCCTCTCCAAATCTTTATTTTGACAAGCTCCCCTAATTTATATAAGTGAAATTTCATACCGAATCAACTGTAATCTAATATCTTGTATTCCAGTGCTCAGTGGTGAGATTGGACTAAAAGATGTCAACAAACAGCATGGCAACTTTCAGTTTGATACTTTTACTTCACTCCCCTCTCCCCGAATATTTGTCAGTCATCTGGGGTATCCCTTTATGCCTAGAGGTATTACAGATGGGACTTGTAAGGTAAGCTGCCATCTAGGGTATCCCTTTATGCCTAAAGGTGTTACAGATAGGACTTGTAGTGTAAGTTGCCATCTAGGGTATCCCTTTATGCCTAAAGGTGTTACAGATGGGACTTGTAAGGTAAGTTGCCATCTGGGGTACCTTTTTATGCCTAAAGGTGTTACAGATAGGACTTGTAAGGGAAGTTGCCATCTGGGGTATCCCTTTATGCCTAAAGGTGTTACACATGGGACTTGTAAGGTTAGGTGCCATCTAGGGTATCACTTTATGCCTAAAGGTGTTACAGATAGGACTTGTAAGGGAAGTTGCCATCTGGGGTATCCATTTATGCCTAAAGGTGTTACAGATGGGACTTGTAGTGTAAGTTGCCATCTAGGGTATCCCTTTATACCTAAAGGTGTTACAGATGGGACTTGTGAGATAAGGTGCCATCTAGGGTATCCCTTTATACCTAAAGGTGTTACAGATGGAACTTGTAGTGTAAGTTGCCATCTAGGGTATCCCTTTATGCCTAAAGGTGTTACAGATGGGACTTGTGAGATAAGGTGCCATCTAGGGTATCCCTTTATGCCTAAAGGTGTTACAGATGGGACTTGTAAGGTAAGTTGCCATCTGGGGTACCTATTTATGCCTAAAGGTGTTACAGATAGGACTTGTAAGGGAAGTTGCCATCTGGGGTATCCCTTTATGCCTAAAGGTGTTACACATGGGACTTGTAAGGTTAGGTGCCATCTAGGGTATCCCTTTATGCCTAAAGGTGTTACAGATAGGACTTGTAAGGGAAGTTGCCATCTGGGGTATCCATTTATGCCTAAAGGTGTTACAGATGGGACTTGTAGTGTAAGTTGCCATCTAGGGTATCCCTTTATACCTAAAGGTGTTACAGATGGGACTTGTGAGATAAGGTGCCATCTAGGGTATCCCTTTATACCTAAAGGCAACATCCAGTATTTAATTTATTATAGGTTTAAACCCATATTAATATTTCGTCAACATATTTGTATACCGTCAACCGGTATTTGAGTTATTGCCCGGACACATGAAGGACGGACAAACGGACGGACATCTTGTAATATATAGATACACTGTTCCACATGTTTTGTTAAAGAGCAACTGAAGCATACAATCTTTCCACAAAGATAAATTCAGACCAACATTTGGATATCTACATCATGTAGGCAGATTAAATTTTTGATTTTATTTATTTGTCATATCCAGTATTTAATTTATTATAGGTTTAAACCCATATTAATATTGAAGTCATATTTGGTAAGTTAAAATCCAGTATATATTAATTATAGGAAATACCCATATTAATATTTAAGTCATAACTGGTAAGATAAAAATCCACATTAGATATAAAAGCAGGTTCCTCAGGCTTGTGACTGGGCATAGGTGGGTTTAACGTTTTAGTCCATGGAAACACTCCCCTTCCCTGCATGGATTCAATAAATAAGACATAACTGGATCCCTGAACTACAGTATATTAACAAGTCCATGAACGCTTCAGTGTCGGACGGACGGACTGCTTTTCTATATCCCCCTCAAACTTCGTTCGGTGGGATAACAACCGTAAGGGGTATACAATACTCCTTGTTGAGAGTTGCAACAAAATCACTAATGTTATCAAAAAAAACAGATTTTGAAGAATTGACTCTTAAATCAAAATCTGTTTTACTCACACTCTCTCAAAGGGGAAAGTGAGATTATAAAGTTTTATCTCTAATATGTTTTGCACCAAAATCTATTCACTTTTGATATTGTTTGTTTCGTTTACCTAAATGAAGTGCAAAACTTATTTTTGTTTATTCAAAGAATGAAATATATGGCATGTATGGAAAATGCAATGTGAGATGACACCAAAAATGAGACTACAATTGAATATGAAAATGTTTTCTTACCTCAAGCTGGTCGTTGTGATGCGTAATCCCAAGTCCGTACTCTGCAGCATAAGTCATATGTTCAAGAGTTTCCAAGGCGGGGCTGAAGTTTCGGAGGCTGACTTTCGAACACTTGATAACATCTTGGATGATAACCTCACACAGCAAAATGACAGATGTAAGTAGTCTGGAACATGAAAATAATTTTTTATATTTATTAAGTGGCACATAGTGACATAAATAATGTCAAAAATTTCACAAATAAAAAAATATATGAAAATATAAAAAAATATTTGTTTCCTGATCAGATGATTCAAAACGTCAAGGTGCCCAGAATAGAATGAGGGTATCCTCAGTCAACAGTCGAAATCCCTGGACTTCCTGATCGATCCATGTACATGTACTTATGTTTCTTCAATGGGAAGTTTCTATTTCTTATAATAGTTTAACCAAAGCGTATTCATTTTGGTAGAAAGAAAAGAGGGTTGAATTGAATTAATAATTAAATAGTATTATGAATGTATATTTTTCTCACGGTTTAGTTGTGTATGGCACCTGGTTCAACCACCTGTCTGGCTTTTGGGCACAAAAAGATCATCTAAAAGTGCTGTTCATTAAATATGAGGATATGGTGAATGTAAGTCATTTTTGTCAGATATTTGTAAGTGAGGTCAGAGGGGGGGGGGGGGGGTATTTGAATTGTTTTAAGTGTCAACATGGCTCATAAAATCAATAGGAACACAGCATCACGAAACTCATGAAGAATTTTTAACGCTACATGGTTTATTACAAAATTTGATAATTCTGACAATTTTGGGGGAAAAATATCAAATTTCTTATTCAAATCTACACATTTATTGTTATTCTTTTAAAGCGGAAATAATGTCAGGTATTCTAATCATCATTATATGTAGTTACAATACTACTGAATAAAATGCAATAAGTTGAAAATCTTGTTATGTGTTAGTTTTTGTATAATATTAAAAATAAAAATCATAAATTGACCCAGTGACCCAGTTGTCTGTTGGACGGGGCTCGCCATATTTCCCTCAGAGACCCGGATGTAGACCGGAAGTGTGACGTTTCTGCGACCTGAGCCGCCATCTTGAAAGCATTCACAACAAAGGAAAATGCCTATGTGTTGTGCGGTAAATTGTTCAAATATTTCCACTAATAGAGCTAGACTTGGGATAAGGACTTTAAAAGAAATGCCTGAATGACAGTACGACAGTCGGCTGGTGACGGTAGAATTAAAATCTGTCGACAGTTAAAACCAGCTGTCGTTGTCGTGGACCGAATCCCCGGGGAATAGAACACATTTAAAACAGTGTCACTTACTATAGTTTCTGAAAAGTTTCATGCACGGCTTTTAACAATCAAAGATTCCCACTTATTATTGTCTTGTTTGTCGTCCTATAATTATCCTGGGGTTGTGTTTTTTCTTCCCAATACGGGAAAACATTTTGAATAAAGAATTTACAATTCCGCCATCGAATAAGTAGGGTAATCTGCAGCAGTTTCGTTTTTGCTTCAACTCTTCGCGCATGCCTAGTAGTTTGAAATAATTTACAAGTGCGCATGTGTTTTGGAATTAAGCCAATCAAACTATTCATTCTAATGCGCATGAACTAGATTCCGAATCAAGAGGAACTGGCGCAGATTGCCTCAAATGCTGAAATCGCTCTTCAAAAGCTCTTCCAAATTGATTGGTGAATAAAAATGAATAACAACTGAAGTTAGAGCGGTTTATTTAGTTCGATGTCAGGATATTTCAAGTAAGTATTGATAATATAGACGCTACAGTGATGATGGTTCTAGACACGCGGGGCAAGTTGTTTTAGCTGATTTTCTCCTCAAACGGCGTAGATTGAACACAATTTTACTTCCGGGTTTACCCACGACAGTTTGCTATCGGCAACAGAAATAACACTGTCGTTATCGACAATGGAATCTCACTGTCGTTCGGGCAGTTGCCATACCATACATATTCTCTCACAAGAAACCAAAGAAAACGGATTCAAGGCGAGCAATCCGGTCCCAAAAAGAGAACTGAACCAGGCCATGTGCCGGTTAGGTCGACGCCATTTTGAAAAAACTTTTTGAATTGTATCGTATCGTATCGTATGTCTTTAATAGCTTTATAACTTAATACCATATTTGTGAAATAAATATAACACACTAGGTCTAAGAGCCTTTAAATTGTTTGTTGTCTACTGTAAATACAACAGAAATACACCTCAATGGTGATCGAAATGACGAACCTTGCGTCATCGATCGCGATCATTCATGACGGGGAATACATTTTCAGTTCTGCCTTATATTTATAACAGAGTGTCAAAAATCCAATTAATATCTGCCATTCGTCATTTTATTAAATAAAAGATCCGAATATGTTTAATCTTCAAGCAAAACAATCGAGAGATAATTGATTGTCAACATAAAATTAACGCATTTTCCTGTCATGCCGGTAACCAACGTTCACGAGTTGGTCAGTTTTTGGTTTTGATTGGCACTTTGGGAGTTAATTCTATGAATTGTAAGTATTGATGTGAACATGGTCATGTTTTTCTCGAACAGGTGATATCATATTATAGTATGTCAATATGCCAAATACATCGTCAAAATCTTCAAATTGCTCCATTTTCTTGTTAAGAAGTTCGTAATATTTTTCAATGTGGCCGCCCCGCTACAATTGCGCATGCGCATTTTTCGGGCCAATCAAAATGCTGAATTTGTCGAGTCGCAGTGACGCAGCTCATGAATATTCATAGGTAGGTTATGGCGACCTCCATAATCCAGGTGAAGATCCAATACCTCAAAATTAATTCCAATATATCTGCCGATGCATTAGAAGATCGTCGCTCATACCCGGGTCATGTGTTGATTATAGACTTATTATTCTGATGAATCATAGTTTTTACTTGAGGTTATTATCCCTTTAAAGTGTGTACTCTGTATATGTGTGAATTTTTTCAGATGTTATTTCAAGATTGGTAACTAAGTGAAGTTCAACGGATCCACAAACTAATTGTCAAACTACAAAACAAAGGCTTAAATAAATTGGTACTCGATTAGAAATTTTTCAAATCGAAATTTTTATTCAAAACATTGATATGAATAATTTCACTTTTGTTGTCCAAAGGACCGAGCAGAATATATTACTTTTTATTAAAATTGATTGAGATAAATAATTTTACTTCTCTCTAAAGGACCTAGCGGAATCTGTTACTAAAACTGCAGAATTCTTGGAGAAAGATCTCACGGAAGCTGAAAAAGACAATATAGTTGAACATCTTACCTTCAACAAAATGCGAAATAATCCCAAAACAGGCAAAGTATTTGAGACAATCAAGGAGAGATCAGGACACGACAACAGTGCAGGTCATATGAGGAAAGGTAAGTTATATCAAGGTATTGTTTCCTTAAAATGTTATTTTTAAATGTTTCATTTATCTTGAAATGTTGTTAGATCTAAAATGTGGCTCTATGATTGTTTATCAGCTTTGAGATTTTTAATTTTTTGATTTCTGCTCTTGAAGTCATTTTTCATTAGACTTATTTTATTATTATGTCACCACCAAAAGTGGTGACATATTGTTATGGTCTCCGTTTTTTTTGCGACGGCGGTTGGAGGTTGGCGTCCGGCGTCCGGCGGTTGGAGGTTGGCGTCCGGCGTCTGTAACAATTTCTTACAACTTCCTATAACTTAACAAATACTGTTTAGACTGACTTCAATTTTTTTCTAAATCATCTACATGTTCTCAGAAGTTCAAATCTGACTTTAGATTTGACATTTGACCTTCAATGACCTTCTCAAGGTCAAAAAGGTCTTTTTTCAACTTGCTTCACATTGACTAAATTTTTTTTCAAAATCATCTACATGTTCTCAGAAATTCAAATCTGACTTTAGATTTGACATTTGACCTTCAAATCTGACTTTAGATTTGACATTTGACCTTCAATGACCTTCTCAAGGTCAAAAAAGGTCAAAAAGGTCTGTTTTCAACTTGCTTCAAATTGACTAAAAAAAATTTTCAAAATCATCTACGTGTTCTCAGAAGTTCAAATCTGACTTTAGATTTCACTTAAGATTTGACATTTGACCTTCAATGACCTTCTCAAAGTCAAAAAAGGTCAAAAAGGTCTTTTTTCAACTTGCTTCAAATTGACTAAATTTTTTTTTCAAAATCATCTACATGTTCTCAGAAATTCAAATCTGACTCTAGATTTGACATTTGACCTTCAATGACCTTCTCAATGTCAAAAAAGGTCAAAAAGGTATTTTTTCATCTTGCTTCAAATTGACTAAATTTTTTTTTCAAAATCATCTACATGTTCTCAGAAGTTCAAATCTGACTTTACATTTGACATTTGACCTTCAATGACCTTCTCAATGTCAAAAGAATTCAAAGAGGTATTTTTTCAACTTGCTTCAAATTGACGAATTTTTTTTTCAAAATCATCTACATGTTCTAAGAAGTTCAAATCAAACCTTCTTAAGGTCAAAAGGTATTTTCCAACTTGCTTTAAATTGACCAAATTGTTTTAGGTGGTGACATTTTGTCATGTTAATGCCTTGTATCAAAATGTAACTATTGCCTAAACTATATCTTTAAATCATGTAAAAATAATGCCGTTTAATAGTTAAGTGAATTAATGAATTGTTGTATATATTTTTCCAGGTGTAATAGATGACTGGAAGGATAACCTTACGGTGTCTCAAAGTGAAAGAATTGACTCTTTCCTTCAAGACAAAATACAAAAACTTGGACTTGAGTTCCAATATGAATAATAAAAATATAACTATTATATTTATAAAGATGTATATAACAAAATGGCAACTCCATGGACCAAATGAACAATTATGTATCTCAAACATTAAAAGCTAGCGTATCTAGACGGGGGTGTGGAGGGTGCACGGCTGCACGCCTCCTCCAAAAAGTCAGAATTTCAACTGGAAATCAAAATAGAAGGTTATGGATTGTCAATAACGCATTGCATATGCTTAAATCAGACCCGGGATTTGGACCTACAGTGCTACACTCCTGAAATTGGTCAGAATGCACCAAATTATGTTCAATTTTCACATTTTTCTGGGGGGAGAACCCTCCAGACCCCCTAACACAAAATCCTGGGTCCGCCCCTTTTAAAGAATAGTAAAAAGTAACCATAAATGCCATAAAAAGGGTTGTGTTGTTGTTTGTGCTAAATTCAAAGTAGAACATTCAGATATAAAAGTCCACAATGGGAGCAGGAGATCAAATCAAATCAATATACATTTTCTCATCATAATTATTATTTACTTACATTATGTTTTAAGTTTCAATATCACAAGGTTTTGGACATTTTCTTTGAATTTTAATCTAGGAGATTTTTGAAGCAATCTTACATGTTAAATTAAGGGTGGTCCAAAGAGGTGGACCCTTGCAGCAAGCTATATCTCAATCATTACTTGCATTAATGAGCTGATATTCTCACATGTTTCAGAGGATTGTCTGAAGTTGTTGTGGGTATCAGTATTGCAGAATTAATATGGCATCAACAGACATGTTTGATTTTGGATGATGTGCTCAATCAATGCTTCATGGTTCTGGATAACTGCTGCAATGCAAATGTTGAAGTTGTTCACTGCTTATTCCAGCATATCTAGGGGTGTTTCCTTTAAAACTCGTGAGAATATATTAGCCCGCGGATGCATATAATAACTGAAATGTAGCTTGTTGCAAGGGTTCACCTTTTTGGACCACCCTGTATATGAATAAACCCACTGAATTTTTGCCATCTATTGAGAGTCCTTAGCACCAGTCCATTGAACGATCTGAATTATTTTGGTTAATACATTCCTATAAACAGTTGAAGTATTCCATTTGGAAAATATTCAATATATCAAACAATAGACTAGATGCGAAGAGAAATAATCTTGATTTACATCATTGAATATTCAAAATTCAGTCAAAGTGATGTCATATTTGAAATCTACGTACAAAAGTACGTCTAAAAATAAAGTTTCGAAAATTGTTTATCAACTTTGAAAATTTCATTTTTTGAAAATCTGTCGGGTTCAACCATTGTTCGGGTTGATTCCCCATAGACCCCATGTTACAAAATCACAAAAAGTGAAACATCTTTTCTTGAATTGGACAGATAACATTTTCTTTTACTGGTATATTTTAATTTGCATAACTATTAGAAACATAAGAGTTATATGAAAATTGAAACATTAAAACAGATGTAATTTAAGTTAAAGGGAATTTTCTACTATACCCAGCATGATGCTATCTGACTCGAACAAGCCACCTGGTGGTGAAACTGGTAACTACATGTACCTACTCACATCTGCATGATTTAGTCAGTTTTTCCAATTATATATGCTTGTATCTAGCACACACATGCTCCCATCTATTTATCCAAGAGGTCAATTGTTGAAAAAGCAGTTGAATTCATTATTAATTAATCCTACATCTGGTCAAAATTTTGGAAATGCATCTGATCTTGGTAACCTTCACCATGGAAGAACTTTTCAAACTGGTTACAAAAAGATCCATTTTGGCTTGATGGTATGATTTTTATTTTTCCATTATTTCACAAGATATAAGCAATTTTTTCTCGATCTTTTTGGCACAAATGTGTGTCAGCCTCAAAATCTTAAGATAATCAAAATATGCTAATAAAAAGGTTGTGAAAAATTACTGCCTACATCTCAGTTGTAATCATAAAAATCATAAATTTGAGGCAACAACATTTTGTTAGGGAAGATGAGTCGAACTTCCAATTCAAGTATGAGTACTTCATCAGAGGCATTTCGATCATGGGGCTATTTTGACATTGGCTTATATTTCCAAATCATGAAGTCTGCTAAGTTTGTTTTTGAAAATTTTTTAAAATGAATATCCTAGATGCGAGTAGAAATGATCTTGATTTACGTCATTAAAAATTCAGTCAAACAATTCAGTCAAACTGATGTCATATTTGGAATCTACATGTAAAACTACAACTAGAAACGTGGTTTTGCAAAGAGTTTATCAACTATGAAAATTTATTTTTCTTTGAAAATGTTACTTCTAGGTCGGGGGGATTCCCCATAGACCCCATATTGTAATACCACAAAAAGTGAAATATCTTTTCTTGTGTTGGGCAGATATATTTTCTCTTACTGGACATATTTTAA
The DNA here is from genome assembly GCA_903813345.2 of Owenia fusiformis. Taxonomy (NCBI): domain Eukaryota; kingdom Metazoa; phylum Annelida; class Polychaeta; order Sabellida; family Oweniidae; genus Owenia; species Owenia fusiformis. The sequence continues at coordinate 35,322,568 of CAIIXF020000006.1, read as the reverse complement.
TTTGTATATCTATCACATACATAAGGGTAATATGAAAAGTGAACCACTAAAACTGATGAATATTCAAGTTTAAAGGAATTTTGTAATACATGATATATGTTATTTCCCCCGAATCAGCCAACTGGTGGCGAAACTGGTACAGTGCTGATATATAATAATTAAGGGTGCGTTTTCAAACTAAACAGAGTGCTCCTATCAAAATGAATTTGCCTACATACCCCTGAGACTCTTATCTGATAGATAGAATGCACAAATAAAACAAAAGTTTTGCTATTATAGGTAAAAAGTTCTCTTGAAATTTCGAAGTGATTTTACCTGTTAATTCTGTCCATGTCACGCCATTTTTGCGGAAGTTACACTGAAACGCAAACTCCATGAAACGAAACGAAATCACTAGAAAAAAAATGGCACACATAGTGCGCATGTGCAGCAAAGTTTAGACCAATCAGATTATTTGATTATTTTGCGCATATGAATTAGTTGCTTCTGAGCACTTACAAGCTTACCACAATAAACAAACCTGGCAGAGACTACCCTTAGCCTACTTCATTTTGGCGAAATTTCAGCTCAAACTCGTGACAAATGCTTTATGCATACGCTGGTGTGAAGCCTTGGAGACACTCATTTTGGTAAATATGATTTATGGGGTATACTTTTCTGCAGTTTGTGGGAGTTTGGGACATTAAATGTTAAAATTCAAGAAAATATGCCAATTAAATGACTGATCAATTAATATATACCAGCACTGTAATGTCTATGTCTATGTCAATAATCCGCAAAAGGCTAATAAGCCCATATAAAGCAGATATATAATTTAACAGTGATAGAATTTGAATAGAATATAATTTAAAACCTTAACATTTAAAAATAGATCTATGGTTTACAACTCATTTTACCTGGGGAGACTGTCAGGCTAACCGCGTTGACATCACCCCTCTTTACCAGATCTATATTAAAAACACACCTATTTAATTGCAGTTATTGACATAGGCATAGTATGATGATTTAAAACTACTTAGACTGTCACAGTCTAAGATGTCACCAGGTAGAGTGTTCCATTTAGCTATTGTCCTAGGGAAATAGCTAAATTTGTATGCATCCGTTCTAGTTGATGGTTGTATGAACTTAGAAGGATGATACAACCTAGTGTTGGTATTGATCTGTTGGCGGAAGTATGGAGGCACGTCGATGGCTGCTAGGTTCTGCTTTCCTTTGTAGAAAAGGAAAACTCTAGCAGCCTCTCGACGCTCCTTCAGTGGCTCCCACTGTAGGTCTTGAAGAGCTTTGGTGACGCAGCCTGGTTCCCTTGAGTGACATTTGGTTACAAACCTGGCTGCTCTTCTCTGTACCTGTTCCAACATATCAATATCTTTTTGTCGGTACGGATCCCATGCCGAGCTGGCATACTCTAAATTAGGCCGGACTAGTGACTTATACGCCTGAGCCTTCACTTTTTCAGGGCATTGATGGAGGTTGCGCCTGAGAAATCCAAGCACCTTATTGGCTTTGGATACAATAGTTTGAATATGTGTAGTCCAGCGTAAGTTATTTGTGATGTCAATTCCTAGGTATGGGATGTGTGTTACCGACTTAAGGTTTTCCCCTAGCATGGTGTAATTGTGCATGATAGGGGATTTACCTTTGTGAATATTTAGCACATAGCATTTTGATGGATGGAATTTCATTTGCCATGTTGATGCCCAGGAGACCAGTTTATCAAGATTCTCCTGTAGTGTTAATGCATCTTGCTTGCTTTCGACTGTCATGAATAAAAGGCTGTCGTCGGCAAAAAGCTTAAGACTGGCTGAGGATGATAGGTTATTGCCCATATCATTGATATAAACAAGGAAACAGAGTGGTCCAAGAACTGTTCCTTGAGGAACTCCTGATTTTACTGGAGTTTTTGAACTTGATTCACCATCGAGCACTACCTGTTGTGATCTTCCCACAAGCCAGGATCTGAACCAGTTCAAGTTATTATTGCGAATTCCATAATAGTCGAGTTTGAGCAAGAGGCGTTCGTGAGCCACCGTGTCAAACGCTTTGGAAAAGTCTAATACCAACATGTCTGTTTGTTTATTGTTGTCGAGGGCCCGAGCTATATTCTCTATTGTATTGACAAGTTGTGTTTCACATGAGTGCTTTGACCTGAATCCATGTTGGAATTTTACTAGAATTTCATAGAGGTCAAAGTGGGCCATAACATGATGGAATATAATATGTTCCATTATTTTACATGGAACTGACGTCAGAGATACAGGCCTGTAATTCACAGCCTCATCTCTTCGTCCCTTTTTGTAGATAGCAGTAACATTGGCATGTTTCCAGTCCATAGGCACTAAGCCTTCATCGATAGACTGTTGAAAAATTATTTGAAGGAATGGTGATATGCTGTCACTGCATTCCTTCAGGACCCTAGTCGGAATAAGATCGGGTCCAGTGGCTTTTGATGGATTTAGGCCAGTTAGCAATTTGTGAATTCCTTTTGTCGAAATTTTGATATTTGGCATTTCAGGAATTTGACTAGGTACCATTGTCGGTAGAGTGGCATCCTCATCTGTGAATACAGAATTGTATTGGTCATTGAGGATGTTTGCTTTCTGGGCGGCGTCTGTTATTTCGTCGCCATCTTTGTTACGCAGCACGCTGATACCTGATGCATCTTTGCGTTTAGACTTTATGTAGCTCCAGAAGCGTTTGGTAATGCCTTTGTGCTGAACATTCTCATTTATGATTTCGCTTTCATCAATGTCAAGCAGATCGTTGATGTAGCACTGATGTTCTTTACGAATTTCACTATGGATTAATTTCCGTAGTGATTTGTATTTATGCCAATGATGAGGTTCATTTGAACGTTTGGCAACATTATATCGTCTTTGTTTCTGTCGGATCATTCTCAGTATCCTGGTGGTAATCCAGGGTACTTTGAATTTCCCGCTTAGAGTTTTACTTGGAATATGCTCATTGATTGACGATATTAATGTAGATTTGAAGGAGGACCAGTTGTCTTCAACTGATCTACTTTCACAGTTCTCTTTGAATTCGCTGAACTTAGATCGTAGAGTCTCTTTAAGTCCAGTCCATTCTGCCCGCTTGTATATGTGGACCTTACGAGGCTTCTTTTTCTGAATTTTCATTTTTAGGTTTATATCACATAGGACTGCCTCGTGATCACTCATGCCCGGAACCACCGAGATTCTTTCTGCGAGGTTTGGGCATGTAGTGAATACTAAGTCAAGGATGTTATTTTGTCTAGTTGGTTCCTTGACTAGTTGGGTTAGGCCATGATCATCAGTTATTGTAATCATCTTCTCATTAAGATCATTAGAATATTGAGAATTAGGCCTTATAGTTCCTTTCTCCCAATCGATGTCTGGTAAGTTGAAGTCACCACATAGGAAGATGTTTTTCATATGTGTATTACCATTAGCATAAAGTTTATCGAGGGATGTTTGGAGCGAGTCCAAAGCACCAGTATCGTTGTTTGGTTGACGATAGAAGGATCCAAACAGTATGTCCCCATTTGATAGAGATGCTTTGGACCATATGATTTCGCAATCAGCTGTCGCTTCATATTCGACTGATATGAAGTCACTTTTGACTGCGATAAGGACACCGCCAGCACCTTTCTTTCGGTCTTTCCTGTATGGAGGTGGGCTAAGGTAGTCTTGACCGAATATCCATTTGCTGTCGATGGTGTTGTCCAGGTGAGTCTCACAGCCTATGATGACATCTGGCTTGTGAGTTTCAATTAGTTGTTGAAGGTGTAGTTGCTTCTCATGACTAATTAGACTGCGGAAGTTGATAGACATGAGGCGAACCTGGTTTCGCCTCTTTCGTGCAGTCAGCCTCGGTGGTTCTGATTCGGTAGAATCAGATGATGATGACGAATTGTCAAGATCAGAGAGAGCGCTGAAGGAGTTTGTTACCGAGGAATGAGAAAGAGTGGAGTCATTGAAGAAGCTGTTGGAAAAATTAGGTAGGGCACATCCAGGACAGATCCAGGTGAAACTGCCCGCGTCAAGAAAAACATTGTACTCAGCAGGGGAAACATTGCCACATTTGATGTGTACCCATGTGCCGCATTCATCGCATTCAAGGGCGCGATGATTCTTGGCAACTGCTTTGTGGCACATACCGCAGGGAAATTTAACAGGACCTGGGTTTGGGTGGATGTCACCACTAAGAATAAGACATAGGAAGAGCAGTGGTGTGGAAGATTTCTTGTGAAGGATTCCACGAGAGCCAACAATCTTATGGAAACGTCGCAGTTGCATCAACTGTGTGTATGACTCTGTTGAAGGTAAGTGGTTTCCATGATCACAGAAAAATGACTGGACTGCGAAAACAAAGCAGAGAAGGAGCAATCCATATCCTTGGAAACCCATGACGAAGAGGTAGGTAAAACCCGTTAGCTGAAAATAAGAAAATTCGCGCAAAAATATGAAAAATACCGCGAAAACCGAAGTTTGAAAAATACGAAAATTAAAACTGATTTATCCCCAAAAGGGGGTCCTGCTATAATTTAAATGTCGTTGATTATTAGAAGTAAGTATGTAAGTTATTAAAATCTGGAGGCTTTATCGAGAATAAATTAGAATTGCGCAGGTAATCGATGTAATTATGATTTAATTTTCGTAAGAGAGAAGAAAACATCCGCCATTAATGACGCATGCGCACTTCGGGGCCGCATGCGCACTTTGTAACTACATGTACCTACTCGCATCTGAGTAATTGAAATGTCTTAACAGGCAAGATCTTAATTCAACATGGCTGACCCCGGAAATATGAATTTGAAATTAGCCCATGGTCGAAGCAGCTCCATGACAAAGTAGGCCTAGCCCCATACATCAAAATTCGATGCATCTCCCCTAAGCTTACTGAAATGAATCTGTTTTCTTGAAGACTTCCACTTGTTTAGCAATACTAGCTGCTCCAAAGTAGAGATAGTGGGCCAACACTGTAACATATGTCGAATTTAGGTTTAAAGTAAGTTTTGGAAGAACTTTGATTCCCATCCCCATCCGTGTTCTCTCAGTGTTGTTTCATTGTCCTCTGCAGAGACGGATTGAGAATCCAGTCTCTCGAGTGCAATCATACATGGATTTCAAAGAATACATGTGTATTATTAGAAAACAAGTGTTTGTGATACATGGATGAAAACCATACGAACCTTGTTATTCTCACAATCATTACAGAGTTATCATTAGGCCTAGGAAACTATGTATCAAACAGAAACATGATAAAATGTCTGCCAGTCTGCGAAAAACTTTGGAAGAACACATTCCGAAAATATGAACAAATATTTTTATTTAGGAAAATCATCATCAATGATTAGAACACAAATACAGATTCAATAAATGATAGAAAACCACTGTTCATGATGAAAAATACTAAGAAATTATCTAATTATACTATAAGGCGTAGTTAAATGAACAAACTCACCATTGGAATGTGTTCAACTTTTGATGGCGCGAAAAACGACCGGAAAAGTTTTGGTGTTGACCGTTGACCGAATATCTGGAGATTCTAGTGGAGAATGAGCGATATGACTAAAGTCCACGCACGGGACGATTTCATTGGTAAGTTGAATTCTATGGCTTTATCTTTACAGATGGCAGAATTTTTCTTATGAAATTAGGTGAAATACCCGGGGAAATATCCCGGTTCAACACTGTCTGTGTTGTGTACAAAATTTGCCAGGGGTCCTAGGCTGAATCCTCAGATATCAATATATTCCCATACCAAAATGTCAAATTTGAATGTGTTCCCATACCAACCGATATACATGTAGTGCCCAAAGCCATCCCAAATGCCCAAATATGAAACCAATGCCATACCAAATGTCAAAATATAGGACCAATGCCATACCATGGCCATGACTGGTCCAAAGTAGAATATTTCCTGGGAAAAAAAGCTATTTATTTAAACTGAAGAAGGTCCCAAGAAGAAGGCGATCTTTGAGGAAAACGAACCAAAACATCCTCGTATTAGGATATGTGTAACTACTAGACCAATTCCATGCCATAATTGTGAGATAACATATTTTCCATGACCATTCTCATACCAGAAAGTTGGCAGTATACCCGGGCCTCAGGTTCAAGGCTTGAGTTAACAATGAAAACTTACCGCAAAAGGATCGCAGTATTGTCAGGTCTTCAAAGATTGTTGGAGAGTTTGAAATATTGATCGTTGTTCTTCACATACGGCACTGCCAGTATAACAGTGCGCGTAAAGGGAATTGCGTCAATGCGTACCACCTTCGTTTGCGCAAATTTTCACCAGTTAGTTTTTGAATATAACATGTCGTTGTGATGTTTAATCGATGCTAACATATCCCTTACATTTTTCTTTATCTTGGTGTGAAATAACATGCTATAATATTGATTAACATGCCAGAGATTGAAATAATCTTATTCGAAGCGTTATTAGAAAATTCGAGGTGTCTGAAGTATGTGGGGGTACCCAAAATGGCCTGTCACCGAAGTGATACGTGAACATAGTGTTGCTGTTCCTTGTACACAAATGGCATACAGTCGCTATGTTACATATTATAACGTATCTTCGGTATATCTACTATAAAAAATACCTAACATCGCGATCCATGTTTTAACTTTGAATTCTGTCACTCAGTTGTCTATGACCTTTGGTGATCGTGTTACATGTATTTATTATTTATTATCAAAAAATTGGCCTTGAATTTTCACAATTTAGGCCCAATTTTTGGTTTTAGGGGCCCCAAAATTTTTTTCCTTGTAAGCGCAGAAATTTTTTCCAGGAGACTCAAAATTTGCACCCCCTCCCCTTGTTAACTTCTGGGTCTGCCAGTGCAGAGGATGTTTAGGAATGGATGGATCAAGACGCTGTGCGATGATAGGACCATTTCTCCTACTAAAGTTTGAAATCAAAATATTTTGTATTAGCCTTCACTGGCGGATCTTCCACCCCCTTGGGTGGGCCCAGAAAAAAAAATTGGGCCCAATAAATGTTGGGCCAAAAAAGGCCTTACTGCCCCAAAAAGTGGGGCTTTTTGGTCATTACTGGGCCTTATTTTTTAATTTCAGGCCAAATTTTAAGAAAATGGGCCTCAAAATTTCAAAATTTTTGGGTTTTAAGGGCTCAAAATTTTTTTCTCTGACCTGACATTTGCCCCCCCCCCTTGTTGGTTCCCAGATCCGCCCCTGGCCTTTATGTTAGAATGACATATTCCATCAATTTTTTGCTTCAACATTTTTGTAAAAGTGTGGAATGACAGTGTTTTCCTTTGGTTGTAAAAACCTCACTCTGTGGTAGGCTGTAGGTAGGTAGTTTCAAAATCTTCTCGACATATTCAAAATGTACTGTTAAAAACTCTCGGGTATTAAGCGGGGATTCATAGTAAACCCTGATGTGCAAACACTTAAACATTTCAGCCTGATATTGTTTTGAATGAAGTTCATAATTTCTTACACTAAGAAGACATGTAAATAAAAGCGCTCGTTCAAACTTTATGTATACATTGGCATTTAAATGTTCACCTGAAATACAGGTTAAGTCTTGGGAAATATTTCAAAATCAATTTAATTAGTTCTACTTTGATGGAACATTCAAAGTTACCACAAAAAGCTTTCAATACAGGACAACAGGATCCAAGAGCATCAAACTCATTATATGGTTACCACGCAGAACCAACTTTTCTGAACAAAGTTGAGAAAAAAAATACCAGTATGACCAAATATACAGCTGAAGGCACAAGTTCTGCGCAAAGTTTTTCAGCACCAGGAGCCGAAGGTTTGATTATCTTTTTTATCGTTTCTTATAAGGAACAGTTCAGTATTAATTTTTAGCTTGATGGCATTTAATAGTAAGTAGTTTTTATGTCAACACTAGAATATGACATTATTGTCATAGTCTCTAACTTTTTTTGGGGATGGTGTTCTGTGTTCAGCAGTTGGTGGATCTGTAACAAATGGCAGGTCGTGACATTTTGTGTCTTAATGCCTTGTTTAACTTGCTGGTTACATTTTAATTTCTGCAGTAATTATGGATGTTAGGTTGACTATGATATTGTTCATATCCCTATTATTTATTTCACCTGATTGAAGCTGTATGGCTTTAGACTAGAACTTACGAAATGACATGTAAAGTTCATCCACTCCCTTTTTGTGGTTGGGGCAATAAAGGGAATGATTAAGATATTTAATTTTTATATATTGTCTGGTTGTTATGGTCAACTTTTTTGTGGACAGCATTCAGTGTTTGGTGCTTCATGTTCGATGTCTGTAACAAATGGCAGGTGGTGACATTTTGCATGTTATCACCTTGTTAGTTATTTTTATAATTATTTACTGGTTTTCTATGTTGTAGCGACATTTAGATCATGTCAGTATCTGTATATTCAATGAATGGAGGTTCCTATATTAAATCAAGAGTGAATAACGTAATTGAGCAGTTAAGATAACTGGTTCATCACATGATCTGTGATAAATTACTCAACAACTATCTCGTCCTTTATTGTCCCGTGTCCTGTATGTACACAGCACATGATGATGTATTGTTTAAATAAACAAAATAAGAGTCTTTATATGTATCTACATAAGGCTTGATCTGTACTCTGATAAAGTTGAACAGTTTTAGTTTAAAAACAATACAATTACAGTTAATTTTTATGATGGGATTTTGTTCAGCTTGACTACAAAATACAAGGGGCAATCAATAAATTGTATTAAGGTAATTTTTTTTAGTTTTTTCATTCCTCTATAGCTTACAACCAGGAAGTTAAAATGAAGTAATATAAAATAAAACAAGGAAGTTAAAATAAATAAAGATTGATGTTGCATGACAGCTCATATTTAGTTTTATTGAATTGAAAATTCTATATCGTTTTAACATTGGTATATATACATTATTTAATTTATAATTAATTTTTTATGATTAATTTACTTGCTTGGTTCAAAACTTGAATAGAAAAGTCAAATATGCTAAATGTATTTAGCTTTTCTCATATTTTCTGTTTTTATGGTCTGAAGCGTGTGCTTTTGAAAATATATAATAGATATCATACCTGTTTTTCTAATAAACCCATCTTTTGGTTTTGAAACTGTTACACATAATTGGCCAGATTTATTATGTTATCCACTGTAGATTGTAGGTAGCAAGTTGTTTCAAAGAAAACATAGTAAGATTAATTTTGAAAAAACTGAGTATTCCTTTGACAACATAAATCTAGCCAATCATATACCAGTTTTCATTGTTCTATAGCTTGACTCGCAAAAGATAACACTGTTCATTACAAAAATTTATATAATATAATGTTCATAGTAAGTTTTATCATGATTTAGAGTTTGTAATGGCCAAGGCGTCACATGTACATCCTATTGTTCCTCCGCCTGTAGCCAGTTCCAGCCAAAATATGGATATTCAGCAAACAGGAACTAGTGGCTCGTCTAAGTACCAACGATTTGATCATGCTAATGGTAAAAAAGTTTTATATTTACTAGAACTTATATTCTGTACTCAAGGTGTTTGATAAGGTGGTACACACGGTGTAGAACCCAAACGCTCCTACATGCACGACGGAGCGTTACATTTACGCGGAAACGCTCCGGAGCGAAATAAAATGGCGGCTCATGAAGATTCCACTATGACCGTAATTTTTTCTCTCGTTTCTCTTACATATCATATGTTATGGTGAAATATTATGTACCATTCGATGAACAATACCGTGAGCAAAGATCTTATTTATTCAACTTCTGGTGGTAAACTGTTATTTGCTTGATCAAAGCTCCGTAGTGTAGATCGAACGAATATGAAGTTGACGAATTGACCACAAATTACGAATTAAACTAGTATTTCTATGAAAACGTTAATCTTTCTGTTAAAGTAGTAGATCACAAACTCGTATATTCTCATTTCCTAAAATCCCAGTCCAAATCCATTACTTGTTCTCGAGAAATATCGCTTGTTTTCCTCGAAACGCTCCGTCCATTTAGAACACAATTTTAGAAACGCTCTTACCATTTTGTTTTGATATCATTTTCAGATTATTAGAGAAGAGTCCCGAATCGAATCTATCTCTTAAAAACGTGTTGTACTTGTTAGGCAAATTGAAACATCTGAACCTGGTGGTGCTAAATGTGCAACTAGCTGATTTAAGCCTATACATTAGATGATGTCATGCCTACATATGTGCTAAATCATAAAACTATAGAAAAAAACGAAAATTTATGTGTGAATTAATCTTTCTTCTATTGATGCCAAGGGGTATAATCAGAGGCTGGTATCGAAAGATTTGTCCGCTGTGACGGAGCATGCTATTTTTCATAAAAACACTGAGAATGCTTCACGATTTATTTTTTAACTCATATGTTTCGTTATATCAAATAAAATTACTTACTCCATGCAATGGATATATCATTTGCGGGTAACCGTCACTTCTGTTTGAAGTCCAATAACGCTAGGAGTAAAAGCTATTGAAAACGGCGCCAGAGTATCAAACTCTAAAATGTACCATTTCTTTTTTAACTTTTTAATGGCATGATATTGTGACACGATAATATTAACATATGTTTTCAGCATAACTCTGAATGTATTAATGAGATATTAATGCATTGGGTCTTTTTAATTTTTTTTATAAAAAATAATGTTAATATTCTTTGTCCGCTGTGACGGAGCATTTTCACAGTTCACATTTGCAACTGCTCCGTCACAGCGGACAGAAAAATTAAAAATTATTTTTTATAAAAGAATTAAAAGACCAAATACATCAACATCTCATCTATACCTTCTTAGTTATGCTGAAACCATGTGTAAATATTATCGTGTCACTATATCGTGCCAATAGAAAGTTAAACAAGAAATGGTACATTTTGAAGTATGATACTGAGCGGCGCCATTTTCAATAGCTTTTCTTCCCAGCGTAATTGAACTTCAAACAGAAGTGAAAGTTACCCGCAAATGATATATCCATTGCATGGAGTAACTAATTTTCTATGGTATAACGAAATATATGAGTTAAAAAATAAATCGTGAAGCATTCTTAGTGTTCTTATGAAAAATAGCATGCTCCGTCGCAGCGGACAAATATTTCGATACCAGCCCGTGATAATAGATCTTTTCTTTCTCTTCCTGAAAAGGAAAGGCAAGCTATATATTTCCTAAACTGATCTAGACTACCGGAGCGTTTCCAGTTCACTGTGTTAATCAGATCGGAGCGTTTCTTGAATATGAGAATGTCATCATTTTTAAGACTGGATTTTCGGTCATCAAATCACTATTACGATAATGTATGGTGCGTTGAAGCATTTGAATTTGACTAAAATATACGTTGGTGCTCTAATCTTGGCTCAACTAATCACATGTATCGACAAAAGGGGTTTTGACCGGTAGAATGACAAATACGTTTTTGAATTTTGATAACTATACTGCTTCGTATAGCTCTTCCTAATTGCTTCAAACTTCAACAGCCAGCCACGTACAACATGAATATCACACCCATCGAATGGTATACTCGAAATATGTACAGAGCTGTCAAGTGTCCCGCGAATGGCGGGATTATCCCGCGAATTCGATCAAAATTAGGCTAATTCGCGTGTCCCGCGATGTCCCGCGAAGTCCCGCAAATGTGGCTTTCGACCTCCGCGAATTTCCGAAATTGTTGCAATCCCCTATATGGTGATTATCTTATCTTATATAAGAAGCTAAGTTTACCTAATTTTAAGGACCTAGCATGCTGTTGTTTGGTATCAAAATAAAGAGGAAGGGTTCAACTTTCATTTTAATTACGACAATAGGGATGTAGGTCACAAATAGTTTCAACGTTGGCCTTTTTACTATCCGTGTGGCCTTCATCTCGGAACTGAGCAAATGTTAGCAAACGCGAGTTACAATAAATGGACGCTGATATCTAGAAAGGGTTTGTAGAAAAAACCGGGTACCGGGTAGTAAATCCTCCATGCTGGGTTCAAACTTGGTACCCGGTACCCGGTCAAAAAACGGGTACCCAAAAAACGAAAAATACGAATATACGAGTATAACATAATTAGATTATCAGAAAACGTGTAAGATTTGTTTTGAATTTACAAAAATGTATGTAACATCCTTCAAAATTGAGCTAGAAGCTTCAAATAAAAAGCATATTTTAAGGCTCTTTTCTTCCTCTATCGTCATGACCATATTTTCATTGGTTATGTTCACGTACCAACATACGAACTATTGAAAATAGAGTAAAATTGATTTGTCTTGTTATTCAAATCGTCTTACAATGTCATTGGCGTAGCCAGGAGAGGGTGTGATGGTGCGATCGCACCCCCCCCCCTCCCCCTTCATTACCAATGGAAATATGACCATGATGATTGAGGAAGAAAAGAGGCTTAAAATGCTTTTTATTTGAAGCGTCTAGCTCAATTTTGAAGGAAGTTACATTTTTGTAAATTCAAAACAAATCTCACACGTTTTCTAATGATCTAATTATGTTGTATATTCGTATATTTCGTTCCCGGGATTTCGTTCTTTGGGTACCCGGTTTTTTCGACCGGGTACCAAGTTTGAACCCAGCATGGAGGATTTACTACCCGGTACCCGTTTTTTTCTACAAACCCTATCTAGAAAAGTAACCTCATTCCCTATAATTTGATGTAGATTAATCGAACCCCTATCATGGGCTTTCAATTGAAAGCCCATGCCTACAGTATGGTAGTAGTTGGTCACGACGCCAGAAGCAGAGAAGTGCAAAGTATTGTTCCAAATTTTTGAATTTCGTGTTAGATTACGATACTCACACCTGAAGCATGGTTTTTGTTTTGATAAATTACAATAAAGTTTAATAAAATTTCTATGCGTATTTTGTGAAATTATGTTGACGTTTATTTAAGTTACAATGTAACGGTGCATTATATTTGATTAATCAGTATCTGAAAGTTTGATTCAAGTACTTTGACACGCGCTTTTACATTGGTCCAAATCACGCAAATCCCTTGAATGTCCCGGGACATCCTGCAAATTTAGGTGGATGTCCCGCGAAATCCCGCTAATTTAGGGCACTTTTTCTAGAAAATCTGTCCCTCTATGAAGTTTTTGCTGGTAAACCTGTTAACTGTCCCGCAATTAGGGTGTTTGTCCCTCGAATGGTCCCGCGAAATCCCGCGAATTTGATAAAAAAAATTGGCCTATAAGCGCAATCACGCAAATCCCTTAAATGTCCCGCGAAATCCCGCGAATTTAGTAGATGTCCCGCAAAATCCCGCGAATTTTGGGCACTGGGTCTAAAAAATCTGTCCCGCGAGAAAATCTTTGGGGGTTGACAGTACTGTATGTAACTCATACCTCTTATTCCCATTATTGGGGAAATCGTCAGACGGCTCATCATTCCCGCCAGCCAGTTTTCCTACTCCGGAGCGTTTCTTTGTTTAATTTCAGTAATGAAACGCTCCGTCGTGCATGTAGGAGCGTTTGGGTTATACACCATGGTACATGTTGACTCATCTAAATGCCTGGGTCACATTTGCTCCGATCCATTGGCCGGCGCCTGGCCGATTGAGTGTTTTTTTTAATATTGTATTCAATTTTGAACAAAATACTCAATCGGCCGGGCACCGTCGTGAAAATTGGAGCAAATGTGACCAAGGCATTAGTACCAACGATTTGATCATTCTAATGGTAAGTTTTATGTTTACTAGATTTCTGTACAATGTACTCAAAATGTTATTAAGAAAAGTTGGTGCATATATATGATTCCCAATGATACCTCATATCACTTCTATAGTGTAGTCCAACAACATTAGACCTAGCCTGGGCCTCGTTTCTTATCTGACATGTCTTATGGCCCCGGCTAGGTCTAACTTCCATGATGATTTTGCCCTTGATGCGATCATTTAATCGTTCAGCAGGTTTCGACATGCGGAACTAATTAAACCGTAATAAGATGGTATCATTACAGAAATAATGTGATCAACGCATGCATACATACCTTATGAATAAATACAAATCATCACATACCCCCTGTAACCTCATCGATGTATAATTATGAAAATGTTGGGAGAAGGCTTTTTCTTAGTTTAGAAAACTCTGTTCTGGTTCCGGTAACATCGAAATGGCAAATCCTTTCAGGATTAAACTGCCGTTAGCAACACTGAACGAAACAAGTTCATAAAACGAAACGAACCCCGGTTATCCTATATATAAGTACAAAATATTGTAATACTGTAGGAGGCTTGAAGTTATTAAAATGAAACAATTGTTACAAAGCATGTATGCTGAGTAAAATACATGATCCCAGTTATAAACAATTGAATATTCCTAGGTACGTTTTTGCAAGCAGAAAACCATTAACAATTACCATAATTTAATATTTAGGCACAATTATTCAACACAATCACAATCTAACACAATCAATGACATCTATATTTCTTTGAGCTGAAATTACCAGTAATCAAATGCATCAATAATGTTGCGAGTATTGCTTTTTAAAGTTTTTATAAATAACAATAGAGTAAACTTGGGTGAATACACGCGCTGTTTGAATAAAGCAAAGATTCGTGTCATACTGGATGGTTATAATAAATATCAATATTGAAGAACAATTTCGTTTCGCTGACCAAGTTTACTTTGGCGACGCACAGACAGACATTGCCGGTTGAAATATTTGTCTCATAAATTGGTAAGAATAAGACTCATTTTACGATTAAAAATGAACATTTAACACAATAATATTATGTGAAATCGCCTGATGAAATGTGGTTTTATATTATTGTTAAGTATCAGTGTCATATTAGCGAGGGAAAGTGGTTTCGATAGATCCACAACTTGCATCAAAGGAAAGAATAGCATGGAGGTTAAACTCAATAATGGCCCCAAGAAAAAATTCCTAATAGTAAAGAACGCCGTTATTGAGTTTAACGACGTTGAACTATTCTATAGTGCTGATATATAATAATTAAGGGTGCGTTTTCAAACTAAACAGAGTGCTCCTACCAAAATGAATTTGCCTACATACCCCTGAGACTCTTATCTGATAGATAGAATGCACAAATAAAACAAAAGTTTCACTATAGGTAAAAAGTTCTCTTGAAATTTCGAAGTGATTTTACCTGTTAATTCTGTCCATGGTCAGCCATTTTTGCAGAAGTTACACTGAAACGGAAACTCAATGAAACGAAATGAAATCACTAGAAAAAAACATGGCACACATTGTGCGCATGTGCAGCAAAGTTTAAACCAATCAGAATATTTGATTATTTTCCGCACATGAATTATTTGCCTCTGAGCACTTACAAGCTTACCACAATAAACAAACCTGGCAGAGACTACCCTTAGCCTACTTCATTTTGGGGAAATTTCAGCTCAAACTCGTGACAAATGCATAATGCATACGCTGGTGTGAAGCCTTGGAGACACTAATTTTGGTAAATATGATTTATGGTGTATACTTTTCTGCAGTTTGTGGGAGTTTGGGACATTAAATGTTAAAATTCAAGAAAATATTAAACGACTGATCAATTAATATATACCAGCACTGTATAGACAAATTCAGGTATTTAGTGCATGATGATCCAATGATCTGCGCACCCTCCAAAAAGGTGGAAATAATCTTGAGATTAACCAAAGCAGGTGAAATTAAAATTCAGCACCCAGTACCTTTTACAAAGCTGAGTTAAGTTGCATCGTTACGAAGCGATTTTACTAAAAGTTTTTCAACCAAGGATTTTGTGCCTGTGTAACATGTAAAAAAACCTTCATTAAAAAGCTGCTTTATGAAAATGCTGCTTAATTAAAGAAGCAACTTAACTTAATTAAAGATGGCAATATCGTCATTTGTATGTATTATTTTTATATGTTAATGGTGACATTTGTACTTAACCATCTTGTTAAGTGTAAGTAAATATCACAGGACAGAAAAATACTTTCCTGATCAATAATTCAAATTATAATGGCTAATTTCTTTCTGTTTTTAGCTGCCAGGTAAAATACAATCGATAATCCCAATTCTATGTTCTTTGTGGAAATATAGTTTTCTCCATTTTGACATTTACCACTCTGGCACTGGTAATTAGCAGACTGTAATTGACACTTTATTAGATCAATACATATAGGGTGACCCTTAAAATAGACTCCAAAAATATTTTAAGTTAGGTTCTGCTTTTTAAGTTCACCCTGTACATAGATTTCCAATATTACTTTGAAATTGTCATTTTTTTATTTCAATCATCAAATCTTAGATTTGGACTGGCAATGCCATTTGGAAGTTATATATGGTGCAAAAGCATTGCTTTCACTTATAAGGGCCCATTAAATCAATTTATAGATTTGATGTGTGCTTACAAACATTTGGGGAGGGGGTAAATTCAATTACATTTTGTTTGTTAGCATACATTGCTTTTGAAAGGGAAGCTACTTTTACTTTGATAAAATCAATACTGTACTCCGGGTATTGTTCGTGTGCGATTTATTTGTCTTTTAAATCCCCGGGGATTTGAAACCGGACTTTTGATATGTTATGTTCGGTGTAAAACGTTTCGTGTAGTGTTGTTGGGCGATAATTCAAAAAAGGCCTAAAATGTCTAACATTTTGAATTGGCTCATTAGGCCAACAAAGGCAAGACCTGTTGACAACAATGATATCCTACCAATTGAAGTTGAAAAAGCCATTCAAGAATATTCAAATAAATGCCCTAAACGTGGGAAATACAAACATTATTCGGATTCTGAACGGGCTAAAATAGCCAGATACGCATTGATTCACGGTCATCGGAAAAAATTCAACTTGTGCAATTCGCGAAATGTCATCAACTCAAATCCGCAAAATTAAATAGCCGCGAAATTGCAATTTTGAAAAATCGCAAAATTTTATAGCTTCGAAATTAACCCGGAGTACAGTAAATAAAACTATGGGGAAGTAAAATTTAATTAATATTCTGCAAGGTATAACCTTCTCACATACCTAATTGTCTGCAGGTTCCAAGTTTGTAGTGACAAGGTCATCAGACATTCAGTCAATATGAGTTAAGGTTGTTTTGGCTCTATTTGTTTTATAGATTTCTCTTGATTGATCTGAATTCTGCGAGTTGAATATGCATGTATAAGAGTTTATTACCTTTCGTCGCATTTATCTCAAAATAAAGTGCATTAGTTTTTGATAGAGAGGCAAGGCCAGAATTTGAAAATAAGTGTGCCCCTTTAAATTGGTTAGACAAAATTGGCGAGATGAACATTTAGTTAAAAGGGAATATAATAAGACCATTAGACTTCATTTTCATGTTTTATTCAACAAAATGTCTGCATGTTTCTCAAAAATGTTGGGGAGGCAATATGCCTCATTGCCTCATTCCTGACTATGGTCATGATAGTGTTCTTAAAGGAATGTTTTAGAATGAACTGAATATCCGTTTAATTTTGAGCGAAAAACTCCTCTGATTTTTTTTTTATTTTAAATGAATTATTACAGTTCTTGAAAATTTTCCATGATTCATATATCAAGACATAAGGAGAATTAATTTTAAATGTGATAGATGGCATGTTAACCAATTTTGTTTTTGCAAAAAGCAGTATGTGTACATGTGATTTAAAGTCATGTGATACTGACGCTAATAGCACTTTAGTTATCTTGACAATATTTACTTTATTCCATCTTGACGTACTTCTTTGATATTCGACCTTATAATATTAATTGATTGACCATTGTGAAATATATTGTGCAATTTTATCAGTGATTCATGGTCATTGTTACGATTACTGTCAGTATAACTGTGTACAGTACATATAAATACCTGCATAAAAGATTGTTTTGAATTTATACAGGTCAGCGAATTACCTGTACCTGTCCCTACATATTGAACTGTATGCTTAAATACTTCAAGTTATTATTCAGTGTTCAACTTTAACATACATAACCAAGGACAAATTTAATCTCTAACATATAGAGCATTATTACTAAAACAACATTACAGTACACCAAGTCTTTGCTATAGTTGTTGGCAACGAGGAAGGGGTTTACATATAAAAGGACTTTTAGGAGATTTTGTAAGCTTACAATTACTGTTCTATTAATTGTTCAAGAAGTTTTAAGATGCCAAAAGGAGGTGCTTCAAATTACGGATCACAGGTCATCGGTGAAGATAGCGGTAAGTTCCTACAATTACAAATATAGAAATTATGGCCCCCCTTTATTTTATGGCTACTGACCCTGAAAAATCAATAGAAAGGGGGTCATAACCACATGATAGATGGGATGTTAACCAATTTTAGTCACTACACCCTCCCCTGTATATATTCTGTATTTTAGATAATAATTACGTATAAAACATAAGAGAAAGGGGGTGACTAATTACTCCCAATGTATAATGAGAATTCAGCCAGTGTAAAAGGACCAGGATTTGCAATGCATTTTTTTTGGGGGGGGGGGGGTTCAATGAACAACCCCAACCCTTCATGGCTATAGGCCTTGTTGCTTCCTAGTTATGTTTTTGAATGATCATGATGATTGTTTCTTTTATCATTATAGCAAGGATTACTGTGACTTTCCTTTTACAATTTTTTGTATGGGCCTGGATGTCAACTTGTCATATGGAATGTTATTTCAATGTTTGTATTTGGTTATAAAAGCAGCTATACATATTTTATTTAAAGGGTCTAGTATTTGTTAACTTCTCAAGGTATCTCAGAATTTTATAAAGAGCGAGGGAAAGTATCGCAACAGATTTTTGACAGTAAATAATTTTTTTCTAGTAGTTTCTGGCTGTACAAAAATGAATGCATATGAAAGGCCAATGTATAATCTTTAAGAAAAATTCAAAGAATGGTTTCAAGATCAATTGGATTATCTCATAAGCCATGTTTAATCCACCTATCAACAAGCTTTTTTTCAAAATACAATCGTCATTTTCACCATCGCCCCTCATTTTTTTTTACAATTTTCATGCAAAGTTACATTGTACTTGAACACATGTTTCATCACTTAAAATATATAAGGAACTCCTCGTGGATTAGGATTATGATAATCTAATATAAGGGGATCCAATGGGGCTATGCTTTTAGTACAGCACACTCATATAAGATGTCATTAGTGTGCCATAAAGTTAGTTCAAAATGTTTTCATAAATGAATGGTTGGACTTGTTTGATCACCTGCTGTTTGATCCCCTGTTTAATCAATGGAGCATAACCGCAGCATTTCCCAAAAAATTCTGAATACCTGTCAAGTTGACTGTTTAATGTTTGAGTGCAGTTAAACCTGTGTGTGTGTGTAAGTTGCTAAGAAATTCTAAATACCTCTCTTTATGATAATTTCTATGATGCCTCATTATAGCATTTACTTTGAACAGGTTTTCTGTATCTTGTTTATCAGTAATGATTCACGAGGTACAGTGCTATTAAAATCATAAATACAGTACAAGAATTTAGTACATCATACCTTTGCCAATACTTTTAGTAAGACAAATATTTTGATCCAGCTTCTGAAAAAACATTGAACATGTTTCCAGGCCTGTCAACTTGGGGACACCTAACATGAGTGACTTGCAAATGTTGAACACCTTTGTTCAAATTTTGGACACCTTGGTCCAAATCTGAACATCTTGGCCACAATTTGAGCACCTTGGTTTTCAATTTTATTGCATTTAATCAAATTTTGGACACCTCAATTTTTCGCGCTCGCTATGCTCGCGATATCGTCAACGGGGGGGGGGGGGGGGGTAGGTACGATAATTTCCAATTAACATGCGTGACACATACGGGATTCGCGTGACAAATCCGAACAAATTGGCGTTCGGTTTTTTCCGACGTTCGTATTTTTACCGTATCGTCAACATATTTTGAAAAATTTTCTACAGAAATATTTTTGCGTGACAATTACCAGGTAAAATGCGTATTTGCGTGACATTTTCTGTCACGCAAAAAAAACTGGCGTGACTTCAAATTCTTCAGCAAATCCGTGACAAATACGCAAATTGCGGGACAGTTGACAGGCCTGTGTTTCTATATGATGATGTGTTATAACACACTTCCTTATTTGAGTTTATCTCCAGATTGATTATTCAAGTAATGAAATGAAGGATGATATGCTAAGAATAATTTTTGCATATTCATCAATTCAAGAAATGTTATCCTAAGAAAATGTTATGAGTAACATACACTCTTAACTTAATGTTAACATTAGGGAGATTAAGCTTGCATATAAAATCGAAACGCCAACCTATGACCAATCGCCCATACAAATGCATCGCTAAATATTTTCCATTCACATTTAGGTTGTGAAAAACGTTGCAAGCTTAAAGTCCCTATTGAGAGTCTCTGAAAACCACAATCAATACCATTGAGTGTGTGTTGTATACTACCTTTATCATTATTTCTAAGATTTACAATAACATCTTTTTAGCAAAATATCAGATTTTCTTCCATATTAATGTGAACAAATATAAACAAACATAGAATGATTCTATTGGTTGAGTCAACAATTTCAGTTATAAGGGAGGTTAAGATCGCACTATTTTGATGAACGTACACATGGAATGTGTAAACTTATGGTCCCCTATTCACGGTGTTATAGCATGACGGTTACGTCAAGGCGATTTGCAAAATTTTGCGGTAACGATAACAAAAAATGGCGGATGGGAAAGGCAGCATGTCCTCTTTCTCACCTGTAGGCAATATTCACAGATAAGATTTCCTTTTAAACTAGTTCCATTCGGTGACGTATATATGGATGGTTATAAAGACTGGGTCAAATCTGCCAGGTGGTCTACAAGAAACAGAATATAATCTGTAAACCTACCGACTGAGATATCAAAGTTTATAAGTTTTGATCCATTCTCGTGTTGTCTCAGTACATGAGCCACTCAAAATATTAACTGTAAGTATAAGTAAACTGTGTATAACTACTGCAAATTCAAAATACATTATTATGGCTTGAGTAGAACATATTAGGTGGTTTCCAATGCTCAATTGGCTTTGTATGATCGTATGTAGGTTACATCCATATACCACAAGGTTTTTAGGCAATGTAGACCATGCCCTAACAACAAAAACAAAAATAAACAAATTACTAAATTTTTGTGTAATTTTGAATTTCAAACTCGACAGTTTTTCTTTTATTTCATGTTATCCCCGGGCATCAATTTGCAAAGGCTACGTTCAAAATATACATTACTGAAAGTATCACCGAATGCGATTCTTACATAAATCGTTCATCCTTTCATTGATACACAGAAGTAGAAAATAATGCGCCAACCTTAGTTTTCTCTTCCATCGCGGCCATTTTATTGGATAAATCAGTGAACGTAGCTGTCCAACCTCGTTTTCAGAGGTGGCGTAACCGTCATGCTATAACACCGTGCTATTAACTATTTTCACATCACTGGCCTCTTTTTGCCTGATTGATATAATGCCAATTGATGTAATGGTCCCCAGTTAAACCAGTTGAGAGATGGACAACATTACTGGGGGTCATAACAGTACTCGTTCATGTTCAAGTTCTCACACAAGTGTTTTACACAGTCTGTAGCCAGCTTTTACCAAGGGATAGGAGCAGTTTTACCAAGGGCAAAGCTTTTGCCTAGGGATGAACTTTTTGACAGTTTGGCTAAAAAATCATGCGAAGTGCTCAGATTGGTGAGAAACTGCATCATTTTGAAAGAATCTCTTGGGGGAGCAGCAGCTCCCTTTATCTCTCCCCCTCTACCTGCCTACGAGCCTGTGTACTTAACCTCTCTAATGTTCATGATCAATACTAAATGTAAAATTTTCACATTTTTCATATTTCTACTATTCATATTGACCAATCCCCATTCATGTCATTTTAACAGGTCCTTAATCCCTTGTTTTCTAGTCGTATGTGCTTTTATTATTCAGTTTCACAATCTATTGTTTTGCCATGCCAGTTTTACATGTTTGCATGCTGAGTTTGTTTTATGTAATGTTTTTTGTTCCTTATATGGTTTACACATTCACTCAGTTGAGTTGGGGTGTTGCCCCATTACTAGTTAATGTTGCCTAGAGTTAGTGACTGTACAGGGTGGGCCAAAAAATTTTGCAACTTTTTTAAAGGGCTAGAAAAGTATCAAAACATTAAGGTATTGCCATAAAAAATTATCTACAGAAACTTAAGGATAGGCATATTTTACCATTCAAATGCTAAAGCTAAACCTGGCTTCAATTTTTTTTGTCAGATCTTTAAATATCAATGGTCAATTGTTCATGTGTCCGAGATTTACCATTTCTACTAGAAAATGTGAATTTCCATGATTTTATGTGATCAACAATAACACATTCTTTATGTTCATTAAATCTGCTACAATCTTGGATAACTGTTTAAACAATGTCTAGCTCATGATATATGCTGATATCAGTATCTAGTCACTATGGTATTATGTTATACTGTATCTATTAATTATCTATTAAACAAATGTTCTATGCATCCCCCTTTCACCTTCGCTATCGCTCCCAGCCATCAGGCAAAAGTCACTTTGGAATATCTGGAGGAGAATACGCCTTGATTCATTAGTCCTGATGAATGGCTGCCAAATACTCCAGATGCCAAGTCCTGTGACTGTCACCGTTGGGGGCACCTGGAGCAGCATATTGCAGTTAATGGTAATGCCCCACAAACAATTGATAGAATAAAAGAAGTACTGCAGGAGAAGTGGAGAGAACTACCACAAGAATCGCTGGATTGCGCCATTGACTAGTTCCGCCCCTGTCTCCTTGCGATAGTGAAGGTGAAAGGTGGATGCATATAACATTTGTTTAATAAATAATCAATAGATACATAATATCATAAAGACTAGATACTGATATAAACTGTACTAGACATTGGTTAAATAGTTATCCAAGATTGTAGCAGATTTAGTGAACATAATGAATGTGTTATTGTTGATCACATTAAAGAAAGTCACATTTTCTAGGAAAAACGGTAAATCTCGGACACATGAACAATAGACCATTGATATTCAAAGATCTGACAAAAAAATTTGAAGTCCAGTTTAGCTTTAGTATTTAAATGGTAAAATATGCCTATCCTTAAGTTTCTGTAAATAATTTTTCATGGCAATACCTTGATGTTATAATTCTTTTCTAGCCTTTTGAAAAAGTTGCAAAATTTTTTGGCCCACCCTGTACATACACAAAGTATTTCAAATATATATTTTAGAAAACATTTTATATTTGATTCCCATCCAAGGGTCTTCCACTCACCCATTAACATAAACAAAACATGAACTCTAATAAAAATGCCAACAAGACTGCAAGGGAAACTTAATCTATGAATTGGACTTTGCCATATCACATGTATTAGTCCCGTGACCAGGTATGGGGAGGAGGGGGGTTGAGAGACGATCCTCTCCCCTAGGCACATTTTCTGTCAACATCCTGCAATTTTTCACCACTTTAGTACTTTTCAAGTGATGTTGGGATGATGCTTTCATTTAATTGCTTGCACTGATGGTTTCTCTTGAAAATTCATGCACATAAGGTGATCTAGTATTTCAACACAGGACCCTGAAAGCGTTATTTGAGCTTGAAGTAGAAGTATTCATAGTATTACTGTTTGTATTATTAATCTCTATGATTTTTCAATAGGCTAACTCAGTCAGTGAATGCAGGATTAAAACACAACACACATGAGTAATTCACCCACCTATGCATGTTATTATTGAAAAACATTGCCATCTTTTACATCACTCCTAAATTATTTTTGTAAACATGCATTTTAAGAGGTTCATTTTTTCAAAAAAAACTCAAAAACAAACTTCATGGAGTTCCTTACATATTTTACTTGATGAAACATGTGTTCAAGTACAATGTAACTTTGAATGAAAAATTGTAAAAAAAATGAGGGACGATGGTGAAAATGACGAATGTATTTTGAAAAAGCTTGTTGATGGGTGGATTAAACATGGATTATAAGATAATCCAATTGATCTGGAAACTATTCTTTGAACTTTTCTTGAAGATTATAGATTCGCCTTTCCCAAGCATTTACTTTTTACAGCCAGAAACTACTCACAAAAAAATTATCAACTGTCAAAATTATCAAAAGTCTGTTGCGATACTTTCCCTGCTCCTTTGATTTAGAAATGACCAATTTTGAGCAATTCATCACTGGATAAGGCTGACATATTAATTGTTTATTTTTATTTTCGTCAGTGTCATGGTGACTTACTTATTGTTTGGTTGTATAATCTACACATATTTGATTTAAAGGGTCTAATATTTGTTAATATCTCAAAATAACTTAGGATTTTCTAAATTGACTGGATGCTAACTCAGCTTCAGAAATGTTCAGGTAAAAAAGGTTAATTTGAAAGGAAATATTAGTGTAGCTTCAAGCTCTTGTGACCTCCCCCCATCCCTCACTACACACCACTTAACAAGGTGTTAAAGTAGATCGGGGGAGGGGGTCCAGAGTCCTAAAGCAACACTAAGTTAATAATTCAACCCACCATGTGTCCATATTCGTTCACTCGGCTCCCGTCGATCGAATACAGTGAAAACCGAGGGTGCGATTAGATGCCACGTGCCAGAAATCTTGATTAATGCATAAATGAGAAAACACAAGAGAGTAAGTCAAACTCAGTTTAACTAAATATTTATCATTTACATGGCACTACCTTAATACATGATAATGGTATTTGTAAACAAGATCTGAAACATATAAGGGATGGGATAATTGTACTTTCAAGCACAATATTTTGTATTCTTAACAACTTGACTCTTCTTTATTTTCGCCACCAAGTCATTATTCAGAATAAAAGATATGGCCGCCATAGATCATTTTTGGATTGAAATATCTCTTTTGTAACTAAATACATTTCCCGAGTCACCCTGATTGGCTGGCTGCTCTATTTTAACATCATGTAACAAGGATGTTAATTTTAAAAATTAAGTTTCACTCTTTTAAGATGTGATTCATAGGCATAAGGACATCAAGGGGCCAATATTTCAACATACACATGTACATGTAATCATATGATAGTATGATAAATCCATCTGTCCACTCTATAATCCCCAAACTTTATCACTGATAGGCCTTTGTATGCTTTATATGATAGTTTTAACCTTTGCTCTATCTGCTCTACATACTGCATCTGTTAAATAAATTAAATTAGTATTATACTGTCAATCACTCGACACTGAGTAGTGTACGATATATAATATACTTACATACTCTAAACGTTTCTGTGGTTGGTTAATAGATAGAAAGTAGACTTATTAATTTGTAAAGGAGAGTTTAACAATGTCTAAATATAATAATCCATCTTATGGTGGTGCATCTAACAGTCAAACAAGGATCATAGGGAACGACGACTCACGTAAGTTTTTCGATCAGTAGTTTAATTCTATTCAGTATTTATGTCAGATTCAGAACTAAAATTATTAGGTTTATGGATATGGGCATTTTGGTACAAAAAAAACTTTTCAGTAAGAAAGTAAGAATTGTAATATTTGTTAATGGAACTGTCAAATATAGGGGCCATCTTTTCCTTTGAGAAGGAATTTGGACCCCCTTGCCAATTTTCAGTTCTGTCCCTGCATATATATACAATATTGGTTAGATGGATTTGAGAGGCCATGTGTGAGGCCACTGTGAAGTTGCCACATCAACTATATCCCATTTTCTCCTTAAGGAGAGGCCTCTTAGCCTGATACCACCAAATATCAGCCTGATACCACTCAATGTCATTTACCTGGTCTTCTCTGAACGAGCTACAATCCTCTTTGTTTCATTTTGTATTTATTACTTGAAGGAGGGCCAAAGGATACAATTCATGTACACGGTTGGATTAGTTGGTTGATTTAGTTGAGGCTGTATGATATATTATGCCACAGTTAGGTGGCCACATTACCTATATACCATTGTTTCCCAGAAGGAGAAGCTTTATATTCTCCCCTGCCATTTACACAGTCTTTCATATCTGCTTCTGTAGGTTTGATCCCATCTCTAGGGTAGGGGGGGGTTCTCTCTATGCAGCCAAATTTGGCTTTTGATAATTTGTTGATGATTAAGTTTAAAAAGAGTGGAGGGAAAGAAGATTCAAAATAATTTTTCTCTAATTGAGTCAAAAACCATCGTATTATTACTGCATTTTAGTTTAGTTAGAATCCAATTTTTTCATGATAAGAACTTTATGCAAATAGTACAACCAGGGCTTAATTAAAACAGTAAAAATAGATTGTAAATACAGACTTTTACAGGTTTATATTTTACTGATACTTTTCATTTTACTAACAACTCACTCATGTTGTAGGTTATCCTGTTCCCGGACTATAGTCCTGTACGGAGCCAATACATTTGCCTGTACGATTACAACTTGGGAGAATTATCTACGCCCCTTCCACTTAAGAAACCTACCTCAATGCATTCTACAACTCAAAATGTAACTTCTAATATATTGGAACCGCCGATTGTCTGGGTTAGTTGGCAGAACGAGGTCTTTTTGTTTCTTATGGCTCTTTTGGTCGAAGTTCGATTAAGATGGCGGTTATAACGGAATTTCCCGAACTCTTCCGTAATAGCACGAACTTGGTTTTTCGTTACGTCACTTCCGTGTAAAATGGATTTGTTTCGGGTAAGAGGGAATTTCGAAAATTTCGGACAATATTTTCAATATTTACTGCCATGTCGACATCCTATGCTCTTAACTGTATACCGAATGGTTAAACAATGTTTCTTACCGGAAACAAATCCATTTTACATGGAAGTGAAGTAACGAAAAACCAAGTTCGTGCTATTACGGAAGAGTTCGGGAAATTCCGTTATAACCGCCATCTTAATCGAACTTCGACCAAAAGAGCCATAAGAAACAAAAAGACCTCGTTCTGCCAACTAACCCAGACAATCGGCGGTTCCAATATATTAGAAGTTACATTTTGAGTTCTAGAATGCATTGAGGTAGGTTTCTTAAGTGGAAGGAGCGTAGATAATTCTCCCAAGTTGTAATCGTACAGGCAAATGTATGGGCTCCGTACAGGACTATAGTCCTGGAACGGGATAAGTTGTAGGTACATCATATTTTTTCTTCATAGTACAATTGCAATGTATTTGCACAGTCAGTGTAACCATAACAACTGTTATAACTATTGATTTTTTAAAGTACTCAGATATGCCAAGTACAATATAGCCTAGTCTTTATTTCATTATGTAAGATTATTTTGATATTAGAGTTGTTTGATAGATATACAAGGTGGCATTTGACTCTTTAGAGACTCATTGAGTTCCCAGATGGTAACTCTGATGTATTATTTTACTTGGTTTATTTATTGTGTTTGTGTGACTGTGGATAAGTAAATTCAAATCCCAAAATTCTTATTGAAATATTGAAGTTATCTTGACCTTGTCATTGTTACCTTTATTGCCTCATTTAAACGGGCATTTATAAAAGTATGTCAAGTAAACTCAACCTTTTAACCTTTCTTCATCTTGTTGTTTATGGTTTATTTTGGTATTTCATGTGAAAAAAGGGTTTTATAACTTCATAAATATAGACAGTCTCTCTTCCCTATCCTGCGCATGAACCCAACTTATAATCTTGAAATTAAAAGTAATTCCTATATTTTTATAGTATCTAGCCACTATTTATTATTTATTTAATACAGGGTGAGCCAAAAAAAGGTAACCCAAACAAAATATGTTAATAACTCAGTCCCAGCATGGGTTAAATGTCAGATTTGACACAATGTGTCAAAATGTCCAATTTCATGGACATTTGAATGAATGAATGAAATAGTTATTTACATTTCTTTGATTTACCTTTATGGCTCACCCTGTAGTTAGTAAGCAACATTCACAGATAATTTGAAGTAGTCAGAGGGGGAGGTAGCTAGCTGATAAAAATTCAGGGTAATTTTGTCTATTTGTGATATAACAAAAGATGAAGAGTCTTGCTCAACACCCCAGTCACATTTCCCACGGCCGCTGTGCGGTCTGTCATTTCTGCGGTCAGTAGCTTTTCTACACTCGCCGTAGAATTTCTGCGCTCTCATACTTTTGCAGTCACATTTCACACGGCAGCCACACGGTGAATTTTAAATTTCTGTTGATAGATAATACTTTTTTCATTTTATTTACATCAGGACAATTTATAAATGTTATTCATAGTGCTAGGATGTAATATCAAATGAAAAGTGATCGCAGAGCTGTCAAGTGTCCCGCGAATGGCGGGATTATCCCGCGAATTTGATCAAAATTAGGCTCATTCGCGTGTCCCGCAATGTCCCGCGAAGTCCCGCAAATGTGGTTTTTGACCTCCGCGAATTTTGCAATCCCCTATATTGTGATTATCTTATCTTATAAAAGAAGCTAAGTTTTTGCACTTTTGAGGAGTAAAATTTACCTAATTTTAAGTACCTAGCATGCTGTTGTTTGGTATCAAAATAAAGAGGAATGGTTCAACTTTCATTTTAATTACGAAAATAGGGATGTAGGTCAAAAATAGTTCTAACGTTGGGCTTTTTACTATCCGTGTGGCCTTCATCTCAGAACTGAGCAAATGTTAGCAAACGCGAGTTACAATAAATGGACGCTGATATCTAGAGAGGCTGCATTTTAGAAATACTTCAAACTTGGTACCCGGTACCCGGTCAAAAAACGGGTACCCATAAAACGAAAAATACGAATATATAACATTAGATTATGAGAAAACGTGTAAGATTTGTTTTGAATTCACAAAAATGTATGTAACATCCTTCAAAATTGAGCTAGAAGCTTCAAATAAAAAGTATATTTAAGGCTCTTTTCTTCCTCTATCGTCATGGCCATATTTTCATCGGTTATGGGGGGGGGGTGCGATCGCACCATCGCACCATCTCCTGGCTACGCCTATGACATTGTAAGACATAACAATTTACAATTCAGTGGACATTTTGTCGAAAATTGGGATAACTTAAATTATGATTAATAATCAAAATCATGTAAATTAACACGTCACCTCCCTGCTAAAGCAACGATAGCTATTTACAGATTTAAATCATAATCAAAACAATTCACGTACCAACAAACAAACTATTGAAAATAGAGTAAGATTGATTTGTCTTGTTTTTCAAATCGTCTTACAATGTCATTGGCGTAGCCAGGAGGAGGTGCGATCGCATCATCCCCCTCCCCCTTTCATTACCAATGGAAATATGATGATAGAGGACGAAAAGAGCCTTAAAATGCTTTTTATTTGAAGCTTCTAGCTCAATTTTGAAGGAAGTTACATACATTTTTGTAAATTCAAAACAAATCTTACACGTTTTCTAATGATCTAATTATGTTGTATATTCGTATATTTCGTTTTTTGGGTACCCGGTTTTTTCGACCGGGTACCAAGTTTGAACCCAGCATGGAGGATTTACTACCCGGTACCCGTTTTTTTTCTACAAACCCTATCTAGAAAAGTAACCCCATTCCCTATAATTTGATGTAGATTAATCGAACCCCTATATCATGGGCTTTCAATTGAAAGAAAATGCCATGAATAGGTACATTTTAATATATGGGGGTAAGCGTTTCATAGTTGTTCACGACGCCAGAAGTGCAAAGTATTGTTCCGAATTTTTGAATTTCGTGTTAGATTACGGTACTCACACCTGAAGCATGG
This sequence comes from Owenia fusiformis, assembly GCA_903813345.2. Taxonomy (NCBI): domain Eukaryota; kingdom Metazoa; phylum Annelida; class Polychaeta; order Sabellida; family Oweniidae; genus Owenia; species Owenia fusiformis. Next base: position 35,293,023 of record CAIIXF020000006.1, on the reverse strand, counting down.
TTTTTGCTTTTGAAAAATTACAATACAGTTTAATAATATTCCTATACGTATTTTGTGAAATTGTGTTGACGTTTATTGAAGTTACAATGCAATGGTGCATTGTATTTGATTAATCAGTATCTGGAAGTTTGATTTAAGTACTTTTACACGCTTTTACATTAGTCCCAATCACGCAAATCCTTGAATGTCCCGGGACATCCTGCAAATTTAGGTGAATGTCCCGCGAAATCCCGCAAATTTAGGGCACTTTGTCTAAAAAATCTGTCCCTCTATCAAGTTTTTGGTGGTAAACCTGTTAACTATAGCGCAATTAGGGTGTTTGTCCCTCGAATGGTCCCGCGAAATCCCGCGAATTTGATAAAAAATTTGGCTTATCAGCGCAATCACGCAAATCCCTTAAATGTCCCGCGAAATCCCGCGAATTTAGTAGATGTCCCGCAAAATCCCGCGAATTTTGGGCACTGGGTCTAAAAAATCTGTCCCGCGAGAAAATCTTTAGGGGTTGACAGTACTGGTGATCGTGAAACATTGACAAATAATGATTCAATATTGTTGAGCCAGTTGATTTTTACGGGGACCACAGAAATGAACAAATATTATAACTCCGAGTTATAATTTCTACGGCGACCCTGCGGCCTGTAAAAAACTGGATACGCCATGCAGAGGCCGCAAGGCGAGCGTAGTTTTCCTACACTCACTGCAGAAATATACTGATTTAATTGATCTGCGGTCGACGTACGGTCGCTGTACGACAAATGTGACTGGGGTATAAGCCAGAAAAGCATACAATTCTGAATACATACATAATAGGTTCTTCAACTTGACAGAATTCATTTTTCTTGCTTGTCTGTGAGACGAAACTATGAATGTAGAAGGTTTATAGCACGATTGATAACAATTTCTGTAACCAATCATATTATGAGTATAGGGGTAATCTAATAGGTATGACATTAAATTGTAGAATCATATATTATTTATGAATTTAAACACAAAAACAATTAATCAAAACAATCTAGCTGCATAAACACCCAGGAGTCAATTGAGATAATGGGATAAAGCTATGATTAAGGCGGGCCTAGGAGATGTACTTTTGGAATGTGCAATATGTTAGGATTCAAGCTTATAATCGGGTTGGGTCTAGAGAGAATTTGATGAGGTCTAGATCTGTTGTGAAAGGTGTTAGTATATTAAAATCTTCATGTTAAAGGCCCCGTGTAAAGTTTAGAATATAGTCAGTATATGCAAATCTTCATGTTAAAGGTCCCGTGTAGAGTTTAGAATATAGTCAGTATATGCAAACCTTCATGTTAAAGGCCCCGTGTAAAGTTTAGAATATAGTCAGTATATGCAAATCTTCATGTTAAAGGCCCCGTGTAAAGTTTAGAATATAGTCAGTATATGCAAACTTTCATGTTAAAGGCCCCGTGTAAAGTTTAGAATATAGTCAGTTTATGCAAACCTTCGGGCAAAAAGATTGAGTTATTAAGCATTTGATTTCTTTTAACTTATACCTAAGATAATTTCTATGGTTTCTTCATTTTTGAGCTATTTTTCAAAAAAATACTATACCAATAAAGGCTAATAATCTGAAACTTCACTTCGCTATTTCCCAACAAAATAAATCAGTATTAGTGCCCTTTTGATACCAAACTTCAGGCCAAGGGAAAAGTACTCTTGAGCTGAATCTCTTTAGACTACTTTTCCCCTGGCCTATACTTCTTATCAATACCTCTGATCCATCATGAATCATATATTTCACAATATCATTTTAAGCTGATTAAAGTACTGTAGGCATTTGTTTTGGAAACAAGACAACTTATGACGGACATGATTTACAATACCAAGGTAGAAATCAATAATCTCCAATGAAACAGTCTGATCATTTACACAGAGTTGAATAGAATCATTTACAAGCTAAAGTCCACCTGCATGGAGAATTTAATGATATTGATCGATAAGTAAATACAATCTGTTATATATGCAGTTTTTCTGAAAGGATCAAAATATAGGTATAAGAGTAACATTAAGCTTCAGCCCAGTGTCTGAAAATAATTTCCATGAACAACAGGCTTTGACTGACAATCTGACAGGACAAAGTCTATATTTAGATTCATAAGTAAATATTATACATACATAAGCTGTAAGATAAATAGTCTTTGATATACAGTATTACAAACTTTATATAGCAACAGGATATATACATATATCAAAGGACATAAATATATATATTGCAGGACTAACAAGAATCATATAAACTGATGGTGTAACACACGTCACAATGTTATAAAAGGTAAATGCTATAATCTTCTCTCTATAATATGTGTATAATATGCAACGAAGACAGGAATATTACTGTTGGAAATGATAATAGAACATTACATGTGTATGAATGCCATGACTTGAGAATTGTTGCTGCATATAAGTGTTTATGTAAATGAGGTATCATTTAAAAGTATCATTATATTATTAAGTATCATTATTATAAAGTATCATTATTGTTTATATTTTGAAGTACATGTTCTCTAGATGTTAACATTATAAAATCCAAAACTGTTAAACTTTTGAAGAACGTGATAACATGTATACATGTGTACTGGTACATCATTGTACATATTAAGTCCCAAGGGGTACACTATACAATCAGGATCATAGGTTCGACCATCATGTTTCAGTATCTTCCCATACCAACCATTCAAATTTCAACCCCCTTACCAATCAGTTCCTAAATTTGAATTCAATGGAAATGACACCCAAAAACCATGCCAATGCGAGAATATTGACCAATTGTCCCAAAAGACCATTTTAGAAATAGAAACCAGATCATAGAAACAAGCCAAAATTACCTCAAATTCTGGATGGGGTTACAACTGGATGAATGCCATAATACAAATGTGAGGTACAAAAAATAATGTGAGGTACCAAATACCACGACCATTCTCAAATCTGGAAGTGGAAAAATCTAACCATTGCTATACAAATTCAAATATTTCAAGGTCTTCTTTCACCAGATCCTGAAATTTGGGTCTTTTACTAAATGTTGAAAACTATAAAATGCCTAGAGTATTCTTAGGAACTGCATATAGTTACTTATAATACAGATATCAAATTAAAATCTTTATTGTTGAAAAGGTAACCTTAATGTCGTGCCAGAATCAGATATTTATTGATTTCATATTAAAAATTTGATGTTAAAATTGCTGAAGAATTTTTATTGATGGAAGAAGTATAACAATTGATTACACCAGGTTTGATTAGCCTCAATTTACTTCAGAATTTTAGCATTTTAGTTTGTCTTGGGTCTTAACTTATGGCCCATTTGAACTTATTTTATCTAGGCTTGAACCTCAACTAACTTGCGCTCAGATATATACATATACTTGCATAAGAACCTCATTCATATTTTGACTTCAAAATCATTTACCTTGAACCTTATTTATTTATGTATAATTGTGTCTAATCATGAAAACTGGGCTAGGACCCATTGTTAGAGATTTGCAGCTAATTTGAATTATGTTTCATTGGCCTATATCATGTAGTAAGCATGTCCCAAAATCACCTCATATTTTATCAGATTCAGACAACAATAGTGCAAGCCACAAGAGTACATATATGTCACATTGGTCATATGTCACATTGGTCATATGTCACATTGGTCTTATGTCACCTTGGTCTTATGTCACATGGACTTAACTTCTGTCCATTGGGCTTATAACTAAACCTTCTGCAATAGTGCAAACCACAAGAGGACATATATGTCACATTGGTCCTATGTCACATTGGGCCTATGTCACATGGGCTAACCCATGTAACCCATCCATTGGGCTTATGATTCCAGACTAGTTGTATCAAAGAATGATAAAAAACGAAGTTTTACCAATGGAACAATACAACGGATCTTCTAGTGACACTAGAGCACTTTCTCGGCAAGATGATAAAAACAGTGAGTAGTTTGCGATTTGCATGCTTAGATGAGGATCATATCACATTAACTAGATAGCTCTTGCATCAAACCTTTTGACCCCCCTCCCTCCCCTAATAACACCTCCCCTACTTGCTCACAAATAGGGAAATAGACAATAGGGAGGGATGGGCCAAAGGAATGATGCAAGGCTGCTAGATTTATTTCACTTTGTTATTTAGTTCAGATGCTTCGGGTGGATTGACAATTTGGCAGAAGTATTTTGGTCAGCCTTTAGAGTGTTAAAAGGAATATATAGAGATATTCATTTTGGGTAAATGTAGAAATCCTTCATTCTTTATCTCTTCTAAAGACACAATGTACCACATACTCAACTAAATACCTTGTTTTCTGACTATATATATATTTCGTTATTTAGAGACTGCAAATCCTTTTACCTCCATATTCACTTCCATATCTTAGGATAGAATGCAAATTGCTAATTCTGATGTTCTGTTCATCTTCACTTACTCTCTGGAGGCCCATTAGGCCCGAATCACCATAATCTTTATGAATTTTTCAGTAGCATTATCGTGTTTGTGGTTCACATTCTGATATTAGAGACTAATATTATATTTTATTCAACGATGTTGAAACTATAGAAAGTCAGCTTCTCTTACATGCAGACTTTCTCAAATCATTGAATTACTTGTAACATTGGTGTGGCTACATTGTGGCAATACCCATTTTCTCAAATCATTGCATAACTTGTCATATTGGTGTGGCTACATTGTGGCAATACCCATTTTCTCAAATCATTGCATAACTTGTCATATTGGTGTGGTTACATTGTGGCAATACAGATTTTCTCAAATCATTGCATAACTTGTCATATTGGTGTGGCTACATTGTGGCAATACAGATTTTCTCAAATCATTACATAACTTTTCATATTGGTGTGGCTACAATGTGGCAATTTAGATTTTCTCAAATCATTGCATAACTTGTCATATTGGTGTGGCTACATTGTGGCAATACCCATTTTCTCAAATCATTGCATAACTTGTCATATTGGTGTGGTTACATTGTGGCAATACAGATTTTCTCAAATCATTGCATAACTTTTCATATTGGTGTGGCTACATTGTGGCAATACAGATTTTCTCAAAGCATTGCATAACTTGTCATATTGGTGTGGCTACATTGTGGCAATACCCATTTTCTCAAATCATTGCATAACTTGTCATATTGGTGTGGTTACATTGTGGCAATACAGATTTTCTCAAATCATTGCATAACTTTTCATATTGGTGTGGCTACAATGTGGCAATTTAGATTTTCTCAAATCATTGCATAACTTGTCATATTGGTGTGGCTACATTGTGGCAATACAGATTTTCTCAAATCAATGCATAACTTGTCATATTAGTGTGGCTACATTGGGGCAATACAGATTTTCTCAAATCATTGCATAACTTTTCATATTTGTGTGGCTACAGTGTGGCAATATTGACATTCTCTAATTTTCTGGTGGCATAATAGTTTCATTAGAATTGCATGTTGCTAATAGAACCCTTCAGAGTAGGATGTTGGTATTGTAAATGAATTGTATTGATGTATTGTATGTAATGTATTGTATCTGTTATGTTGTATTATAAATTGTAATGTAAAGTAGGACGTTGTATGAATGATTTGTGGTAAGGTTTGATGTGGCAGTATTACAATTGATGAGGCTAGTATTAGAATTGATGTGGCTTGTACTACAATTGATGTGTCAGTATTTCAATTGATGTGGCTATTTGTGGCTAGTATTAAAATTGATGTGGCTTGTATTACAATTGATGTTTAAGCATTACAATTGATGTGGCTAGTATTACAATTGATGTGGCTTGTATTACAATTGATATGGCTAGTAATACAATTATGTGGCTAGTTTGTTGTGGCTAGTATTACAATTGATGTGGCTAGTATTACAATTGATGTGGCAGTATTATAATTGATGTGGCTAATTTGTTGTGCCTAGTATTGCAATTGATGTGGCTAGTATTACAATTGATGTGGCATGTTTGTTGTCTTGATGTAAATATGACATCACATTCTTTGACGTGGCTACTTGATTTTGATTTTTTTTATGGTTGATGTGGCTATATACTTGATTGGACATGGTTAATAGTTATATAGTTGATGTGGCACCTCTGCTGTACCTGTGATTGATAAGCCAACTTAAACTTAAGTCATATACAAGTAATTGTAATTTAAATGGTAGTTAGTTGACATTTACTAAAATGTCACACTTAAAATAAGATTAGAATTGCAGATTGCATTTCAGATTTTCTGTGTATATAATTAGAATGCCTCCCGTGTGACTTTTGTGATGTAAAACTAAAAGCTCTCTATGATATCAGATATATTAGTGATATAAGTGATATTGATCAAGCAATAACATAAACAAAACCTCATTATAAATAGTTAATGACTCTGAAGCTTTGATAGTTGTTCAACTGCCAATGCTAGCAAACTTTAAGTTGTATTCAGCATTTGCTATGACTACTAATGAATCTGGGGGCTCTTAGATTGCATTGATCATATTTCAGTAAATGATTTCTATGTAATGTTAAGGTTTTAAGTGTTTAAGGTGTTCTTGTAATGACAGCCTCGATTTTGGTTTGTTTCAAGAATATTTGTTCATGTTATCCTCGAGGAGTTGTGGTAACATTTTCATTATAGCCACCATTTTTTTGTTTATTTTTCATCAGGGTTCAACGATCAGCATTTCTTTAGAAATCTTGAACAAATTGTTACATTTTTGTTACATTTTGTAATAACTTACCAGCTGGTGATATTTTGTCATGTTTACTCTAGCGTAGCCAGGATGAGGCAGACGAAGCGCTTGCCTCGTTGCTTTTTAACATCCTTTGAGAAATATTCTTCTAGCAATGACGAGTTGTAAATTAATCTTAGAACTTTTATTATGATTTTTAATCTTAAATCATCAATTTTTGATTCAGTTGTGAATCTCATAACGTAAGGGTTATTTATCATTTTTCTATTGCCTGGCAAGTTAGATAAGGTTTGGAAATATTTTTCGCCTTATCACTTTTTTCTCCCTGTCTTTTTCAGTGGTTCAGTGCATCGTTTGATATTTGAGTGCAACATTTTTTCAAACTATTATGTACTGAGTAAACTGAATGTAAGATTTCCATTAGTTAAAAGATGTCACTGAATGTTTCACGAACAGTTTTAATTTGAAGCTTGGTGCCATTTTCTGTTTTGTGTTCAGATTCAATAGAAATAACACAGTTAAATCCTTTAACCTTGAAGATATTTGTTGAATGAGAAAATCAAATGCTACCAATTGTATTCAAAATATAATGTCATATAAGTTTTGCATCTGTCCCTTCAACCCCTAAGAAGAAGATAGGGGGGAGAGAGTTCAGACCCAGACTTGCACAAGCCACCAATACCCTCTCACTATATCCAAAATATTATTTCACAATATATAAGTTTTGATTCTGTCCCTCCAACCCCTAAGAAGATAGAGGGGAGAGTTCAGACCCAGACTTTCCTTACTTTATGCAAGACTTACCAGACTTTATGCAAGACTTTCCAGACTTTATGCAAGACTTTCCAGGCTTTATGCAAGACTTTCCAGACTTTATGCAAGACTTTCCAGTCCAGACTTTATGCAAGACTTTCCAGACTTTATGCAAGACTTTCCAGGTGCATGTTGACCTAAGATTGCAGTTCAAGATCTCCACTGCTGGCATATATTTTAATGCCAGATCTCTTCCAATATCTCCAGATGTACTCCCAAAGGGGCATTCTCCAATAATACATTCTGCCCATGCAGTTTGTTTCTTATGATCTTCATCACATCAGTACAGTAAGAGTATTTATAGTCCATGTGACACAGTCATAATCATATACAGATCTTGAATCAAGAAAAAGATTCAGTTTAATGCTAATTTCCTCTCATTTTCACTCTTGTTTCGAGAGGGGAACAATTTTCATTGATATTTTGCTGCAAGGGTAGAGTGATTTAACATAAAGACTCTATGATCATCAATCTTTAATATCGCCATTGATAATACCTCTAATAATATAGAACTAATGTAGGTAGTCTGTAAGATGAAACGTTTTAATTTTGGGTTTATCAATTAGTGACTTCAAGAGCTTTCAAAGGGTAAGTGATATCAGTTTCATGCGATCACCATTAATATGTCTTAATCTGATCTTTCTGCACTAAATGATAGGAAGCACTGCTCACAAAATGTCCATTTATGCATCCTTTTAGTCTTAAAGATTCAATGTCTAAAAATGTTTGAGAAATCTGACAAAATATGGAAGTTATGCCTATAGAGGATTTAAGATGCAAAAGTGTCCCATTTCGTTTAAAATAAAAAACGAGACATATTTTTTGCCAAAATTTATCTCCGCAATTCAAAAGATGGCCTCTTCTATTTTTATTACCTCTAGGTTTTAGCATAATAATTTGAGACATTTCGTTGTCAGAATATGTAAAAACCAAACAGTAATTGGGCCAACAAAGATCTAGGGCTGACATGATTACCAAATCAGCAATGTTTTTACACCAAACAGGAAAGAAAATTCAACTAACGTCTCCTTAACCATCACTCATTCGATCATCATTTATTCATGAATGAGATATGGGAGTATTCTTCAAACAAAAATCTATTTATTTCTCAATATCGCCCAAAAACATTCTAAATCCATGTGCTAATTTGATGCATAAGAACGCAGCCTTGGTGTTCCAGAAGCAGTTTTATGAAGTCCTGGTTCTTAATAACTTCAATTCTTTGAAGTCTGTGCAGCACAACATTGATTTTCAATTGGTATTCTTGTCATAAGTCCATTGTAAATCCATTCACTCAATCATGCACTTACGAGGATAATATCATGTAATACGTGCATATTCAAAGATAAAATACATCAAATTACTGATCCAGGGACTGAGAACATGAGCGAATAAAGATACTCAAATTTGCAAATGTGCGAAAATGAGGTCTATGATTTGAAATTCATAGATTAATTCTGTGACCGTTGACTTGTGATTGGAGGAACTCTTTGCAAGAGAATGACTACATCTGCACTCTGCAAATGAGAAAATACCCTTTCCAATATTATGAAAAACACTTTGCAAGAGAATGACTATATCTGCACTCTGCAAATGAGAGAATACCCTTTCTAATTTTGTTTGATTCTGCCTCTTTAAAAGAGAACTTCATCTACATCTTTGAAAATCACTTGGACCTTAACTATACTGAGAATATAGTCAAATTCAAAATGTTTTAAGGGTTTAGGATGTGAATTACAGCTATGGATATTTAGCAGCCCTGAAAATTACCAATAATCTCCTGATAAAGGCCCACTTTGCGTATTTTCAAAGTTTTTGGGCAAAATAAAGACTAACATGCATACACTTTGTTTAACATGTGCATACAATGTCTAACGATCTCTGAACTTTAAATGATTTTTTCTATGTGAGTTTTTTTTTGGTTCAATATTATAGCAAATCAAACTTTGTGTCATATTTGAGCGAGTGTGTAAGTAACATGTTTCAATGATTTTTTTTTTCTTCTAAATTAAGTATAGTGGGCCTTTAAGTTCTGAAAGAAAAATCTCAAAATTAAGCGTAGGATGTTCTAATTATATACACATTTTTATTCCACTCAGATAAAAATTTAGCATACTCCCTCTGGAGTATAAAGAGGAACCAAATGCAATGAACAATGATTATATTAGCATGTTTTGTATCCAAGCCCCTCATTGACTATATCCAGAGATCACAGAGAATGGTTATGAATTCTAAATTCTACTTGTCTCTTCTCAAATTGCTCATCATCCTTTTAAATATCCCTTCTCTGGGGTGCACTTTGCATTTGTCATACCTCACTTTTTTTTTTTACTTTCATTATTAAATGCTGAAAGATGTTTTTCTGTTAGATATGTATGAGAGTTTCTCGTTTAAATGCATGCATAGTATACCAAGTAGCTCTCCTAATTGTCGGCATTTCTTTCTCTTTTGGCTTCATTTTTTCTAGATTTACATTCATTCATTTGGAATTGACTCTCAGAAGACATTTATCTATTCATCCAATATTATATTATGTCTCGACCCTTACAATAATAATCTCCACATTATTGCTAAATCTCTTCATTCATTGTTGATGAAGTAAATAACTAGGGAAATAGCCACCAATAATTATCTGACTCAAAAACTGTTTCAGTTAATAAAAATTCATGTAATTGACCCTTTAGGAAAACTTCACTTTACAAGGCAATCTAGATATGTTGCGTTTATATCATTATAACCATGGAGGACATAAGCTCATGGACAATTCTGTGATAATCTGTTGAGATTGCTTTTTTATCCTGTTAATTTACAAATAGCCCCATCTCCCATGGTTATTAGAGATATTTTCATGGACGAATGGCTCGGGGATAAAAATGAAAATTCTAAATCTAAACCAATTGGTTGAACTGCTGTGGCTTTCTCTGTTGATTGGAACATCTCTGAAGTGTTATGTTATAAATGCATGGAATATAGTGTAATATACAATTTGTTGAACTGCTGTGGCTTTCTCTGTTGATTGGAACATCTCTGAAATGTTGTTATAAATGCATGGAATATAGTGTAATATACAATTTGTTGAACTGCTGTGGCTTTCTCTGTTGATTGGAACATCTCTGAAATGTTGTTATAAATGCATGGAATATAGTGTAATATACAATTTGTTGAACTGCTGTGGCTTTCTCTGTTGATTGGAACATCTCTGAAATGTTGTTATAAATGCATGGAATATAGTGTAATATACAATTTGTTGAACTGCTGTGGCTTTCTCTGTTGATTGAAACATCTCTGAAATGTTATGTTATAAATGCATGGAATATAGTGTAATATACAATTTATTGAACCGCTGTGGCTTTCTCTGTTGATTGGAACATCTTTGAATGTTTAGGCTATATGTTATAAATGCATGGTATATAGTCTGATAGTGGAATATACAATTTGTTGAACTGCTGTGGCTTTCCCTGTTGATTGAAACATCTCTGAAATGTTGTGTTATAAATGCATGGTATATAGTGTAATATGCAATTTGTTGAACTGCTGTGATTTTCTCTATTGATTGCAACATTTCTGAAATATTATGTTATTATAGGCCTACATGGTATACATGCTACTGTATAGTGTAATGTAAATTCTAGTGTGAATATTCTGAAAATAATTACATGATTCAATCATTTAACATTAATAAAGGTAAATAATGTCATTTCCTAAATACCTGTTTACTGTCTAGGGTTCAGCCTGAAAGTCAATAATTCATTATTCTTGTATACTGTAGTATTACAAAGAAATACCTAATTTCAAAGCTTCAATATAAGGTACATGAACGTCATGCTATGTTGATTTCAAAGCATAAAGTCCTTTCGTTTTTATTATCCCACCGAACGAAGTTCGAGAGGGCTATAGGAAAGCCATCCGTCTGTCTGTCTGTCCGTCCGTCCGTCCGTCCGTCCGTCTGTTTGTCCAGGCGATAACTCAAATACCGTTTTACTGATTTGATTCAAATTTTATAGGCTTATGCCTTATGGGTGAAGGACCTCTGCTCGAGAAGGAATTTTCAATAAGGCCACTGAATTTAAAATGGCTGCCATTTTTCGTAAAAAATGTAATCTTTAATAACTCAAATACTAGTTTGCGGATTTGGTTCAAATTTTATATGCTGATGCCTAGGGACACAGTAGATATGTTCGAGTGAAAATTTTCAAGATGGCAGCTAGATTTCAAAATGGCGGCCATTTTTCGTAAAAAAACTTAATCTTTGATAACTCAAATACCAGTGAACGGATTTGATTCAAATTGTATATGATGATGCCAAGGGACACAGTAGATCTGTTCGAGTTACAATTTTCAAGATGGCCGCTGAATTTCCAAATGGCGGCCATTTTTCGTAAAAAAACGTAATCTCTGGTAACTCAAATACCAGTGAATGGATTTGGTTCAAATTTTATATGATGATGCCTAGGGACAAAGGAGCTTCGCTTAAGATGGGATTTTCGAAATGGCAACTGAATTTCAAAATGGCAGCCATTTTTCGTAAAAAAAACGTAATCTTTGATAACTCAAATACCAGTGAACAGATTTGGCTCATTTTTTATATGATGATTCCTAGGGACACAGTAGATCTGTTCAAGAAAATTTTTTCAAGATGGCGGCTGAATTTCAAAATGGTTGCCATTTTTCATAAGAAAAAACGTAATCTTTGATAAGTCAAATACCAGTGAACAGATTTGGTTCAAATTTTATATGCTGATGCCTAGAAACACAGTAGCTCTGTTCGAGAAAAAAATTTTAAGATGGCGGCTGATCTTCAGAATGGCTGCCATTTTTCATTTTCATTTTCGTAATCTTTGGTAACTCAACTGCCGTTCGGTGGGATTTGCAACTCCGTGGAGTTGCTGTTTTTCTAGTTGCTCTTTGAAAAAGTGCTGTATTGCCATTGACTTCTGGTGATGGGTATGTGTCTGTGGTTGTAGACAGGAGAGCCCCACACAAATCGTATCATGAAAATTCTATTTAACCTCTTGACTACCTGGAGTGACGAAATTTCTCGTCATCTCAGAAATGATCTTGAAACCCAGAGTGATGAGAAAATCTGTCACAAAAATGTTCACTAAAATTGCTCTTATTTGAACAATTTTCAACCAATTTACATGAAAATTGTTTTAGAATGTGTAGAAATGATATCTGTCGTCTAATTTTACTGAGATGAGCATCTAAAGTTGTAAAGGTATGTAGTAAAATCTCAAAAGATGGCAAAAATGAAAAATTCTCTGGTTTCGACCGATTTTACTATAGCCTGGGATTCAAGAGGTTAAACTGCTTAATCGATCGTTCAACTTGAAAATTTTACAGATACAAGAGCAGTGAGACAATACCAAGATCTAGTTTTAGGCATGCTGGGTATATACTATTTTGTATCTCAACGTGATCTCAACTACTTCTTCATGTTACTCTAGTAATTTCATCAACCCATTTTTAGATGCCAAGTACCTTTTGACAATGAGTGACAGTCGGGTCAAATCAATGTTCAGTAAGAATTTCTGAAACTGTCATCATTAATGAATGCAATGCATATTACCATCCAAAATCTGCCTGAGATTATCGTGGATTATAGATTATCTATTGGTCATTTGATGTCTTATTTATCTGTTTAATATAGTGAAGACCAATACGTATTGTTAAATCTACATGTTGTCGGGGTTCCTTCAGTTTGTTTCGAAGAAGTGTTTACATATACCTTTTTGAAGGGATCTATTGAGTGATTGGATTATCTACTTAGAGTTTTCATGATCCTTATCCTGAACTAATGAATGAAGTACAAGCAATCTACAGCGGAAATGTGTTTATGTTGAAGATTGACAATGTAGAATTTGAAAAGTAGATGAATATAGCATGCATGTGATTAGTGTTACTCACTCCCCCCAGTTTTCTGCAAGTTAAAATGCTCAATTCTGCAAGTGAAATTAGTGAATTCTGCAAGAAGAAAGGGCTAATTCTGCAGAAATTCCGCGGATATTAATGGTTTTCGAACCAGTAAACGGGAAAATATCGTGATAGTCAGGTAGTCAGTCACTACATACATGCTGCCATCTAACGGCAGAAATCAAACGATGGCGTTTAGAATTTTCACTTCGCATAATTTGGGTTATTTCTGCAAGGGATTTGACTGAAAACGTGTCAAATTGTTACAGGTAAGACTGACTTTTTAAACTTTTGGAAAATATATGGATTCTGCGGAAAATTCCGCGGAAATTGACCAAAATAGTTGATTCTGCAATTCCGCGGGCAGAGGCAAATTCCGTCCGCGCTCTGCAAACACGGAATCCTGGGGGCAGTGGTTACTTTTGAAATGCTAGATGTTTTACTTTAAGATACTTTAACAGGACGTCTTATTTGATAACTAAGGTAACAGTTATATAACGACAGATCTTCCAATCCAAGTCAGGATGACTCTTAATTCTTAGACATATGGCCCCTTGGAAAATAAAATAAAACATAATCTTATCAAATAGCAACTAATGGAAGATTGATAAGGTAAATGTTAAAGGTGAAAAATTCAGAGAGTTTACTGTAACACAAATTAGAATCAGCTTTCTAGACTTTCTATAACATGGAAAAATATGTTCTATTTTAAAATGTAAAGTTTGATATTTTGTGTATCAAATTGGAGAGATTTATTTTCATGGATAGGGTCTATCTTCTGCAGGAAAGATCAACTTTCATTTTTCATATCAATGATGGCATTAAACCTGCCAACCTTATCAGAGTCTGGTAGGTAATATATATACCCACACCCATACCATGAACTTGAGCAGCTCATGGTAGAAAAAATGAACAAAAGGAATGAGTCCTGGATTTCTCCCCAGGATGTCTGTTGTCCTTCTATGATGTCACTTTATGTTAACTCTGATTGGTTGTTTTCAAAACTGTAAAGTGATTGGTCATAGTCAGAGGATGTTGTAAAAACTGATATTACTCAGGGTATACATGTTAAACATCCTGAATCACTAAGGGTGATCAATTATAGAATACTCCATTAAAATAATTATCCTCTTTTTGATCAATTCAATAGATGAGGGTAAATCTTCAGGATTCCCAAAGATAAGCATATTTATTGATTTTAGGTTTGATTAATTTATATTCTTGAAGATGATCCGGTTGTATCGATTCTATCTTAATCAAAATCAATACCAATTCGAATTGAAAAATATGAAAATCTCAAATGTTCGATCTATACTGTAAATAATCCCCAAAGGTAACATCTCATAAATTATTTGAGAAAGCAAAATGTATTTTCCAGATAACAGAGCCTTGGGATAATAAATCACTGGATGATAAAAATGTCTTAAGAAGACGATAAAGCATAATAACTTTAAGTTGGGATGTTGTTTTGAATGTGGATTCTAGATTGTTAGTTTTATTAGTTCCATTTGGTTGGTTTCATTTAACATGATAAAATTGTTAGCACTTCACCAGTTGTTCTCACATGTAAAAAGTCACATAAACTTCTATTATATCGAACATTAATTGATCAGTGATCTCCCAAGGATTTTTTCTCAGATGGGTGCAAAATTCTCATTTTCACAATTCAGACCAAAATTGGTCAAAATATGCCAATTTTTCATGATTTTTCTCATTTTCAAGTGGGTGCAAATAGATTTTCAGGTGGGTGCAAGGTTGTTTTCAAAACCTCAGGTTGGTGCTGCGCCCACTTGCTTTAATGCCAGGGAGACCAGTGTTGATGTAACACTGAGTCAAGCGAGTCCAAAGAAAAAATTATGAGGAAAGAGACTTCATTTATACAGTTACAGTAAAACCTGTCTAAGTGGAACACCTTTGGTACCTCTAAAAGGTGTTCCTCTTGGGAAGTATTCCACTTATAGAGGTTCATTTAACATTAAAATAACATTAAAAGTTGGTCTTTGAACTCTGAAAAATGTTCCACAAACAGAAGTGTTCCACTTCTAAAGGTGTTCCACTTTACAGGTTTCACTGTCTATAAGTTCTAAAAGACTTAATCAATAGTACATCACATCTTTATCAATTTTGGATTGAACCTGAAATTATTGCATAGAGATTTTAGTTCGCTTTTAATCATGATATAGTGATGCGTTAATAATATAGCATAATAGGCATACAGATCATTTATTTCCCTTTAGCAAAGGCTGGCGTCATAAATAAAATGAAGAAATAATACCATATTAATGCGGAACATATTGATAATGTCCTAGAGTAGTTACTACCTCTCTGTTATATCATAGAAAAGAGTTGCTTTGAGTTGGTTTGATGTAACGCAGTATTGTCTATCTCAATTATCAAAACTTTCTTGGAATGTTAGCTAGCGTGTTAAACTACAAATGAAACCAGCTTTGGCTGTAAAATCACTAGGGTGTCAAAGACGTGATATGTGAATTTAGCCTTATTGCACGCGGCTTTTGGGTTACAGTTACAAGGCTGTGTATTACTGGCTGTGATCAATAAAATACCAAGCAATTTTTAGCATTTGGTACATGGATATTTCACGTAATATTTTAAAATATTGCAATGGAAGATATAAAAGAGAATGATAATATGGAATTTACACCTCAAACGAGACACCATAGGAAAATTCATGGAAATGTCGGGGTTGTCAAAGATGAAAATTGTAAGTCGTTTGTTTACATTGTGGCATTTTCCAGTTTATTTGTTTTGATTGGTGGATCTATGAGGTTTAATCCTTAATGTGTATTTTCCATTTTCAACTTAAACGTACAGCTGTAGTTTATACAGCTGTCCCTGGGCATGCTTACTGCTGTTGTTTTATACTATTTTTACTATTTAGACTATTTTTTGTTTGTTCTTGATGTTATTTTGTTTGCGCTTGTATACCACCTCCTCATAATTCAGAAGATTATGAAATCTACTTTAGGAGATAAAATCAAAGGGAGGTGAACAATAGATTTTGATTGCATTGCATCGTCAAGAATTGGATTAATCGAATGTTTGTTTGATTAGATGTTCTTCAATTTATATCAGTTTATTTGTCTGTTTTGAATGAATTTCCAGTGTTAAACCATCAATAAAAAGAAATATTTCATGTCTCCAACCTTTTTTTGTTAATGGCATTTGGCAATCGGTGTCCGACAGTTGGCGTTCTGCATCTGTAACAAATGGCAGGTAGTGACATTTTGCATGTGAATGCCTTGTTTATTTTGTTTCATATGACTTAATATTTTTGGACTGAAGTTTGGACAAATGATATGTTATTGATAATATGTTTAAGATTATAACCTCAAGCAGGTAATTGCTATCTAGTCAATTGGAACACCTCTCTGTAAGGAACGCTATTCTGAATAGCTTAAAAGAATCGAGTCCCATTTCCCTGTATGTGAGAACCTTCCCTATAAGGATTACCTGTTGATAAGGATTGGCTTTGGCCAGGTTAGGGTATCATTATAAAGCTTCATAATATGGTGACTGATGTAATGATTTTAAGTTCATTAACACTATACAGGGTCGTCCAAAAAATTGGAATATTTGTTAATTGAAACGCAAAACCTTTATTTGATTTTAAGTTGATTAACACTGTATGTTGTATTAATGACACAGGTATTATTATTGTCCGACTAATTTCCTCAGAATATGTGATAGGTGTATTACATAATGCAATATGTAATGCCACACATATTAATAAAAGCAGATCTATGGGCATTTTCATATAATACTCATCCCAATATATTCTGATTAGAAGTATGCATACACATGTAGGTTGGAAGAAAGAATTATCTGAGTTTACATATTCAGATGAGTTTAAGCGTTTGCAAAGGGTGTCAGACATGGTTTTGGTTGTTGTTTTTTTTATTTATCTTTTGATTGATATATTGGTTTATTTATTTGACTTTGTGTTCATGAAATGTTGCCCATTAATTATACAGGGTGACTCAAAAATATCACCATCTGATTTTCAAATACATTTTACATTCTAAATAATTGTAGAATCTTCTTGTTTTTAGTGATTGAGTAAATGAGTTTTTAAAATTATACAACTGTGTTCCATGTATTGGATACTATCTGCATGAGAAAATTCAAGAAAATTATAACATGAATGAGAAAGTAATTAAAAAATTAGAGGGTTTCAATTTTAGGGTCACCCTGTACTTTGCAATTTCATATTTTCTTGTATGTTGTCTGTATTCCCATGGTAACCAAAGTGATCAATCAGCCATGCCCATTGCATAAAAATCTGAGAATAACTTATGTGATATAAAACTTCAAAGAAGGTTACTAAATCATTAACATTTATTACAGACAATTGAAAGTTTATTCAATGTTATTTTATTAGGATTTTATGAGTATATCAACCTTCTAGAACCATTTTAGATCATCCTATATCAATTCTGTAAAATGGCTGCTATTGTGTGCAATTCATTGAGATAAGACTAAATGATAAATGATTTCCTACATTTTTTTATTTTCTGTAGTTTATGGGCTGATTAGAATACTTATTTTTCTCATCATTTCATTTGTAAACTATTCTTTTTTTGCAATGTGCAAAGTACACATAAAAGAAACAATTTAGATTCAGTGATACTTCCCATTTTTAAATTTACATACACTTTCCTCTTTGCTTTTATAAATAGTGGAGATGAAAAATAAGGAACTCATTTAAGCATTAAGTAACTCATTTAAGCATTATATACTTTCCTCTTTAGTTTAATATGACGGTATTATAGCTACTTTTAGATTATATAACCCATTCATAAAACTTCCGTGCAATAAGTTTATTAAAATTGGATCATGTATTCATGTTGTATTTGCCAATTTATTTTACATTTTTCATGTTAAATCCTATTGTGTTTTTATTTGATCTTAAGTAAAATCTGGTAATCTACAATATAAGTATATATAAAATACAAATACTGGTCAGCTATAATGTTGTATTATGCGCCTTTTGAATCTGTCTTTTAGGGAGCCATTTTAAAGTCAGACTGCACTCAGTATACATGTAACAGTTGTAGAAGGAGATATACAGTGAAAAATAATTAGAAGATTATGCCAGAGAGCTAATTGGACCCCTACAGGAAGAAACACTCAAAATTCACTTATAATTAGACATATCATGGAGATAATTGTTATATATTATATATATAGAAATGACCTATAATTAAACCAGTTTAAAAGTTTAAGTATATTGTAGGTTGTTATATACAGATGACCTATTATCAATCAAGGGTAAAAGTATATTGTAGGGGAAGTTAAAAACCAGCATTTAATTAAAGGATCGTGTATGTATACCAGGTTTGTCTTACTTTAAAGTGATGGTATTTTATAGCTTCAAATTAAAGTGCATATTATACATTTCAGTCAATCTTGCTCAGTTTTTCTGATGTAATTAAAAGATCACTTTCCTCGCGTTAAAACTTGTGGGATATGTGTATGTTTGTATATTTATTTATTAAAGTGCCTCGTATAGTATACCCAGCCTATTTTAGGCTTATGGGGCACATTATACAATATAATCGAAAACAATATTATAAGAAGATTATTGAAAAAAGCTTGGTCTTTTAGTAAGAGCAGCATTAAGGAATTTTCCATATTTATGATAAATAAGAGGCTTTAACTTTGCAATAATTGGATCTAAATGTCACAGTGACTGAATACTTAAAAATCTATTATGAGATTGTTAATACAGTTGGTCGCAACAGCATAATTCACACATATCTCATACCATAATGGGATATTAGATCCTTACTTATCAGTCTTTCTTTTTTAATGAAAATTAATTCAGTACTAAGCTTGTATTCCTATGCAACTTTTGTCTTCTTTTTCAATACAGCACTAAGCTTGTTTTTATGCAACTTTCGTCTTCTTTTTCAATACAGCACTAAGCTTGTATTCCTATGCAACTTTTGTCTTCTTTTTCAATACAGCACTAAGCTTGTTTTTATGCAACTTTCGTCTTCTTTTTCAATACAGCACTAAGCTTGTATTTATGCAACTTTCGTCTTCTTTTTCAATACAGCACTAAGCTTGTATTTATGCAACTTTCGTCTTCTTTTTCAATACAGCACTAAGCTTGTATTTATGCAACTTTCGTCTTCTTTTTCAATATAGCACTAAGTTTGTATTCCTATGCAACTTTCGTCTTCTTTTTCAATACAGCACTAAGCTTGTATTTATGCAACTTTCGTCTTCTTTTTCAATACAGCACTAAGCTTGTATTCGTAAATGTAACTTCGTCTGTCGGATACCGGAATAACTTACTATTTTATGACCAACTCATTTAAATATGAGTTGAATAGTGGTAGGTACTTTAATATTTAAATGAGTTGCTCTTAAAATAAACGCTTAATTCAGTAGCCAACAGCCGAAAGTTGCATTTGTGAATACAAGCTGAGTTCTCCAAGGGAGATAAAGTATATGAATCCCACAACACATTAAAGAAATCGGCATACATAACATCTGAATTATTCATGTTTGCCTGAATTCACTAGAGCACATCAATTCATTTTCATGCTTTTAGAATATTTTTACAAATCTCTTAAGGGAAATATTTACAACTTCTTGGTCTCTTGTTGTACTTCAATGTTCATTAATGTGATATTATAAGGAAACCGGAGATTAGCTAATTTTCATGTTTTTCATTTTTGGTCATTCAAAGTGCAAAGTTTATTATTAAGAATGCATTTTAGATTTTAAATTGTTGCCATCATGTTAAGTTCCAAAAGGGAAAGACCAAAAAAGTATTACAATTTAAACACAGTATTCAAAAATACCGATCACGATTTAATATATATTGATTATTGCATCATATAAAAATTGAAATAATCAATTATTATGTACTAACTTAGAAATACATCAGATCAAATCAAATTAAAAATACATCCGCCCACATCATAGTATTGAAGAAGCTGTTCAATATATTATCTAATCTGTTTATAGTTGAAGTCAATCTGATGCTCTCATATGCTAATATGTCGGTTATAATGAAAACACGCGCTACGCGCTAACGCGCTAGCGCACTAACGCACTGTTCAGAATGATCGTTCCCACAGGCCCGGGAACATGTATAAAAATCGAGTGAGTGAAGAGATTAGGTGGCTCATCAGAAAGCAGAAGTATGAAGAAGCCCAATGTTTGATCGTTAACTGTGCAAAGATTATCGATTGTTAGTGTGTTTTATCTGATTTAAAAGGAAGATAGAAAGTAGCACCTTACAAGATGAATGGTCGCAGATATGCGAATATGCTCCCTATTTCATTGCATTATTTGGGTCCATCCATCGGCGAGAAAAATCCCGTTTCGAAATCTGAGCCGGGGGCCCGACTACTTGACTAATGACTTAATATAATGTTTACTTGTCGCATGTTACCTCTTAATATCAAGTCATGGATGTTTTATATATCTTTACTCTTTGTATTTGAAGTTATATCTCACATGACTTATCAAACGGTGGGATAATTCAGGCGTCGCATTTATATTTTTCCATTTTTCTTTTCGTGCCCGGTTACTCTCTTTCGCTTTCATGGGGGGGGGGGGGGGGTGTATAGGGTTATCGTATAAGAGGAGGGTGAAAATCTATTGTGTATGGCCGCATAAGAGGGGGCAACATTTATCGTATATGGCATCGTATAAGTTAAATAAACATATGTTTTAAAAGAATTAAAGAAACCTATTATGAAATTTAAAGGCAGTTTGAACGAATACTGCAGATCCAGCTTATCCCCATAAATTTGGGATTTCAATACACAAGTAGTTGTGGGGGCTTGCCCGTAGCCAGCTTTTTTCCAGGGGAAGCTTTTTCACAATTTTGGCTAATAATCATGAAAAAAATTCTCAGAATGGTGAAAAACTGCATGATTTTGAAAGAATCTCTGGCCAGAGGGGGAGCTCCGCTCCCCCAGCTCCCCCTCTGGCTACGGGCCTGGTTGTGGGGGTGATTTGAAAAATCAGTCCCACATTTATGGGGGTAATCCAGATCTCTATATAGTAGTCTCTATATGCCATATGCCAGGACAGTAACCAGGATTTCCCAGGGGGGGGGGTCACTTTTTCAAAAATTCCAAAGTCACCCTCCGAACCCCCCCCCCCCCCCCTCCTGGCTTCGGGGCTGTGTACTGCCTATTTGCCGTATGATTATACATTTGGTACTACGTGGATTCTTGCATTATGTTATTTCCTTCTGAATATTATCCAAACTTTTCTCAACGGTAATTTCAAAATTATCGTACAGATATATTATTTACCCGATTGCATACACTGTATGTTATACATGTAAAAGGGGTGAAAAATGCTGTAAATGGTATAAGACTGAGGGGCTTGTGAAAAATAGTGTATATGGATTTCCAAGACCCCTATGAACCCCCCTTTCATGTTTGCTTTCGTTATTCTAAATTTGATTTTAGATTTAAAAAGTTTTGAATTACGTCAGTCCCAGTGAATTGTATTACCTATTTTACCAGGAATATTGTTGAAAACAGGATTGTATTTCATTTGGAATTAAAGTTTTAAATAAGAGACGATTTAAAAAGTAATGTAAACCCGACCAGCGTGTTTTATCATTGTCCGGTAATTGGCCGTAAATATTTATTAATTCTAAGTTACTCATGTTCTTTCAGGTCAAATACAGAGAAAAGTACACGTTCATTTAGTTTTGGAATTATTTCCTAAATTGAAGTTGAATTCTGTTTTTTAACGGTGTGAAGAACATCTTAATTGGTCTTATATTTTTAGAGAAATCGTAACTTGAAAAGTGTAATTTTCGAGAGGCTTTGTTTATTTCCTGCGGCCGCAAAGTTCACATCAAAGTCTGATTGACAGGTTAGCGGTGATTTATACAGTCTTTGAAGTGTCAATGTTTTGACAAGTTCCCAGGGAGTCATAACCCTAATTATACATGTCCCTGGGCCAAGGGTATTGACCAATCATAAACATGCGCTTAAAACATGCGCACACATCGTGGGGGAAGGATCATTTTCTATTAGCGCATTGGCGCGTGGCGCGTTAGTGCGTAGCGCGTGTTTTCATTATAACCTAATATGTCTTTTAATATTGACAATAGATGAAAAGGTCACGGGGCCCTTACAAGTAATCTGCTTGTTAAATGTGAGTTGTTTATGACACTTCACTTCAAAAATGTAAACACAAATCATTGATTTTGCTATCAGACCCTTTTATCTGAATTCTGGTTATTTTGAATTTTTTTATACATCTGTATACATTTTATACATCCGTACTATAGTATTTAAACTGATATGACCTTGAGCTAACTCTCACAATTAAACAAATTGTTGCTTGTAGTGGCCTAATGAAGTAATGACTGTGTTTCTCCAGTACTGTATGAAGTGATAAGTTTAGTTATAGTCAAGAATAGACTACAGGCAGCCTCGTTTCATCACAACACTTGCTTCAACATACTGTATAATATACAAGCTGTTCACTATACATACATATCATACTGAGAAGACACTTACATTCAGCAAGGTGGAACATTGAACAGGAATAAGATATCAACTTTGAAATCCTATTTATCAAGGGGTCAGGGTAATCTGACTAAAAGCCTACACAAACTGGGAAAGTTGTTCTACTAGATCAAAATGGAAAAGAATGCAGAACCGACTGATACCCTTGTAGCTCAAGGGGGAATGCAACCAGACTCTAATGGTGGTAAGTTTGATTATGATAGAATCCCATGGTATATATAGGTACCCTTATCAAGAGATAGGCTTCATCTACACTCTGAGATAATTATTTCACCTTGGCTTTATCCAATCAGATACTATAAATGACCATTTGAGACCATTAAGACTTTTGCACCAAAATTGTGAACTACTGCATAAGTTGGAGGATAGCAATGCTTAAGCTGACTTAGAATTCAGTTTTTGTTGAGTAGGGGGAATGTTTATTTTGATTTCTTGGCTTCTTATAATAGATTTAGCTCTTATGAAATTAGGTCATTGGTATTCACATGACAACAGATTTGCGCATCATACACTTGTTTGATTATCTTATATGCATTGCTAGTTACATCTAAAATGCTGTATTGTTGTTTTACAGTCAGCAGTTGTAACAGTCAGTCTACAGTTTTGTTTGAAGCTAGGTTAGATTTAGTACATCTACAAAGCTTTAAATTACATGTTAAAGATGCCAGATAATATACTGAAAATAACCAAGAGGTTCTTAAATATATCAGCACTTTTAACATAGGGACTTAAGATATGCCAATGTTTTCATAGTATGTAATTTAGAAAGATGTCAAAGTTGAAGGTCATCTTTCTGTTATGTATATAGTGGAAACTGCCAAGTAGAACTCCTCACAAGTAGAACAGGTTTTTAAAAGCCCTGAGGCCCATTGACTCCATGTTAATGAACTTCTGTAAGTGGAACACCTCACAAGTGGAACACTTTTTTGTGGTCCCAAGGGTGTTTCACTTATACAGGTTCTACTGTATCTTCAATTGACTCTTATCATATCAATCTCTCTGTATGGCCTACATATCATGTTATTTATTAGTCTGTACAAGTACATCTAGACCCAGCATATATACTCCTCCCCCTCCCCACCTTCTTTCAATCACAGTACTGAAAGAGGGAATGGGAAGAGGAGGGATGCAGGCCTGTCAACTGTCCCGCAATTTGCGTATTTGTCACGCATTTGCTGAAGAATTTGAAGTCACGCCAGTTATTTTTACGTGACAAAAAATGTCACGCAAATACGCATTTTACCTGGTAATTGTCAAGCAAAAATATTTCTGTAGAAAAATTTCTAAAAAAGATCGTCTACACAGCAAAAATACGAACGCTGAAAAAAATTTGGATCAAGGTATTCAGATTTGGACCAAGGTGTCCACATTTTGAGGGGAAGTGTTCAACATTTCCAAGTCACTCAGGTTAGGTGTTCCCAAGTTAACAGGCCTGGGGATGGTAGAAGGTCCTGATTTAAGACTATGCATCTGTACTTATAAATAATTATGTCCAAGTTAATTCTCATTGGTCTATATGAATAACATAATAGTAAACGAATTACTGGAGTTGGTGTAATTAACTTGAAAATGATTATTATTTATTAGGTATCTTATACACAAATGAATTTGTCAGGTTGCCTAATGCATCCATATGGCCTACCTATCTTCAAAATTATAAATTATTACATACATTGTAGGCTCATGCTGATATCTTTGTAACAACCACACTGGTAAAATATGCTTTCGATGCATTAGAATGGTACAATGTGAACAACCATCCTTTACAGGGAGGGGGTGCGTTTAGTATGACACTGTGACTGCACCAAAGTGCTTTTTTCGTTTTTAGATGTATAGACACACCCCCTTGAAAACATCCTGGGGTTGCGCCTGCTTAACCTAAAACAATCGTAGTTTACAGATAAAGTCTTCATGGTTCATCATGACCTTCTATTGTAATCAAAAAAGCAATACATTTCCCTTAGGTTCATAGCCTTGTAGTAATTACTGAAGATTACAACCTTTTTGAAAGATGGAAAGTCACTAGAGATGATATCTGGGGCCTGGATCCAATCACTCAAGATCAGAAGCTCTATTCATCCTTTGGCTCAAGCCTTAGTAATAATTATTATAGATGAAGTTCTCTTTTAAGGAAGAAAAACAAACTATTCTAAGGGGTAATTCTTGAAAAGGGCAGCAATAGAAGCTAAGGAAAAATCAAAATAAGTTCTTCTGACTATAACGGCCCTGTCAACCCTCACGCATTAGGCGTGATTGTCACGCATTTGCTGGAAAAATAGAAATCACACATCAATTTTGCGTGTATGATCAAATATCAAGCAAATCACGCATTATGTTGGTATTTTTAAAAATCGTTTTTTTTATAAAATGGTGATATGGAAAATACCTTTGGTCTTTGCACGCGATTGCTGATTATGTCACAAATTTGGTCAAAAATATGTGTATATATATCACGCTTTGTTTTGAAAATAGTTGCTATAAGATAGCATAAAAGTAGGTGTAGTTTGAAAGGTACAATGGAATATTTACCTCAACACATTCAAATCTCCAGATTAAAACTTTTGTAACTGCAATTTTACTGGCATTTTCACCTCATGTGTTATTGCTGCATACCAATATGTTTACCTTCTCTTGCCAACTACTATATTTCAAAGGCTTTGTAAACAATTGATTCATATTTCCATAACATGTAGATTTGGTTCTATACCCTGTATCTCAACCAGCTAGGCAGATTTCCCTCTGACTATTCCGGATAATTTTATCATTTCAATTTTGATCTTAATGGTCTCTAATGTAGCTTTTGTGTTGTTTTATGGGAGTATGAATTGAAAATGAATGTGAGGTCTGACCCTATATGCAGAAAATGCACTTTTTGGTGCTGATGTTCAACGATTGGTGTTTTGAGTTCAGCGGTTTGTTTGGCATCTGTAACCTGGTAACAGCGTTTGGTAGTTAGAGTCTGTAATGGCAGGTTGTAACATTTTGCATGTTATTGCTTTGTCTAAACAGCTGTTTTGATTGGTTATATATGATATAAGCTAGATCAACACATTATCTGTATTTTGCAGAGTGTTTAAGTTGTGCTTCTTGTAAAGGGTATTGATTTCAAAGAA
The DNA here is from genome assembly GCA_903813345.2 of Owenia fusiformis. NCBI lineage: Eukaryota > Metazoa > Annelida > Polychaeta > Sabellida > Oweniidae > Owenia > Owenia fusiformis. The sequence continues at coordinate 35,266,965 of CAIIXF020000006.1, read as the reverse complement.
TTAAAGAGAATAAAGCTATTGAGATATTTTTGATCAGATTTCATGTGTTTAGTTCTAATTCTCTTTTATGTCTCTTGATAAATCCCAGCTAGAGGCTAAACCGATTTAATTCTATTCACGATTTATTGACTATGCATATTTTTAGAAAGTCTGCGAAAACTATTTAGAGACAAGAGAGAATTTTAATCCCTGGAGGAAGTCGGTTCTCTTTAAGATTCTTTAAGATTCAGTTGTCATGTTAGGAATTCCTTCTTGTCTCTAGTAGACTTATGAGATCTTCAAATCACTAGTAATCTTAAGCTGATGTCAGAGTTTTCTGACCTTTGTGAAGGTAATACCCCATCAACATTTCAACGTGATGTCAATGCGAGGCTTCATGAGATGTTAATAATGTGGATAAATCCTGTGAAATGAACATGCAGTTCAATCTGACAATCATCTTAATACAGGTTTTATCGCATTTACTCTTCTTGGCTTTAAACTTAATCTGATGATCTTGTTGCAGAAAATTTAGATTCTGTTAATGTTACATTTTTTGAGGCATGTATTTGAATCTGACATCAAACCTTATTACAATTTTTGGCGCATTTACTCGTTTTGCCTTTAAAGTAAATCTGACAATCTAGTTGCAGAAAATTAAGATTATCTTGATGATACATTCATTGAAGCGTGCAGCACAATCTGACAATTAATATTACAAGTTTTAGGGCATTTACTCTTTTTGGCTTAAGGTAAACTGACAATCTACACTAGTGGATCCAATAGCTAACAAGGGGGGCCCAAATTTTGAGTCAGGAAAAAAGCCCTTTTTTTAGGTCTTTTTCTGGGCCCACAAAAAGGGGGGGGGACGGGCCCCATGCCCCCCCCCCCCCACTGGATCCGCCAATGATCTAGTCGCAAAAAAATCCAGCAATCATATCTTATTGCAAGTTTTAGCATATTTACTTGCAGTATAAATTAAGAAAAGCCAAGAGGGGTCTATAACCAATTCAATAAAGGTTACAGTAAAGCCAAGTAGGCTCCAAAACTGTCAAAAAATTAAAACTGTCAATTTATATAAGCCTATATAACGAGTTCAAATTGAGTAAAGTCAGTACAGTAAAATCTACAAAATTAAATAAAGCCGAGTCGACTCCATAGTGTTTCTGATTGGCTAAATGAGAAACTGGAAAATGATTATTTTAATCGGAGGAAAATATACATGCTGTTAAAATTAGAGTAAAATATTTAGTTAGAACAAATAGATTAATCAGTCCTCTTAATGAAAATACAATAAGGGAGTTACTATGTAGCTGAATAAATAGATGTCACCGCTTGTGTTTACTTGTTTTGGTTGGGCCAGACTGCCATAGGCTTCAGTGTTATAAACTTGCAATAGTCACTTGATTTCATTATTGATCAAAAAGTGTTGGTTGAATCTTTCTACTGGCGTATCATGCGATGAACCTGTTAATGTACAAATTGATTAAAACCTCGGATTATTCGTTCAACAACCAAAATGTTCATGATTAATCACAATAGATATATACTCTTCCTTTTGATTTATTTATTTATTTATTTAAGGGAGGGGCGACAATGTGACATTTAAAAAGTGATGCATGATGGACTGGTAATTGCATTAGACAGAATCCCATCCTCTTGGAGATTATATAATCTAGAGAAGATCAAGCTGTTCTCAACATCTTTAGCTGCCCTTTCAGAAAAATAGCACTTGTATTTGTAATAATCAATACTCTTGTAAATTATTTTATGGGGAGCAAGGGTTGAAATTTGTTTTCTTCTTTTTTCACAGCTCTGTGTATTTTCTTGAAATTACTGAAAATGCATGATTGCAGCTTTCATTTTATCATGATAGTACAGAATGGGTCATCATTCTTACGAAATATTTAACATCACACAGGTAGACTTTGTGTAAGATTACAAGGTGGGATTTTAATAGGTATAATGAGATGTACTTATATGTTACTTATCTTTCCGGCCCACCCTGTATACATGTATGTACACATCAACCCACCACTATACTACACAGGTTTTACAAAAGTAGGAAAAAAGATAATTGAGAACCTGATGTAACAAATATTTCATTTAGTGTTTCTTTTGCCAAAACATCATTATGGATCACCATTACAATATCTCTGCTTAAAATCACATAACCATTTGAGGAAATATGTTAGGCCTATGGGATAGATATAGATTTCTCAGAATTGTTTTTTGTTCATTTTTCACTCATCAGAAAAATCATTGCTTCGGGTAAACAGTTTCACAGTTTGTTATAAAAATTCCATGGTCCCAGATGAGGGGTATATGTTGTTAACAAGAGGCGTGGGTACATGTTAAGACTACATTTACGTTGGTAAGGAACCATCAACATATTACCTGCGAGATTGTTTACATTATGTATAAGCCAGGTACCCAGATTATAAACCTGTATGTTGCGAAATGTTGAATGTTTTATTTTGCTCTTGGGATTAATTCAAATCGCTGAGGTATGCTGAGGGTTGTCTTGTTTTATTAGATTGAATACAATATTCTGACATATTGATGCCTGGCTTAAAGTATAAAAACAAAGAGCAGGTATTGAGATATAAATCTTTGTCAGAAGACTGTTCCTGATCATAGCAATAATCTATTCTACTCTGTAGTAGGGATTCTCATAGAAATATACAAAACCGCAACCATACTTGGAATGTTTTTTCTAAAAAAGTTCTTGAGAAGATAGGTGTAAGATTTTCATTTAAATTATTCTGGCCATTGTTGGTGATCTTGAAAAGGTTGGAATTGTTCTTATTTTCAAGAGGGCACAAACAGTTTTTTTGAGTCTGTAAGATTTTTTCATAATCTTGCTATATGTTGGAAAGAACTACTTTCATGTTAAAAGTGTTAATTCAGTCTTGAATCTGGATTATCTATAGTCTATAGTAAGTGCTTGAAGAGATCAAGTGATTTGCACGCCATCTTTAAATGACTTCAATACCTTATGGAGTAATGTGTCAACATTAACTTGGTTTTAAACCTATACAGAGATATAGGGGGTGACAATATTGCTTTCTCTGAACTTCTAAGGAAGAAATCTTTGAGAATGTTTTCTGTACTACATCCAGGATCTAACATGAAAACATTTCTGATTGAGTGGGAATGAGAGATTTAGTCAAAACAAATTTGCTTTTTGACATAATATTATCCTGTGGCATTTGACTGCTACTAGAACTCTCATGGCTTGCTTTAATGACATAATATACATTTCCATGTGATTCATAGATATTAATATGTTTCGATTTTTGGTTCAAAAGAAAGGGCTTTTATTGATTAAATGTTGTCTCAAAATACTGTACTTCTTCATTTGGTAAATTAGTACCATTAGTGCATTGTAATATTGCAAGTCAAATTAAGTAGAAGTACTGAGTATCAATATAAAAATCATTATATGGTGGAATGACTTTGGCATTTCATGTAGCATTGATATTTCTCATTTGAACCATTAGCTAATGTCGACACTCCCAAATATAGATTTTATGACATCATAATACTACATGTACTTCGTTTTTGCATGAGCATTCAATAGGATTAACTGATGTTTGTAGAAAAAATTGTCTTGTCTCTACTAACCTAAATGTATATATGTAGTTAAGAATTATCTGACTGCCTTTTTTATTAAGGGTTTATTAAGAAAAATAATCTGACATCATCCACCTTAAGGTATTTTTAAAATCATTTCACTCTACCAACCTTAAGGTATTGTTGTTCAATGTTTGGATTGTTATTTTTAGTTTCCATGGTATGATATTGAGCCTTTATAATGTAAAACATTACACGAACAATTCACCTATATGTTTCTATTAATTATAGTGCATTTAATGGTAAGTGCCATTCAGATTTGACCAATAAGTAAATTCACTCAAATATAATTATTTCACCATAGTTATATCGATCCATTACAGAATGATGGATCTATCTTTGATCGGCCATTTTGAATAACAAATCCCAATATTAAGTCTGTGAGTCTGTATAGCTTTAATAAAAGGACATATGTTGACTTCTGATATCATTTGTAATTCCCTAAATACAATATAGAGGTTTCCATAGTTACATGTTTGCATAGCAATTTAATATTAAAGCTGATAGAATTGCAATGAAGAAAACTGTGCCTAATGTGATTGCCTAATACAAGTATCTTGTATAAGAAAGGAAATTGTAAGACGGATTGCATGGATTTTGTTGTAGTAGTACACGTCATTGAATAGTATTCTGGTCCCTGTAGACTTAATTGCATTGTGAAAATTGGAAACATTATCTCTTTCTGCTATTTTGATTCAATTACTGAAGTATAACTCTCTTACAACTGTAGAACTGACAGCAGTATAACCTACTCCCAGCAGTATAACTCTCTTACTGCTTTATAACTTATACAGCAGTAAAGCTCTTGACTCACTTACAGTATAACTCATTCACAGCTGTAGAACTCATTTGCAGCTGTATAACTCATTTACAGCTGCATAACTCATTCACAGCTGTATAACTCATTTACAGCTGCATAACTCATTCACAGCTGTACAACTCATTCACAGCTGTATAACTCATTCACAGCTGTATAACTAATTCACAACTGTATAACTCTCTCACAGCAGTAACTTTCATATAGTTGAAAAAGCACATTGTTTAGACATTTTTACATCAATATTGAGCCACATCTGGGCAATGGTTATAGGATTTATAGAATTAACATTACGCTGTAGGAGACCTTAACTCAGTGGATATGCCAATAACATGCCTGACGGCTGATAGCAGAAATTCTGAGATAGAACTTAGATATATATCAGCAAAATAACCAGCCCTGGATTTACTCTAGATCTTTAGAATCGTGAATCTTAATCAAATCATCTGACGGCTAAACTGCAAGCATTCACCTTGGACTTTACACTATAATATATAGTTATCACTGATTCACATATAACATATATAATAAGACAGTATATACCATTATATTATATATGAATTAATACCAGTATATTATATTGTATATGACTATAATATAAACTGTTGTCGTGGAAATATCAAATAGCATTTTCAGTGATTGAAGAGATTCCTTATATACAGGTTTATCAAAAATAATTTATCATAGGAAGTCTATTAGTATTATATCAGGAAAGCGACAATTACTGTATTATACAGGTGCTATATTAGTACTGTGTTCATTAGCAAAGGCAAGCTTACTTTGATAATAACAAAGGATAATATACTGATGTCAACACAAAACGGGAAGAGTACGGGAGGAGTAGGATATCAGATGGAGTCGTCAGGCAGGGGTGGAGGTAGGAATAGTATTTGTGTTGTTGCATCAAGATCCTGTACATAACCTCTCCCTATCTTCGATTCAGTTTCTATCACTGTTATAGGGAATGGAGGAATATGTACAAGGTCTACATGAGACAAGAACATGGGGTATATTATAGCTAAGGTTACGCTAATGTTATGTTACTATGGCTAATTAAAATAGGCTGACAATATAGAATGGCATTGTTCACATTGACTTCAGTGAAGATTTTGTTTTTTGAAGACATGTAGTTGGGTCATATTTGGACAGCCACAGCTCTATACCTTTTTAGAGGTTAACAATTTGTCCAGTCTACCTCTTAAAAGGGAAAGACAAGCAAAATAATTTTTGAGTTTGGTGAATAATATGCCTTCATATAAACCTTGTTTGTTTAATTGTTTGCTTTTTTAATACTTTGTTTGTTGGTTAATTGCTTGTTTGTTGGTTGTTTAGTGAAACCATTATACTGCCACTGTTACATATTATTTTTATGGTTATCATATACTTAACCTCTTCGCCATTGACCTAGAGAAGTTCAATATTTATATTATATAGTCAGCGCTTCTTGAAAATCAATTAGCTTTGTACTTTTGCTATGTATCGTTATCAGAGCATTAAGATACTGAGAGCACTATAAATAGAATTAATTGATATAATTGTGAAATTGAATTATACTTGTAGGCCCCTGTTATAGGTTATATTTCGTAATCATGCACCTATACTGTGTGGGTAGGGCAATTCTTCTCAAAATAATCGATACTTAGAATTTTGTTTGGGAGTTAGACACTATCACTGACTTATACATCTTTGTTTGAGTATCGTCATGGTACTAACAAGAGTTTTCACTGCATTGATTTTCAATTTGTTATGGTAACTGGTGACCTACTTGAAGGAGTAGATTTCTAGTCTTTTGGGAAATGAATATTGGGAAAGATGGATTATTTTTACCATTAAATGAGTTTACTTATTTAACTAAATTGAGTAATGTACTGTCGACTAGATCAAGTAGAAAGGGAGAATGGGATAGTACCTAAAAATAGATCATAATTGAGAAATTATTAAATTATTTCATAGTTGATAATATTTCAAAGTGTCCAAGGCAAGGCTCTTTAATTCTGTAATGTTGTTTGAACAGTGTTCGGCAGTTGGTCTTCAATGGTTGGCAGTCAGCATTCGGCATCTGTAACAAATGACAGGTGGTGACATTTGCATGTTAATGCCTTGTGTAATTATTCTGTATGTTATACAATATTGCAAATGGGTAGCCAGGATCTAAGATTTGTTGAGGCAAAAAATTAATAGATGAGGTAGATTGAGGCTTAGCATTCAGTTGAAAAAATGTCTGAAACAATGAAAATCTTTAAAATATTGGGTGAAATATTACCTCATGTCTGGCTACACGCATTGATAGCTTTCTAAATTGACAATTGAGTCAATTGAGGGTAACTTTAGAAATATCTTATTCTGTTACATTTTAATTAATAGAAGCTTATAGAATCTGAGAGCATCTCAACAGGCTTTGTTATATTTTCATCAAGTCTCAGTGATAGGGAGTGATGCGTATTGATTTTTATTATATCATTGTTATCTTGGTAAACATGTGGTCATTCATTCTCTATATTAATGCACGCTAAATTCAATTACAATGTGTCTTGTCGGGTTTGTTTCTAAGGCTCTGTTTCTTATGTTTCACACTTTTATTTTTTCACAAAGTTCAGTTCGTAAAAAACAGGGTTTGAAAATCAAAGCTGCCTAACTGCCACAGATAACTATTTTTGGGTTTTATCGCAACTTGGAAAAAACTGGTTGCCTTAATGGGCAGGCCATCCTTGCTCCAAGGATATTTCTCTTCTTTCCATAAATTGAGTAATAAATGAAGTCCTTTAACCTTTACCATGCTGCCTTATTTCAGCAAATATATCCCACGCAACTGGCTTATTTTTCAAAGAGTGCAAAAAATGATATAATAATTAATATCTCAATAACTACTGAATGAATCTGGATAAAATTTTCACAAAGGGAAGATACAGTGGCCTGGCTCATGAAAAAAATGTTCTCATGAATTTTTTCGTACATTAACACGACTGGGCATAAATATACCATGAATACTCCTCCGGAATCCGCCGCTCCGCCTCTTCGTCTGGTCAGAATCCAAATCTGAATTTGCAGCGATCGAATGTTCAATTTTTCAATTCAGAAAATATTCTAGTTTCTATTTTCGATGACCGTTATCGGCTTCCAAGAGCCTAAAGAGCTCGAAATCGTAATTCATTTCCTCCACATTTTCGTTGTGATCGTATTTGTCCACCATTTTGTACGATTCGTTCACTAAAAACGACTAAAACACTGTTTAAATTGTTGAATTGAGAATTATTTTTCGAAATATCGCCATTCTAGGTCAACAGGAAGTCATGTTAGGCACTGAATAAATCGGGCAATCTAATTGGACAATACGAATGGCGCGAAAAAGTAAAGTTTTTAAAAGTTTGAAATCGGGCGTACGGGTCCGCCGGCAGTTGTGAGAGACGAGTCCGCCGGCAGCACGCTAAAGGTTAAATGAAGGATGGGGCAGACTGAATTTTTGCCACTTTATTTAATTGTGGCACTCATGTTTTTAACCTTAATCATGAACTCAAAAAAAATTGCTCTTACAAAGAATAACAATGTTTTTTAGTAGTAAATGAAACTTATGACAGAAAAGTACTTTTGAGATTACCCCTAAGGTAGTTTGTTGATTGTCTGCCTGATTATTTGTTTGTTTGTTTTGTTTGTTTGCTTGGTTAAATACTGTCCAATCAACATTGCATGTGTCTGTAGTATCATTTACTGGCAGTAGAATCTCTTTTTTTTTATATGCCATCCTCAAGCAAGTTATTTTGTATGTTATAGTGTATTGTTTTGTATTATGGTTTTGTATTCCCATTACTCCATATCTTTGCATCCCATGATTTTATTTCCTATGAATATCATGTACAATGTGATCCCATAACTATATTATTCCCATGATTTTTGCATCCTATGATCCCATAAATTTGTATCCTAAGTTTTCTGATACTCTTATTGTAGACAGAGGTACATCACAGGGTGGGCTAGGATATCACATGGATACAAGTAAGAATAATCCCAAATACAAGATCTCAACCTGTACATACTTGTTCCTTGTATTTTGTCATCTTAACCACACTTGATGCATAGTGTAGTCCCTCATCAAGTCCCTTTTACCCCTTTAACCTATCTCTGTAGCATACAGGAAGGGAATGAGGATGAGGAGTTTTTGTTAATGATAATTTTGTTTTCATCTTGGGTTCTCAGTTTTGGGTTTGGGGGAGGAGGTGGGGCAAAATCGTTAACCAACAACTTTAACTGATGCTCTCTCCAATTTATAGCTATTCGAATATTGGAACAACCTGCCATTTACAAAACATTCCTTGTTTTTCTTCATATTTCCCTAAACAAGGATAAGTATGACCATGTTGCTATTTTAGAAAGGGTCTTAGAATATTGTCTGTACATTGTTAGGCACACCTGCATTTAGATTAATTTACCAAACCCATTATGGCATAATAGCACTCATTTAGGTAATTACGCATGAGTTCTCAGATTTGATTTTATAGATTAGTCTGCAGAAAGGTTTCGCTGAATTGATGACTAAATTCACTTTTATTTTATTTTGAACATCACATACATTTACATATAGATTATTTTTATGTATGGTCTACTATACCAGTATGGTTCAGTATGTTGTTTATAAACAGTACATATTTTGCTTGCCATGTCCTACAGCATGTGAAACCCATTGAGTCCATTAAGATTTCAAATATAGCATTCTCGTCACTTTGTTTGAGTTCAGTGTAATATGGATTATGCTCATAGGCATATGATTTAATGTCCTAAGTTTCTGATCATGTGATCTGATTTGTCTATAAGCATGCTCCTATAAGTTAACATCAGCTATAGGTCATAGAATTAGCTCTGAGTCTCATGTAGTATGTAGATACAGTTATATTTTGTGTGAAGGCAGTGATCTCCTTAGCATTAAAGCAAGTGGGCGTAGCACCCACCTGAGATTTAAATAATGGGCTTGCACCCACCTGAAAATCCATTTGCCCCTACTTGAAAATGAGAAAAATCATGAAAAATGGGCATATTTTGACCAATGTGTGTCTGAATTGTGAAAATAAGGAATACTCCTGTGGAGATCATTAGAAGGGTAGATTTGGGTATGTTATGGTCCTGCAAGAGGGATGGATTTTGACACTACTCCTTTGTACAATCATTATATTCAGCCATTTCAGCATTGCTAATTCATGGAATATATGATCAAAGTGTTTTTGTCACAAAATCAATGAATGCTGTAAAATTATGTAAATAGCTATTGTTTGAATGATGTTTAAAGCAAGCCCAAGTGATGGTATAGTGATTGTTACGGAGAATTTTATTTTATATCCTATTCTTGATCAATATTGCATCAAGCAAGACCCTGAATATATGTATACTGTTATATATTGATTTATATATTTGTGTCAACTGTTCCTATATTACCACAGCACACCAATATTGTTATGTCATACCATAACCATACCATACAATACCATACCATACCATAACCATACCATTACCATACCATACCAAGACATTCTCTTCCAATACCATACTATTAATACACCATATTACATGACCATACCATCCCTACGATCCTACCATACCATTCTCCATACCATATAACACATCATTCAACCATATACCCTGATTCCTCCTCAACTAGTCAACTTGACTACTAATACTATCAAGGATAATTTTACACTTAAGATTAGCTGATAAGAAAGGAACAATTTCAAATATACTTTTTCTGATCTAGTTTTATATAGGAGTTGAATCCAAAGAGGATTCCTGCTATTTGGCATGTAGCCAATATGTTCCATGACGCACTTTCAGGTATTATGCCTACAGTGAGAAAATTTCCCAAAATTGTGAAAATCCTTCAAACTCAAGGTTTAACCATATCGCAGTCATGGCAACCATATAAATGCCCTGGTTCTGGCGCAACCTAAATATCTAAAAATAGCTCCAATATTACTAAATTTATACCATCTTACGCAGGCAGCAGTGCAAGTAATTATTATTACTTAATAAATAAGGCATCTTGTTATATTTATCTAAATCAGGTTTTTAAATAAGTTTTGGGCCAAAAATATATTATAATATTGAAAAATTGAGGGAGAACATATGCTTGAGGGGAATGACTGGTAATCTCAAGATCTCTAGTGTTTTTTTTTGCTGTTTGCCAGATGTGTTATACTAAATAGTCTTGCTCTAAGCCCCTGCATTGTGTAGAAGGGCACAAAGACATGATGCTAGACTATAACATAAAATGTGATGGTTAGATTGTTGTTTTCCATTTTATTCTGTATCTGACATTTAGCAATATGATGCCCTTGCAGCCTAATATACTGAATAGCTATTTTTACTAGCATTTAATTTCACTAATGGAGCTCTCTTCATAATTTATCATGTCACTGATGTTAAGTGATATATATATTTTTTATGAATAATTCATTTTCAATGAACTTTAGTGAAATCACTCATATGGGTTTACTCTATTAATTGAAATGTCACAATTTTACTTTTAAGGGAGTAGATTCGTGAATTTAAGGTAGATGAGCATCTTAAGAATTTTAAATAATTTACCTATTTAAACCTACCAATAATTAATGAAATGAGAAATGTTTCCAACATTTTTATGTACAAGGTAAGATATGATACAAATTATGATTGTTTCAAAAAATATGAAATTGCATGAAAACATATGTCATATATCTATCTGTCTTCATTAAAGGCATCACCAGGCTATATTTATCCCAACGAACGAAGTTCGTTAGGGATATAGTGAAGCCCTCCGTCCGTCCGTCTGTCAGTCCGTCAGTCCGTCAGTCAGTCAGTCAGTCCGTCCGTCTGTCCCGAAGATAACTCAAATACTAGTTGACAGATTTTCTTCATATTTAGTGGAAAGATGTATATTGGTGAATAGTTTTACGCAAAAAAAAAATTTTTCAAGATGGCCGCCGCTTTAAAAATGACGGGACTTTTTCGCAAAAATCATAAATTTTTCATTCTAAACCAAAGTAATTAATATTATTGTTTGAAATTTTGGTAGTGCATTCACAACATTTATATATTTCACATATATTCCGTGTTTTTCATCCTGACCCCCAGGGGCCATGTATGGGGGGACAGGAAAACAGAAATTTTCGCTAATTTTTAGATCTTTCTGAAGTATAGCTTTATTATACTCAAATGAAAGGCAATTAAGAGTAGATTGCAAATATTGTATCTTTTTTCTGATTCGAGCCTCGTAAAATTCAAAATGGCCGTCTAATGTACAATTTCGCAATAATTTTTCGATCCCTTCAAAGTATGGCTATATTATACTCAAATTGAAGGAATTTTGGAGTAGATCACAATTAGGTTATTATTTTTCAGATTTGTACCTCAGAAAATTCAAAATGGCTGCTTTGCAGGAATTCGCAATTCTAAAATCTAATTTTTTCATTTTCAACCAAAGTAATGAGTATAATTGATTGGAATTCGGTAATTGATATTTTGTTCGTTGGGATTTGCTACTCCGCGGAGTTGCCGTTATCTAGTTATGTAAGATCTCTACTATTTTCATATGTTCTACCTTGCATGCAGGTATCCAGGTTTGTTTTGGAAATTTAAGAACAGGTGATTCATGACTCTTCGAAAAACTTCCAGGATATGGTGTTAAATACTTTATAGCTCTTGCACAACTACCACTATTTTTTGTGGTTATCTTGTTCTAACTTTGAGTATGTATATTGCATGGTATTTTCCGTGGTATTGCCTCCTTTTACATTGTCAATGCGAAAAAATGGGACTAAATCTGGTTTACAGGGGTCAAATTTTCCTGGTTGCCCATATTGCAATGTTATGTTATGTTTAGCTTCGTTTGGTTCGCAAATACTGGACGTAGATAATAAATAGAGATTTCAGCCAGGAATAGATTGCAGATGGATTCAGACAAGTGTGGATGGATTATATTAGGGAGATGAAAAATGTTGCTCAAAACATCCAGTTCAGTTGATATATTACATGTATAACTGTCACTCTCAAGGATGTCAGGAATCCTATAAGCCATATTTCTGCTATCTGTTTTGTTTGAAATTATAAGAAAATGTTGCAAATTCTTTATAGTACTATATCTAATCTGTAATTTCACCTTTTACTCATTGAACAGTATACTTAATCCTAATTCTCTCTGTTTTGGTCAAAACATGTTACTATCAGTTCTTCAGGGGTGGATCTGGGAACCAACAAGGAGGGGGGGGGGCCTAAAACAAAAAAGTGGGCCCAAAGTTTGACATTTTGAGGCCCATTTTCTTCAAAATTTGGCCAAAGAAGGCTTAGAAGGCCCAGTAATGACCAAAAAGCCCCCCTAGATCCGCCAGTGATCTTATACTTTTAACAGGGTGCAATCAGATTGACAACAGGGTGGAAATATGTAATTTACAATCTGGTGCTGCACCTGTTGTTCTAATATTAGAGAGATGACAACATGGTGCAGCCAGCACCCGGTTGTTCTAATGCCAGAGATCACTGCTTTTACTTATATATAGTAGATATTCAGATACAGTAAAACCTATGTCCAGTGAACACCTATGGAGTAACAGAAATGTGTTCACTGTAGGTAATTGTTCATCACAGAGAGGGTAATTAACACAGAAGTCAGGAGAGTATGTGTAGAGGAAGGGTGTTCGCTAGTGACAGGTGTTTGCTAGAGAGAGGTGTTCACTAAGACAGGTTTTACTGTACATACATATTATGTCAGATATTAAAGCTGAAAGATAATTGCTTAGGATGAATGGGTTCATGTGATAAGCAATGTGTTGCCTTGGTTACAGTGATTGGGGTCACCACAGTTCAATTATGGAAGATAATCAATCTCAAAATACAGAATTACTTTCTTCAAATCTGTCTATTTTGATATAATAAAAGATTTGTTATTGTAAAGTTGAAAATCCATTTTCTGATTCAACGCTTTTCTAACATCCTGGATAGTTCGGTTAATTGTACATCAGATGTGGTTTACTTGTCTATTAACTTGCTCATATCCGTGTTATCTTGAAAACGATTCAGCAGATTTGTCCAGTTTTGTTGATGTCTCATTAACCATAACGTTGTTTGATCCCATGTTGTCTTCAAAATGATTCTACATTGGTGATCCCCATTTATTTGAGATGGGATTTGTCCTGATACAGTTTACTCTTCTTCATGGGGGAAGGGTCACAAAAGCTTAACATATTTTTATAGGGTTCAAATATATTGTCATCAACATAAGTTATCTGACTATAAGGTGGTCAACAAATATGGTATTAGAAGACCTCTGATAGACCCCAATCCCCTAAATGAAAACCTTGTACCATGGCGCAACTCAAGATGTTGATGCAGCTGTACCGAGGTGAAACTTGCGCCAAGGCCTCTTATAATTAATGTAGTTGTCATGTTACCTTATTATGAACATCTTTGGTTACCTCTTCGGGTATAGATTACTAATGTTTTTCATTACTTAGGCAATAACATATGTGTACCTGGGCTAATGGTAATATAGATGTAACATTGCATAATGATTAAATAGTCTTGCTTCAAGACCCGGGTCATCATCATTTCATGTAATGTGTTGGAGAAGTAGATAAGGGGGGTCCACAGTCTTGAAGCAAGACTAATGATCAAACAAAATATCGCGTTTCTTTTCTCAGCCAAGATACTTGCAGAAAAAACTGGTTGAGCTAAAAAAACTGATATCATAAGTTGATTTGGAGTAAATCTTTGTAAGTAGGTTGATAGAATCAAGACGCAAGCAGCTAACTTAGTTATCGTTGGTCTGTTCTCTGAGTTGGTTTAAATCTAGGATAACTCCGAGTTGTGAGTCACTTTAAATGGTTTGATGGAATATCTAAGAATATTGATCTACTGTCGTGGTTCACAGAATAGATTGGCCCTTGAGGAAATCTCTTGTAGGATTCAATAGTATTAGAATTGTTTACTTAACGAATATGTCGCCTGGATATTTTCTTTGAATTTCACACACGCAATCTGATTTTTGTACCCTTGCTTTCAAAGGATTTAATTTGAATGTATTATTGATCAGACATAGAGAATGATTGAATTACCTGAATTTGTGTAATGAGATCCCATAAATTTTAATAAATGAATTAGAATAAGTCTTTAAGTGCAAGCTTAGTTTCACTTTTATCATGTGCTTCATGTCTTATATGCAGTTAGTGCCTTAAATAGTGATTTTGTAGTGAAATAGCTTGGACTCGGATATGTTTTGAGGATGTTTATTAGAGGTGTCATGGATACCCGATTTTGTTCAGGCTCACGGGTTGAACTGTTCCAAAATTTTTCTATTCCGAAGTCAAATGTAAAGAACCACCCCTTTCTGATTTTTCTGACAATGAAAAACATAGAGAATGATTCAATAACCTGAATTTGTGTAATAAGATCCCATGAATTTTAATAAATGAATTAGAATAAGTCTTTAAGTGCAAGCTTAGTTTCACTATTATCATGTGCTTCATGTCCTATATATAGTTAGCGCCTAAATAGTCGCTTTGCAATCAAATAGCATGGACTCGGAATTTTGTTTTTAGGATGTTTATTAGAGGTGTCATGAATACCCAACTTTTTTAGGATTCTTGGGTTGAACCGTTCCGAAATTTCTCTATTCCGAAGTCAAATGTAAAGAACCACCCCTTTCTGATTTTTTCTGTTCCATGACATCTCTAGTATTTATAGTATATTCTGCAATTAAATCAATGATTTCCAAAAAGACAATGAAAAACATAGAGAATGATTCAATTACCTGAATTTGTGTAATAAGATCCCATAAAGTTTAATAAATGAATTAGAATAAGTCTTTAAGTGCAAGCTTAGTTTCACTTTTATCACATGCTTCATGTCTTATATGCAGTTAGTACCTTAAATAGTGATTTTGTAGTGAAAAAGCTCTAACTCGGATATGTTTTTAGGATGTTTATTAGAGGTGTCACAGATACCCGGTTTTGTTCAGGTTCTCGGGTTGGACTGTTCTGAAATTTTTCCATTCCGGAGTCAAATGCAACGAACCGCCCCTTTCTGATTTTTTCTGTTCCATGACATCTCCAGTATTTATACTATACTCTGCAAAATCTGCCAAATGTTATATTTGTTTAGTTCATTATGAGGAAAGGTGCCATTAACTTGCAGTACCTGTAGGTTTACAATGTTATTCCAACGCTTGTGTTTTTCTTGCTATTTATGGGGCTTGTATTCATTACACTTGTTTTCTGGTTCTGTTCATGCACTAAGATTTTTTGCCTCCAATCTCAATCCCTGAATTAAAAAATAGTTGGTCCATATTAATAACATTCGGTTGTTCTAATTTATGACATATGTTATAATTTGTGACATCATGTAATTAGATTGTTGACATCATGTATAAGGTCATAATTTATGACATCATATAAAGATGTTGTTGTAAATGATGTGATTAATGGTTGTTGTACTTTATTATTTCATGTATTAGGTTATAATTTATGACATCATGTATTATGTTATTTATGACATCATATAATAGATTATAATTTATGACATCATGTATGAGGTTATAATTTTTACATCATGTATAATATTGTTGTGATTTATGACATCATGTATTAGGTTGTTATAATTTATGACATCATGTATTAGGCTGTAATTTATGACATCATGTATAACATTGTTGTTTATGACATCATGTATAGGTTGTTATAAATGACATAATAAATTTTGTGGTTTCACTTTATGACATCATTTATTAGGTGTTCTAATTCATGCTATCGTGTGTTTAGTTGATACAGTTACTTGGCAGTAAAACAAACACACTCTGTTAGTATACCATATCTCTTAATATGTTCTGTCATAATGCTTTTGCATCTAATATGGGACTGAACAGGATATTGTCTCCTATTTTGTAAAGCTACATAGTTTGTGAAACCAGTACATCATTGGTATGTTTTGCAATTTAACTGGGACTTGAACTTGGGATCCCTTTTACTGCTAGAGGTACTTGCTCCAACACAGGAGCCATTTTAACAGGATCTTGTACTCTTTCATTAATGTTAGTTGTTTATGTTTTTCAGCCCAAGCAGAAGAAGGTATAGGATGTTGCGGCTACATACTGATGGGACTATCCTACTTGCTCATCATCATCACATTTCCCATCTCACTCTGTATGTGCATTAAGGTAAGATACATTTCCCATCTCACCCTGTATGTGCATTAAGGTAAGAAACATTTCCCATCTTGCTCTGTATGCCCATTAAAGTAAGATACATTTCCCATCTCACTCTGTATGTGTATTAAAGTAAGAAACATTTCCCATCTCACTCTATATGTGCATTAAGGTAAGAAACATTTCCCATCTTGCTCCGTATGCCCATTAAAGTAAGATACATTTCCCATCTCACTCTGTATGTGTATTAAAGTAAGAAACATTTCCCATCTTACTCTGTATGTGCATTAAGGTAAGATACATTTCCCATCTCACTCTGTATGTGCATTAAGGTAAGAAACATTTCCCATCTTGCTCTGTATGCCCATTAAAGTAAGATACATTTCCCATCTCACTCTGTATGTGTATTAAAGTAAGAAACATTTCCCATCTCACTCTGTATGTGCATTAAGGTAAGATACATTTCCCATCTCACTCTGTATGTGCATTAAGGTAAGAAACATTTCCCATCTCACTCTGCATGTGCATTAAGGTAAGATACATTTCCCATCTCACTCTGTATGTGCATTAAGGTAAGATACATTTCCCATCTCACTCTGTATATGTGCATAAAGGTAATAAATATTTCCCATCTCACTCTGCATGTGCATTAAGGTAAGAAACATTTTCCATCTCATTCTGTATGTCCATTAAAGTAAGAAACATTTCCCATCTCACTCTGTGCATTCAAGGAAGAGACATATCCCATATACCTTTCTCTGTGCAGCATCTGGGGAAGAAAATGCAAAGTATCATCCCATTTATTTTAGAAAATTGCTTGATATTGATTCTACATTGAAATCTCTCATCATTTAGCAATATATTACATTCTAATATTAGCAGCAAATTAGTTCACATTGACCTAGCTATCTGTATCATTTTGCCTCCTGAATAAAAGAATCATTTGATAAAGTTGCAACAGTTTGCTGTCTCTAGTCTACCCCCTCCCCTTCTATTAACCTTCTTCTTAGAATGTACAGTGCTGAGAATGCTAGGTATCTGTTTTTGCGCTCCCTCGGTCAATATCATATCACCCTTCGGTCAATATCATATTGTCCCTCGGAATAAAACCCATATTCAATCCCTCCCAGTAAATAACCTATATATACATGTACAAGGTGTCCATGAAGTCTCTTTACACTTAACACAGACTTGTAAATTGTAATTGTAATTGTAGTTGTATTGTAAAAAGATACTTTATGGACAGTGGACACCCTGTACTTTATACTTTAAACATACGTATATACTGCAATTATAAAGAGGCCTCATTGAAAACCTGTATTTACTTTAAACAGACTTATGTATTGTCATTGTAGAGACTTTATGGTCACCATGTAAGGTGTTCCCAAGTTGACAGGCCTGTTGTGGACACCCTGTATGATTCTCCATATATAGTATTAAGTTAAATTATTTGCTTACAGGTGGTGCAAGAATATGAAAGAGCAGTTATCTTCAGATTGGGTCGGCTTTTACCAGGGGGCGCCAAGGGACCAGGTATGCAAAACTTGTTCTAATTGTGCTGCATAAATGTATTACCCTAGGGATTTTATAGTAGTTTTCTCCTTTTATTTTGCATGCATCTGCATATAAGTAGATTTAAAAATGTCAACATTTTTGTATAAACACTTATGTCATAACTCATAATTCATATTGATAGAAATGGTGGTAATAAAGGTATTGTATTTTTGATGGCATGTACCCCTATGCCTTAATATCATAAAAATGCATAGAATTAATACAATTCATAGAGATACCTTTATGCAGGAAATGTGAACTTTTTTGTACTTATTTATTATTCTCTAGTTTTAGTGGTATGGAGGACCTAGAGATGACAAGAGGCAAAGGAAGAGGCCTACTTTGAAGCTTTATATTTTAAAAGATACCCCAAATTACTGCACATGTATTCAGCAGTGAAATACATGATGATAATTTGAAGGAAAATGATGCCATATAGGGATGTTGGATCACTCCTGTAAAAATTAATCTTAATGAGCTCATATGAATACACTGTGTTATTTCTATTCCCCTTTGCAATATTCTAATGATTGATGCAGCTACTAGCTATAGTTATTATACAACCTCTTGTAACAATGTTGATGTTATTTCGTATGGAGACACTCTAGAGCTTTCAATGTAAATTACTATGGATATTTTAAAGATAAGTGCAATGTTTTTCAGGAATTGTGTTGAGGGACCCCAAGCAGTCTAATGAATTACTTAGTGTTATGACTTTCAGATCATAAGTGTTATGACTTTCAGATCATTTGTGCACTTGTTCTTTGTTAACATTCATTTTAGGGAAGATGTTAACATTTATTTTGGGAAAATGTTAACATATATTTTAGGGAAGATGTTAACATTTATTTTAGGGAAGATGTTAACATTCATTTTAGGGAAAATGTTAACATTTATTTTAGGAAAATGTTAACATATATTTTAGGGAAGATGTTAACATTTATTTTAGGGAAGATGTTCACATTCATTCTAGGGAAAATGTAAACATTTATTTTAGGGAAATTGTTAACATTCATTTAAGGAAAAATGTTAACATTTATTTTAGGGAAGATGTATATTCCTTTGTCTTCCTCCGACTGAACCCGCCACTGGTTATAAAGGATGGAGCCAACTTTTTGAGCTATTTATGGTGTACCCATTGAAAAATACATGGATTTGAATGGAGTACAATGCTGATTTATGTGTTTTGCAATTCCAGGACAGATGCACATCATTTTGTCCTCTCCCAGATTTACCCCTTTTTAGTAATGTTGATGCAATATTTCTTCATTTTAGGATTGTTCTTCATCGTCCCGTGTTTGGACAGCTACACCAGTGTTGATCTGAGAACTATTTCATTTGACGTCCCCCCACAAGAGGTAAATTAACAAAATGGGGGAAAATTCACCAATGCTGAAAATAATGCCACAAAAAAGCTATTCAGAATTCATTTCCATAAACCCTGATCTATCTTGAAAGCATGATCTTCTACATGTACATGTACTTTTCATGTCAACAGGTCAAGGCTTATGGATTCAAAAAACCAAATTTATTTTGAATTTTAAGCATTTGAATTGAAATATGGAACTCTAATGAGTTATATTTGTCCATTGCAAGACAACCCAACATGGACATTTGAGCTTGAAACGGACAAAACAATTTGAATTTAGAAAACATGATTTGAGACATATCAGTTTTGAAAAATAGCTTTTTTGGTTGTTATTTTGCGCATTGAAGGTGCAATATATAATTGTTTCATGATAAAGATAATAAGCAATGGTGTTATCCAACTTATTTCAGGGCTATTTTTCATCCTTCCCTGTATGGATAGTTATACGAAGGTGGATTTAAGAACGGTCTCTTTTGACGTTCCGCCCCAGGAGGTAAGGGAGTTAGTTCCCAGTCTAGCTCGCTGTTGCTAGAAAACTAGAGGGTCTGTTACTCAAAGATTACTAGCTCTAGGGGTTCTTTTCGGACTGTCTGCATTACTAACGCTTCTTGTGATGTAGTTAACCCTCCATTCAAATCTTTTCTTATCATTACTATTTCTTTTAATTCTGTTCCCATTGTCTAAATCTGCATCTTTATGAGATGTGATAAGAAGTGCATCATTGCAAACTGTATTTATAAATTTCATTTATGTTTATTTCACATTTTTTCTCTTTGGAAAATTTGAATGAAGCATCTCATTTTCTCGGATTCTTTGAAATTAAGAGGGTCAGAGGTATTTATTTAATTGTGTTCTATATCCTGATTCTTTTCTAAATTCCTACACGATTCCTCTGAATTTCTCTCTATTTCTCATTTGTTAAAACAAACCATGATATTTTCTGGGAGTTTGGTTATTCATTTCGTTATACATCCTACATATTCTTTAAATCGTTTCGAGAAATAAAGAGTTATTTTGATGGAGTTAAGAAAATTGGTGTGAAGTTCAGACATTTGAGTACAAGGAAATAAGACACTTCGATCAGAGATGACAGTGAAAAAACAGTCTTGTTTCAGGCACGTGTTCCCCCTCCCCCCATTTACAGTAAATCAGCCAGTAAATATCAGGAGGGGGAGGGGCAGCCAAAGACTCAGTACAAGATTGTAGGAATGTACAAGAAAGTTTCAAATTATCTTATTTGGGCTATTTGCATGAAGACTTGAGTAACAGAACCTAAACCCGCTTCCGTGTCCGTTTATCCTCTATTGCTCCCAACATTTTTCAGTTTCGTTAGCCCACAATTACTAATAGATTAAATAAGGTTACTAATAATTTTGCCTAATTTTTTATAAATTTTTTTTGTTAATTGATATTAATTCATATTATTTAATATTTTTAGCCTTGATTTATATATAACGGGAACATAGTAATTCCATTTTTATTTCTTTTTATTATTCCCTCGCAAGCAACCACATTGCATTTTTGCTTCTTTGTATACAGTTTAGTGTCCCATAGAGTGTCTTTGTTATATTTATCATATG
Source organism: Owenia fusiformis (assembly GCA_903813345.2). Classification (NCBI taxonomy): domain Eukaryota; kingdom Metazoa; phylum Annelida; class Polychaeta; order Sabellida; family Oweniidae; genus Owenia; species Owenia fusiformis. The sequence goes on along the minus strand of CAIIXF020000006.1, from coordinate 35,245,879 downwards.
TATAACTATTGTTAATTATCATGCCTAGCATGTATATTCTATATAACTCATATGCTGATGTAATCTATTTTTCCACATAAATTGACATTTAGACATGATTTTGTGGCGGTTGGGTCCATATTTCAATTCTCATAAAAATTATATTTATTTAGAGAGGGGGAGTAAAGTACTGGTACATTTATGTTGGTGTAAAAACATCAAGCTTGACATTGACGACATGTAGATTCAATATGCATATAATTTAAAACAGGGGGGGTCTTCTCTGTTTAGTCAAGTTACTTTCACTTAACAAAGCACTTGTTTTTTGGCCCTGTCCCTCAAAAATGTATATTGCATGCATTGGCATTATGTTAAATGCCAACTCAGTTGCCATTTGAATGATTCTAATCTTTTCCTAAATTTAGTTAGATGGAAGATATATGGCAAAAAGTCAATTAAGTTCCTGCATCATTTTGACATTTTTTTATTATTATATTATAAAGTAATTAGTTTTTCAATGTTGCATGTGGCATATTCGTGCTGTTTAAAGTCAGTCCGCAATTAAAATTTTGCGTATAAGTGTTATACGTATGAAGAATGAAATATATATGTGTAATTAGATTATTTAAATGCATCACTTATAACAGAAAGTAACTTTAAGAGACACTTCAGCTAAAATATTGCTTTAAATAACCAGTACGCCTTTCTAATTAGTTGATTTGATGAGTCACAGGCAGAGCAAAAGGAAGATTGGCTCCCAGGGACGCAGCTTGATATTTTCCAACGATGAAAATGTCAGAATGGCTGACAGAATTGTCTGACCCTGGTTATGAATTCATAATCACCAATCCAAGAGATTCGCGCTGATATTTTAAGGCAAAATTCACAATTCAAAAATTTGAAGTGAAAAATCATTACATCCTCAAAGATTTGATTCATTGTTAGAAAATATCGAGATTGCATTCTGGGAGCCAATCCTCCTTTGGCAGAGCAAAAGTCACTTAACTTTTTCTAACTGCTCTTTGTTTGTCTGTATTATTTCACAGAAACAAAAGATATTTAAAACAGGCATTGTCAGTCAATGTTTACGGTACCAAGGTAACTTGAACATCTTGGAAATTGGCCAATGCAAATTAATACATGTAGGTCTTTAATCAAAATAACCCACTTTCCTCTACTGAGATTGAATAATCACAGGTTGCACAACCTGCTCCTCAGTAATTATTATGTCACGATTGTTCAGTGTATTATAGTTGTTAAGCCAATTGCTATTGTGATGTCACTCGATTCAAATTCAACTCAAATTAGCAAGTTTATAGCTTTAAAACTACAAAACAAAGTTCATGTCAACAAAAATAGAAAGAGGAGGGCATTGTTTGCTTTACTTTATCATTATTTAGAAGACAAATTCACCATCAGCCCCACCACGATCTTCCAAAATTTTACCTAATCAACAAAAATATTGGAGAATCTATGTTCCGATAATTGTATATAAGTGGTTGTATAAGCCAAAACAACCATTTTTAAAATGAAGTGAATTTCACCAAGATACAACTTTGTTGCTTTGTGTAGAACTAGAATTAGTAAGGAAGTCATGAACATATTACAGTATGTGTGAATGTATAATACAAACTACGAAACAAAATATAACTGACAGTTCATTCAGATTTAATAGGAAAAATATTCATGAATCGTTTACTAGATTGGTTCTCTCCCATAATTGCTTCTAGCAATCTGAGCTGATTTTGTAGACATAAATTTCGAAGCCATCATATCCTTGTTTTAAGTAATTGGTAGGGATAATTTTTGAAAAGTATTCAGTTTTTTTCTATTAAATTATGACTTGCAATAATATTTTAAAGAAATAATATAATTTAAAGAAAATGTCCATTTGTTCATGAAATATTCCCTGATTTATGCAATAATTCGGTAATGAACACTAAAATGCTACTAAATCAAGGAATTCCTTCGTCATATTACAGAGATATGAAATTACAATTTTGAGAGTGATATATTTTCTTGGCCGACCTTGTCACAGAAATGGCTAATAAGTGAAGATGTAAAAATAATCATCAAAGAAATTCCAATTTGTCCCTTGTATTTCATACTATTGTGTTACTATAATGAATTCTACCAGAACTTTGTATAAATCAAACTGATTGGCAATCAAAGCAGTGTCATGGGAGTAATAGGAAAAAAGAAAATTATCAATTCAAAATGAATCAATTCACTAAACACAATAACGTCTTAAAAACATCCTTGTTTCACAATGTTTTTTCTTGAAAGACTTTTCAGACATCATCATCAGAAAATTGAGTGATTTAGTTGATGAATGTGATAAATCGAGGACTTCATTTCTGGAGAACTTTTTCTCCTTGTACAAAGACTTTTCTGCTGTAAAGCTATCCTATTTACTGAATACAGTAAAACCTGTATGTCCAGACACAATGCTAATCTGATCATTTCTCAATGCGAACACTTTTCAGTGATATTTTTAATCTCCCATTGGCTTCCATGTTAAAGATCCTCGGAATTTGAACACCAGCCAATCCAAACACTTTTGAGTGGTCTAAGTGGCATACAGATTAAACAGGTTTTACTGTATTGTCATTCTGGTCTGCCTGACCCTATCTCACTAACTGCTTTCAAAAGCTGAGGTGGTGTATTTTCCAATAGAATACATATTCACAATCATGAATCTGGATAAAAAATCTTACCTACTATTTCTGGCAGATTCCTTGAATTCTATCTTCTGGTATACATTCAAAGGCTTTTAATGTGTGAATGGTTCAAAGTAGGAAATGGGCAATACTTTAGAATTAATTATCAATTAATAATAACCCTCTTTACACGGAGTTATATTTTGCCTATAGAATCTCAAATAATTAATGGTCCTTGTTAATGGATCATTGATTCCAAAAATACAGTTTAATCTGTCTTAATGGACATCTTTCAAGAATGAACATTTTCGTGACATTCAGAAAAATTACCTTTGATGGATGCATGGGCTTTCCCCCATAATATGATGAAATATTTGTATATTTTATAGTATGATTTATTATTTTTACTATGCAGATCCTTTCTAAAGACTCTGTGACAGTAGCTGTAGATGCTGTTGTCTACTACCGCATCAGCAATGCAACAATATCTGTCACAAATGTAGAAGATGCTGCCAGATCAACAAAACTTCTCGCAGCTACAACCCTGAGGAACGTCCTGGGAACCAAGGATATGGCAGCCATCTTGGCCGACAGAGAACAGATAAGCCAGATGATGCAGGTACGACTTCATTCCATTTTCAAATTACAAATTAATGTATTTAATCAGCAAAACCAGCGTGACTTCCCTGGATTTTTTCTTCAAGTTGGCATAAAACTTTCATTTTCACAATTTTGATTATGATTGATTAAAGCATTATAATTTCTACATTTTTTCATTCATTTTCACTTTTTCATTTTTTCATTCCCAATTCAGTGCAAATATGGGTTTTCAAGTTGGTGTAAAGAAGCCTATTTTCAAAGTCTCCATTTTGGGAATAATGCCAGTTTGCGAAATGCTCAGAAGATCACTTAATTAATGACATTATACATGATATTTACATGCACTTTATACTAGCATTTTCAACAACTTTCAACATTTACATCATTTGATTAATACAAGATATATCGATGTAAGCCCACAAATGTCATTTTAAATTGATCGTTTCTCCTTGTATTACAGAGCAGCTTGGATGAGGCTACTGACCCATGGGGTGTCAAGGTTGAGCGTGTAGAAATGTAAGTTCAGCATTTGCATATTAATAACAGTTTTGATGCGCTTACAATTAATTACCAGTAAATACCATCTTTGCACACTCCATTTTCTCAGCGTTCAGACCAATGGGAGCAGAGTGAACGAAAATGTGTACATGTATTTACTACATTTGTTTTACTTCCAAGTTTAAAAATTCTGGAGGTATGGTAATCTTGTGACTTTAATTGGTGTAAATGCTAGATTTTGATGTGAAACACATCGAAATACATGTACAATACATAATTTTGTTACTTCACAAATATATACATTGATAACATAAGGACATGCATTTCCTAGTTCATTCGAATGATATGATTTCAATATGTTTTTGTATTACAGTAAGGATGTGCGTCTACCAGTTCAGTTGCAACGTGCTATGGCTGCAGAAGCTGAGGCCTCCAGAGAAGCCAGAGCCAAGGTAAGATATCAAATGAAGCATTTGAAATGTGAAATGAAGAATTCTGTTGCATTCATCATATAGGGAGAGCATTGGGTGACTTTATATTCGGTTTATTTCTTCTAAGAGAAAAGTTTTGCTATTAGACTAAGGTCAGGTTAAATAAAAAGTGTTTAACATATACCCTAACTTTCCAAATTGATAAGGGGATGAGGCCTTATTTTATTTGAGAGAAAATTGTATTGAGTATTTTTGAAACATTTTTCATACAAAAATTGCAAAAAATCTATATTCCTCAAGAAAGATATTTTCTTATAGGCCCATAAAAGAGGGTATGTTGAATGAATTACACAGCTTTTTGGGAGCCAAATGTTGAACATATAACCATGCATACAAACTAAAACTATTTGGATTCTTGCAAAAAAACGAAATACAAGTTTTTTTTGTTGAACACTAAATGATAATTAAAATTAATAAAACGTGAAGAAAAATAAGATGCTAAAGTTTTTATATTCCAAAACATTGAGAAATAATCATAAGATGTTGTAGAGAAAAGAAAGCTTAAAAGAATGTTAAACAATAGTTATTTACTGGGGCCTAATGTAAAATATAGTGCAATATTGGCATGCAACCTTTTCAAGTTGCTTCATTAGCTGATTAGGAACATATCCCATGATAATGTTCCATCATTTACAAGTGTCTCTTATGTATCCTTCAGTTGTTTTATATCCATGTTTCATATCATATCCAGTAAGTGATACAAAAGTGTCAAATCCCAATGCTAATCTATATCTATATCGATTGACCTTTTGACATTTCTGAATATAGCGTCTGGACATTTTGACACGCGTGTACTTGATGCTATAAAATAAATGTGTTGAGTGTGCTTTTTTCTGAGTATAAGGGCCCTTAAGTGTTAGTTTTTGAACAAAATTGGTCTTGGCACTTTTCCATTGGATCCCATAGAAAAATGTGTTTTCTCCCCAAAATACACTTTGTAACCTTAACAGTACAGAAACAGAACTAATAGAAATACTAAGTTAGTGTATATACTTCATATTTTAATAAAAAAAAAAAAAATTAAGGTAATGTCCCTCATTTTCAACTTGCATCATCAAGGCCCTGTCTCAAGTATATTTAGCACTAAAATCAGAATTCTTTTTTCAAAATAAGTTTCCCGTTTGAAAGAGTTTGTTTTGTAAACAAAGGATGGGTGGTCTGTCTGTTAGTTTAAGAAATGGATTAATGTGTAGAAGTTGGTATGAAACTTTTAAAGGCCCTGCGAAAGGTGTTAAACCACTCTGGCTAATATTATAGCCTGACTTGATGTAAATTAAATATTTTCATGCTGGGACCTTTAAATCAAACCCAAACATTCTTTATTCTAGTTTTTATAACATATAGGGTGTCCAGGAAGTAAAAATACATATGCTCTAATTTTAAGAGATTTACTTGTTTTGAAATGAAACTTACATGAAAACATAATTTATTCTTCAGGTCATCGCAGCAGAGGGAGAAATGAAAGCGTCGCGTGCCTTGAAGGAAGCCGCCGATGTTATGGCTGAGAGCCCCTCAGCCATTCAGCTTCGTTACCTACAGACCCTCAACACGATTTCTGCCGAGAAAAACAGCACCATCATTTTCCCACTGCCCATAGATTTCCTGAAAGGTTTCATGGACAGAGGACCACAAACATCAATGTAGGATTGTGTCTAGAGACTGAATAAAAAACTGATTTTGATTGGTTGATTCAGGGTCATGTGATTCAAACTGGCTTGTGATAGGTCAGTTCCAATGGAAGCATTACTACTCACTAGTACAGAGAAAAAAAGAACAAAAATACATTTATTCAGACTGTTAGTTAACTGTTCATATTCAGGCTGTTTTAAAGGATTATATTCTTCACGGATTTATTATTGCTTACGACCAATATGACTCCAAGGGACATTAGCCTCACACAAGCTTAACAAATCACTTAACTCAGTGGGTCAGATCCCTGACTCATAAACTTGTATAATAGAATATATTGGACTCAAATAACTACATGTACATGTATATATTATGAAGAGAATAGTTGATTGAGTTCCAAAGTTCAGATTGGGCACCATGGAGGATTACTGGAGTAAGTCTTACATCTCGTGTGTGTGTTCTTTTCCCCTCCCTGTCAATTTCCTGACTCACATCTTGTGTCTGACGGAATAAGGGAGGAGGGGGTTGTATCATTGTATTGATGCAAGAGAAAGTTGGATCAGTATATATGTGGACATATCCACTTATAGGACTGCCATGCCTAGCAAAAAGCCTAGTGCTCATTGCATACACAAGCTTGATTTGAACTGGACTGAAAGATCGGGGCTATGAGGCATAAAATTATTCTAATATGGGATTCAATGCTGATAGCCCACAAGGCTTATATGCTACAGTATGGCTAAAAACTGAGTGAATTTAAGCCCAATGCAATATTCATAAGTATTAGCAATCACAATAGACCCTTTGAATATGTTTGTATATAAAACTTACTTCAGTGTACTTGCAACTTGCTAACGTAGAGATAAATTGAAAAAATGAAACAAAATAAAATGAAATGGTTGATAACCATACTTACTTATAAACGTATATCTCGTCTTCCATGTGTCTTGTTATCTACTTGTTATCAAATATAATAGATAATTTGACACAAAGGACCGACATTGCTTAATGATATTGAAAACCAGAATCAACTAAGAGGTGGAATTCTATACTTCAAAATGTCATTTTGAATAACAAGTAAAACTGCCACAAAAGTTTTAAATGTGTTACCTGAATAAAAACTTTTTTTAAAACTAATGGAAAAACTTATTTTTGGACAAAAACTTATTCCAAAACTAAAAAATCTACTGAGAATTTTTCTCCAAAGGTTGGCAGGTATGAAGATCACTTTTTCAGTATAAGTTTTTATGAGATATAAATTCTTTATTCTAGGACTTTTTTAAGAAAATTACATGTTACACATATAATGTTACTGTTTTTAATATTAATATTGTACATACTAATGTAGAGATTTGAAATATTCTTTTCTACAGTGTCAGTCTGACTTATTTTTATTAATACAAATGAATTATAATATTAGACCTAAGTTTAATTATTTCACTATATTATTGTGATATATATTTCAAAATATCAATCTGTACTAATAAATCACAAAAATCTTTCTAGATGAAATATTAACAAGAATCTTGAGTGTATTCTTTTTGGAAATACTTTAAAAACAATTTGTAAGAATTATTTGATTTCTGTTGTCCTTTTAAAGAAAAAAATAATCTTTTTTAAATACAATCTTGTACATATATTTCTATCGAATGTAATATATCTTCTTATCTTATGACCTTATATGGTATTTTGTTAGTTCTTTCTTGTCCCTATAGCGCTACTAGATAGCTCTTTATAAGGAAAAAGAGACAAAAACAGAACCACCATTTCAGCTTTATTCTCATTTTTGAATCGTGAATATTCATATATCAAAATAGACCTGTAACTCAAAGTTAATTACTCAGTTTAACAATCAAAATAAATATATTTTAAGATGGTTGATGATGAAAAATTGATTGTTCAAGATGCACTAATCATTACAAAAGCAACTGCTCTTTTAAATCATAAAATTGAATTGAGCGGCCATATTGAAAATTCCTTCTCGAGAAGAGGTCTTACTACCCTGCGTGCAGAGTCTAGTTAAACTACACTCTGCCTAGTAGAGACCATATTACAGTTTAGTAGACCCGTCCCCACAACGGGTACCGGTGACAATTTGGGTAGTACATCACTTCTGACCTACGCGCTGACCTTTTTTCCACCAATCAGCGAGCTTGAAGAAACATGCCAAATACGTTCTGATTAAATATGCGCATGTCATTGGTCAATTCCAGTCTCAACGATGACATCAGAAGGAATGACCATATATACAAGGGCCGATCAAAAAGTTTCTTACCGTTGGCTCTCAATTTTATAATAAGAGGAGTTGGAAACTAAAACTTTAACATGATACAGGATAGTTAGTTTGCTTGAGACTGTATGAGTTTCATATAAATTGGTTCATTGGTAGTGACACAGAGTCAATTCATATTTTCAATGACAAAGTAAGGTGGAGCAGCATTTTATATAAAATACCTGCTGAGTTGTGGTTCTGGAAATTTACCGACATCGTTTCAAACCTCTCATACGAAGGCCTTTAAAATGTGTTTTTTGATCGAGTGGACAGATATAGGAAGTGGATTGCAACAGGGGTTGAATATTTTGAATGAGAATGAATATTAGCAGAAGAACTAATTAAAAATGATTAAACTACAGTCTGTTGAAATTTCCAAAACTGCAGCTTAGCACAATTTTTTATATAAAAACGCTGCTCCACCTAATTCAATCATTGAAAATATGAATTGACTCTGTGTCACTACCAATGAACCAATTTAAATGAAACTCAGACAGTCTCAAGCAAACTTACTTCCCTGCCCCATGTAAAAGTTTGAGCATCCAACTCGTCTTATTATAAAATGTACAGCCAACGGTAAGAAACTTTTTGATCGGCCCTTGTAGAACGTCAGTCAAATTTGGCCGACGAACACTGATTGGCGCGGTGAGTTCACAGGTTTATTTTAGTTTGAAAGAGTGAAGACGAAGCTCTCTTTTAAGAAGTGAAGTCAAACGAATGCAAAGGGTAAGGTCTTACACCCATAAGGCATAAGCCTATAAAATTTGAACCAAATCTGTCAAGCATAATTGAGTTATTGCCCAGACAAATGAACAAATGGAAGGATTGCTCCTCTATATCCCCATGAATTTGTTTGGTGGGATAATAAATATCTCAGGAAAATATCACATCATTTTATGCATGTTCAAACAATCATAGAATGGGAAACATGACTGACAACGAGGTAATAAATACATATATCCAAATCCACATATCATTCATTATTCAGCATTGGGATATCACATGGCCATTTACCTGCCCATATCCAAATCCACATATCACTCAGTAATCCAGCATTGGGATATCACATGGCCATTTACCTGCCCATATCCAAATCCACATATCACTCAGTATCCAGCATTGGGATATCACATGGCCATTTACCTGCCCATATCCAAATCCACATATCACTCAGTATCCAGCATTGGGATATCACATGGCCATTTACCTGCCCATATCCAAATCCACATATCATTCAGTATCCAGCATTGGGATATCACATGGCCATTTACCTGCCCATATCCAAATCCACATTTCATTCATTATTCAGCATTGGGATATCACATGGCCATTTACCTGCCCATATCCAAATCCACATATCATTCAGTATCCAGCATTGGGATATCACATGGCCATTTACCTGCCCATATCCAAATCCACATATCATTCAGTATCCAGCATTGGGATATCACATGGCCATTTACCTGCCCACTTATAACTCAAACTAGTAATTTTAGTATAAAGCTAAAACTGAAATAATTTATTGCAATCTTCTCACATTCTTACAGACATCCTCAATACATATGTTCAACATGGCTAGTATATTATTTAAGGAATAAAGACCGAGATTTTATGATTTATGGCGTAATATATGACCGAAAATTTTATTCGGTTCATTGTTAAAAGACCAAAATTTGTAGCGATTGAGTTCTTTGGCAATGGCCAGAGTAAAATTTGAGGTAATATATTTGCCATAAATCATGAAATAGAGGTCTTTGTTACGATTCTATTATGATAAACACACAAGAAAAACAAATTTTTGAATTTCTGAATTTTAGCGATCATACATACTCCAATATAGACCAGTAAATCAATTGTTCTAGCAATTGTGACATCACGTATCATATTAGAATTTGCATTAATTCATAATCGTAAAAATACAGCTTTGAATTTCAAACTTTAATATGCAATTTTCATGATTTCCTAGGTGCAAATGAGTTTGTACTTGGTGAATGCAATCCGATTTCTTAGATCTCAAATGGCTGCATTGCCCACTTGCTTAAATGCTAGGTTGATCCCTGTGTAGCTTTACAGAAATAAATACACATGAATTTAAGAGGTACGTACCAATCTCAAATACACATGACTTTTCTTTTAGTTTAAAATCGATAAACCATGGAAACAAACATGAATAAATTATAAATGCAGGTTGAATTGCAGACAGAATACGATCATAACATCATGAAATTCCCCAAAGTGCAATCCTAATATCATTATGCCATAGATCAACATCATATTTCCGACACTGCTATTATAGAAATGCACTTATTCTTTCAATCACCTAAGAAACAAGTAGTTTCAATATAATAGTTTTATTCCTTACGGTTTACTCTGAATAATATAATCTACATGGGGCTTTTGAGGTAAGCGAAGAAGAATGAGCAATCCCACAGTAAAAAAATTGGATGGGACGAAGAAAGAAACAAGTCATTGTATTGTGTATCACTAAGGCAACGCTACATTGAAAATATGCCAAAATGAATTAAATTTACATTTTGAAAAGAAAAAGAAAAAATTTCTGCAAGATCACACAAACTCCAACGTCACTGTAAGTTTCTAAGGACAAAGATGGCAGCACTGAGTAAGGTCCTATCTTCTGTTATTGAGGTCTCTCGTATTTAATGTTTTATTCCATCTGACAAATCTCATCTGAAATCCCTGAATTGTGACTGGTCTATTTAGGTGGTTGAGGTGCAGCACCAAATAATCCGCCTCCTTGTTTGCTGGCAGCCCTGGACGGAGCAAATCCAAGCATCTTCTGGATGTTCTGGAATCGAATAAATGTAATTTGGATTTTGATAAGGATTCATAGAAAGTGAGGAGGGGGCAGATAATGATGAACATTGTTACTTTGTGTTAGATCCAAGTTTGGAACATTTAGGTTTTTTTTTTTACAAATAGTTGTACTGTTAAATGTTTTGCCGTGTTTTAAAATACTCAGATATTTCCCTTTATGGTGATACTTGTGCATAGATATTAAAAATCATTTTATGGGCTACATAAAACATCGAAAAGGCCTTTGCTGCACAATGAAGACAAGAATACATTTATCTTTTCAGTTTAATGTTCAATTTTTAAAAAAAACAGTTAATTTTGTAATCAAGCAATTATTTTTCCAGAAAATCATACATAATTGATAATTTCATTTTGAAGTTTCGAAATGTTGATTTAATGCCTTTCATTTTTAACTGTTCAAAAACCATCATTCTTCACTAATCATCAATGTCATTTACCCCCTCAGGACAACAAAATTACTTTGTCACAACTGTTCACATTTGGACACCAACCCTTACCTGTCTAATGGACATTGTGCAAAGAATGTAGAGAAATATAAAGCTGCAGTGAGTGTAGTCTTCTCCCAATAGGTTTCTGTGTGAGATGTTCTGGAGCCATGAGATCGGCACAAAGGGTAGTTTAGCAACAACTCTGCCATCAAATCTGCAAATATTCACCAAATCATGAGATCAGCACAAAAGGTAGTTCAGCAACCACTCTGACATCAAATCTGCAAATATTCACCAAATCATGAGATCAGCACAAAAGGTAGTTTTGCAACCACTCTGCCATCAAATCTGCAAATATTCACCAAATAAATGTAACTTGTAACTTGACACATGCATTATCTGTAAAATGGTAATTTTGGGATGATTCTGACATCAAATGAAAGAGGTCACACCAAAATAGAATGTCTCATTTCATGTGTTTTTGTGCTACATTATAGGAATCAGTACATGTGTTTTGAAAGCCCTAAACAGTACTTTCTTATTTCAAAAAGAACAGTCGAAAGCCATTACATCTGCATTTAATTCAATTCCAATCCAATTTAATTTACTTCATAATTCCCTTGCTATGCTCATTTATGCAGATATCAATATTTACTGTAAATCTTCCATCAATCATTACAAATGATATCCTACTTAATTTAATATTCAACTCGCTCAAGGTTATTTTTCAAAAACATGTCTCGGACAGCAGGTACTAAAGAAAGGTCAATTTTGAGAGCATACCCAATGGCAGATTGATATGGGCTAATGAATTAAAACTTTAAATGAACAGTTGTATCAGAACTTTCATAACTTACATAGAATTGAACATGCCCAATAGAGCAGTGAATGCAAACCCAATCGCAAACATAGACTTCATCTTGACGAGAGAAAGATCTCTGTTGTTGGCCTTGAGCCTCTCTTCCTGTCTTTCTACAAAATGTAATATAAAATGATAAGCACAGGTTGTTTCGGAACATTTCAGCAATTTTATGAACATTTTTGTCATCTTAACTTTGCATTATACATGTTATACATGTACATGTTCAAGTATGCATGAAAGAACAGAATTTGCTTAAGTTATTTAGTTCATTGATTTGCATGGGTTTAATAACTGAATGAAATAGTGAGAGCAGAATGAATATTGTCATTAGCACTCTGTTAAGTCTATATCTTAAATTAATGCCAAGTTGGCTTACTCTAACTATACTTTATTCATTTATACACTTTAATTACTTTACCTATTTTCTTTTTCTTTACTTTATCATTGGGGTTATCACCACCAGATTCTTTTTGTTTCTCCACTGAAAAAAGATGAAACTCAATAATTAGGTACAGTACATGTATGTTCAATGTTGCTCATTTGATAGTTTATGTGCACACAAAAAATACAGAATCTGAAAGCGATAAAATGCTTGGATGAATTGAGCATTTTTTTTATTTCTTGAAGCTAAATATCCATCTCATTACAAAAGGCGGATTAGTCCTTTAATTAATTAAAGGCACAATCGGTCTTTAACTACACTATTTATGGTCCAAGACGAACATACAACTGACTGTGACAATTTATTCTTCTTCTTCAATGTTTCACATATTTACTACTATTCTGTTACAGTACTTACATTTTTTACTCTGTTTTTCAACCTCCATTTTTAATTTCTGGTATTTTTCTGTTCTGTACACAAGGAGCCATGTCATCCCTACAAATAAATATTAATGGTATTGCATGTCATATGTGTAATATAAATGATGTCATATGTGTAATATAAATGATGTTCCACCTGACGATACATGTAAGTGTAGATTGCCCTCAAGATATAACTCCATCAACTGACATTGCAGGAAGACTTCGACAATGCATATCAATCCATGTAGAATTTATATGTTTTCACTCCCTAATATAAACAAGGTATTAACATGCAAAATGTCACACCACCTGTCATTTGTTACAGACACCAAATGCCCAACACTAACTGCCAAACACTGAACACCAAACACCATCCAAAAAAGTTGGATACTATAACAATATGTCACCATTGTGGTGGTGGTGGTGACATAAAAATGCAATTTATAAAATGCAATGTATAGTGGATGATGGGAATTGACAAAAACACAATATTCATTTTAGCCCTACTTTTAATGGATGAGGTAAGGGTTCTTCATCGAACTTCAATGTATGGGGCTATTTTGTCCTGAAGCTATTTTGACCTCATGGCTATTTTGATCAAGGCTTATAATTTCCTATCATGTAGTCCGCATGTTTGATTTTTGAAAATTCAAAAGATGAAACGAAAGATGAAACAATCTTCTTAACGACCCTGTTGCTACTACAGCTCAGCTATATAGCCGTATGTCTAGACTGTATCCTTCGTCTGAATAAATTCAGACTGTAAATCACCTATTGTAAAATGTGGTGTTGTATAAATTTTACAAATAAGTTTGTATTATTATAAAATGATTACTTTATAAAGAACTTAAAATATTATTTTTACGTATATTGTCCTCTTACTGAAGATATTCATAAAATATACAGACGCTTCTTGCAGCGAAGGCATTGATAAGGTCAAGCCATTTTGGCAATTCCACTTCTCATGATAAACGAGATTTAACTAGTGTAATCAGTCTAATAACTCGTGAAGCTGTAAGAGAAACATTACGGAAGCGTATTTATAAATTCAATTGGTGTCTCTGTAAATATCATATTATGATTCTCTTAATTCAGTGTTGGCTGTTAGTTATTTATTAATAATATCCAGATCGATTTTCATCATTTATAGTAAATAGAGCAGGAATATTCTTGAAGAAGGCCGAGCTAATCAAGTGGTCATGTTTTTGGAGTTAAAAGTCAAAGTTCAAAAATTTGCAAATCTCGTTTGGATCTCGTGAACTCAAACGTCCTTGACATTGGTTGCGCGACCTACTTATTGAACACATCCAGAAGTTTTGGTGAGTCTGAACATTTCATTATTTTTATCAACTTGTACATGTACCTGCCTTATACAAATATTTTTACTTCTAGTTTAAGATGAACATCTCTTCAACATATTCACCAATTTTCAAGGTGAACATCCTTGTAATAAATGAAAAATTTGTGTGTACAAATTATCGCCGAGATTTTCATGCGAAGAATATCAATCATAACAGACCGAATGTTGTATTTGGTCTGTTGGATACATACAAGTCAAATGTCTCTATCTGGCTTGTTAATCATCTACAGCTGCCGGAAAGCATACCTGGGTCATAACATTTGTGTCAGAAGTGGGATACGCCCATGACAAAGTAACCCAGTACGTCGAAAATCAAGTTTTTTTATACATGTTCCCAGGGCTTATAAATATGTTGGACAATGGGCTAGACTATATCCTCTAGTCTGATATTTTTTGAAATTTGGTTGAAAATATTCAGACTAGAGACGACATATTGCCAGATGTGGTGTTTCATGAATTTTGATAAAAGATTGTATAATGATAATATGAATACTGAATAAAGCACTTACATTCTTACTTTTACTTGTTTTGTCTTATAACTGAAGATATTCATAAAACTTTCAGACGATTATGGTTGATATCAATAACCGCCATGTTTGTCATTCTCAATTCCCAGTATGCAACACGATACGAGATTTCACTAGTGACGTCATTATGTTTGTAAACAAATCACACGTTGATGGGCGGAGCATAGTTCCGGAAATGCATTTATGCAAATTTCTGTGCATATCACTATTCGAACGTGTTTCTGGATTACGTCATATCCGGTGAATGGGGCGGAATGATAATGAGGAGGCGGAGTTTCAGAGTTGGTCACAATTGTTTGAGGTTAAACATCAGAGTTTAAACATTTGGAAATCTCGTTTATATCTTGTGAACTCAAACGTCCTTGACATTAGTTGAATTGCCATTTTGAAACTAAACTAATGAAAACAGGTGAGTTGAAACAATTTATTGTTTTATAGCAAACCGTAGCCGTCTATTGCTAATAATTTAAGGAAATGTTTAAGATAAAGGCATAAGTAATACATGTACAAAATTTCATCTTGAGAGAACTTGTAATGAAAGAGAAATTAATGTGCACAAAATTTCATGGAATTTCCAACATGAGCCAAATGAAGATCATTAGACCGAATTCTCAGGATATTCGGTCTATTGGAAATAGACTAGACCATGGGCTTTCAAAAGTTATCTATTGAATTCCCATGGTTGGACACACGTCCAAAACGAACAAGTTACAATTGTATGTGATGCAATGTGATGTTGGCTTCCTCAATATATATGTTTAGTTTAGCACTTAAGCTACGTTATCGTCAAAATTTGAGTCAAATAAATGAAATGTGGGCGATAATGTGTGATTTAAAATTTTTAAATTTTGAATCCTCATTTTCTCCACAAATCAAAGATCAATTGTAATAATATCATAAGTCATGATGTATAATACATAGATGTTTTAGAAAAAATGTAATTTTACATACCTTCTCCAAGAAGAGCAGTGCAAATGGAGATAAAAACGATTAAAAGTGTATCCGATAACATTTTTGCAGGTGTTTGGGGCTGAATAATTACTGCCGTACGATTTGCTTAGATAATTCAAGATATTAAATCAGTTATAAAACATCATTAAAATATAAAATATGATTTTATAGATTTGGTAATGTTAAATAGTCATTATATTGCAGTTAGTTAATTTTATAAGGCTTTCATAAAAGTTTATTAATTAAATTGTATACGGAGTGAATGATGGAGCTGGACAGTCTTGGCAACGTTGTAGTTGCAACTTTAGATGAAAAAAAAGCACCTATCAGCGTGAGTAGCATTTACAAAATATGCATGTTTTATCAGAACATACCTATGTATGCCTTGGACCATGGTGATTTCAGCTTTGAGCTTAATTCTTTGCATAAAGCTGTCTCAAAAACAGTCATAAAATAGGTCTATATTTCAATTTAAAATTTCTAAAAATCAATTATAAATTTTAATTTATTTCGATGTAGGTTACCTTGAAGCCGAATATTTACTTTTATCTTAAAATATACCAAACGGGATAGGCTGCATTTCTTCTGAAGCTGTCATCATAACATGCATATCTTTCATATAGTCTACTACATATCATATATCCATTGGCGTACCCCAGTTCCAGGTTGTGGTGCACTCCATTGGGAACTACATGTATATGTTGTGTGTTGGCATATAGGCATGTTGCGCAAAACTTGTTATCTGAGATTAATTTTTAATTTTCACTGATAAAATTCTTTGTTATTGTTTAAATTAAAGCATATTTCAAAGGAAAACACTGATATCGATATAACTACAGTTGGGGACAAAAATAAATGACAGGTCGATTTTCGATCACCATTTCCTAATTATGGTGGTCTGAAAGCCCATAATTTCCAATATTGTCTAGATACATATCCCTTAAAATTTGTATATTTTACATTTTGTATAATCTCATCCACTGATTTATGGCCTCTTGTAAATTCTCTTATTTTTAACATGGGAAATCCTCACTTCAGCAAATCCACCTGTCATTTATTTATGTCCCCAACTGTATATGTTTTTTCCTGAATTTTCATTTAATATAATCACTTATAGTAATTGCCACTTCTATGCCATATAATAGAAGTTTAAAATACAAATTTCGGCTCGATTATTTTTATACAATCAATGTCATGTTCCCGGGGCCTATGGCGCACTCCCTCTTTGAGCCAATCATTGGGAATTTTAATGGTACGGAGGAGACTCAGAGAAAAGAAGAATCATGCTCTGGTGAATGAGGTGGAGAAGCTAGTCTTCCACTGCAAGCTCAGTGATGATGGAGATTGTTTTTTTAGATGTACATCAGGGTTCTCACCAGGAAATTTTTAGACTTCGGAATTTTCGCGATATCGCGACTACTCCTCCCCAGTGTGAGATCAGAAATATCCTTAAAATACTTTACAAAATACTTCTCAAGATTATCTTCCTATTTTAATTACAATATACATTGTTTGTATCCAGTTTTACCACAAATAATGTGGCAAAAATGTAAAATTAGACTCCGGAAAAAACACTTTAGATTTTGGAAGATTTGTCAAAATTGTGCTTGATTGGAATTGAGGAAAGTTGGCAAATCTGTCAAATATTTCAAATACAACATTTCCTTACATCTATGTCACATTCTTATATCTTATATGTTTTAGATTAAAAGTACTCATACCATGAGATAGCCTATATAAAAGATGTTTGCATGTCTCTCTGGTACCATGTAATAGTTCTGTACTTTTCTAGCATTGTGAAAAAAGTTAGTTTCAGTCTTATTAATAACTTCAGCCCATCATTCCCTTTTACCCATAAAATTGGTAGATGTACTGCAAATGGATGTAACTTTGGATACACTTTAAAATGATATATGACCATACTATTGGTATATGTCTGCCTAGGAGGGTGGGGGCTCTCATACTTTCAGGACACCCTGTACATGTTTAACATTTTATTAATGTAATTGACTTCAGATCGTAGTAAAACAAAAAGATGGAAAATGTTCTGCTGAAGAAGTATTCAAGAAAGCTTGTAAAGCCTTAGGTAAGTGTATGTCTCATGCTAGGGAAAACTCTATGATAAACTATCTGCCAAATATTACTGGGAAATTATTGTATTCATGCAAACATGTAAGTCTATAGACTTATCTTGGTAATATTTAAACAAGCGCTAAATCAACCAACTTTGATTTGTGTAAAGTTAGCTTTGGAGCTCTTTACTTTGTAGCTGGTAAATAAGTTATTTTGGGTTCTTGGATGTAATGCACTATATACGATCTAACTTCTTAAGAATAGACCTCTTTAGCTATTAAATAATTATGAATCCAAATCGGATAGTCAGTTTTTGACAAGGGGTTCACTTTTCAAAATATTACATGATTTTGAAAGGGTATTAGGCCAAGGGGAGGGGGGTCAGTCAAATTTTTTGCATTTTTATGGTCTGTTGACTAACGATATAAAATTGCACTATGGCTATACCACAGGGGTACCAACTATATGGGACGTATCGAAACCACTACGTCCTGCAAAACCATTATTTTGAATTTTAAACCAACCAGGTGTTCTAATAAGTTTGAATAAAAACGGTGCAGTATTGGACTCACAATCCTTGATTTTCAAACACCTGGTATGTTTAAAATTCAAAATAACGGTTTTGCGGGACGTAGTGGTTTCGATACATCCCGTATAGTTGGTACCCCGTGTATATATCAAAAACAAACTGTTATCAAAATGAAATTACTATAAAGCCTTTTATTCATTAAAAAGTTCATAGAAAAGTCATATTAATGGCAAAGAATTGTTTGCCTTTTACTAACAAAAATATTTTAATTTTGATATCTTTTGTTTCAGGCCTTAAAGAGAAATCTACAAAATATTTTACCCTTTTACAAGGTAGTGCTTACCCTATTAAGAAGTTTAACCATACAGATGAAATTGATTGCAAAATCAAAGGTATTTAGATAATAATATTCCATCAATACAAATGCTAACAATTTTAAACAATGAATAAGATTTCTTTAAATATTAGAAGCTGTATCATGTGTTAAAAATGTTTTTATTGATTTCACCAGTGAACATGAAGGTGAGGAAACATTATTTCTGTATGCATGCGCATTATACATTTAACAACATTGTAAACATAGATGCGATAAAACTATTTTGTTATGGTTCACCCCTCCCCTCTATAAATAAAATTAAAATTTGATGATCCGCATCCACTTGAGAGCTCTTGAACATGAACATTCTAGTCTAGCAAAAAACAGGATTGAGTTATTTATACTTTTATTTACCGCTTAAAAATAATAACTTCAAAAGTAAAAAATAAGATCAGTAGAAGATTCTCACTTTCTGTGAAAGATACCAATTGAATAAACAAACCTAAATATAATTCAAGTTTTGTGCTACTTTCCAGATCTGACCATCCAAAAGTGGTGTTTTGATCAAGCTGCTGAGAAGTCATTGTTAACTAAAGATGAAATTGCACTTCATTTGGTGTTCATTCAGGCACAGAATGCAATTAAAAAAGGTAAGGCTCAGTTGTTGATATACGAATAGTGACTGTCATTGAGGGGAATAGTATAAATTATTCCTCAAAAGGTATATCCTCTAAAATGTATTTTTCCTGAAGTAGCAGGCTTTCAAGTTGAGGAAGTATAACTTTCAAATGGAAAAAGTAATTCTATTTTATGACATATCACTACGGGCCCGTAGCCAGGATTTGCCAAAGGGGGGTTCATTTTTCAAAAATTTCCAGGGGGGGTTCACATTTGACAGTTTTGACCCAAATATGGCTAAAATCACTTGAGAAGTGCTCAAAATGGTGAAAAACTGCATGATTTTGAAAGAAATTTTGGCCAGGGGGGGGGTTCGTCCGAACCCTGCGAACCCCCCCCCCCCTGGCTACGGGCCTGCACTATGTATTCACCAATCAGGATTAGTGTTACATATTGGGTATATAATAATAATAATATACATAATATATATAATGACACAATAGGGTCAGATACTTCCATGAGGCACACTTAACTTGAGTACAATATTTTTGCCCTTAGAGTTAATCGGTGCCTGTCTTGCTATTGACACATAGCAAGGCAAGGTATGTCTGATTCCAGCCAATCGGAATACAGTATTTCATATAACTGCACTGCATTATATAACCAACAACCGCACCCTAGGTCATTCGTTGAAATGTTGTCAAGGTGACAACTTGACTCTACAGATTGAAATTGCTGCTGAGTCCAGGGCTTAAATCCTTAAAAAGATTATTTACTGTATTGTTTTAATTTTCAGGATTCTTGAAATGTACCTCAGAGCAGACACATAAACTAGAAGGTATACACTGTCTAAATATTATTATATTATATGAATAAATTGTCTTTTTTAATATTAATGTAAATTATAAATTAATTATTAATGTTAATAAAACTTTGAACCCTTGAATTACTTTTTCCAATTTAAAAAACAGAATAAAAGTGCACTAATTATATGACAAATACATTGATTATATTCTGTTTCTAGAATTTTTAGACCCAAGCTTCCATCTTGAGAATCAGTATGTTGCCCTGTGCCAAAACCTGAGTCTGTATAACCATGCTGTTATTTCACCTTGCTCATTATGTGTCACACTCCAGACACAGAATATAAAGGTAAATATTACTACTGTACTATGTTGCACTGTGCCAAAACCTGAGTCTGTATGATCATGCTGTTATTTCACCTTGCTCATTATGTGTCACACTCCAGACACAGAATATAAAGGTAAATATTACTACTGTACTATGTTGCACTGTGCCAAAACCTGAATCTGTATAACCGTGCTGTTATTTCACCTTGCTCATTATGTGTCACACTCCAGACACAGAATATAAAGGTAAATATTACTACTGTACTATGTTGCACTGTGCCAAAACCTGAGTCTGTATGATCATGCTGTTATTTCACCTTGCTCATTATGTGTCACACTCCAGACACAGAATATAAAGGTAAATATTACTACTGTACTATGTTGCACTGTGCCAAAACCTGAATCTGTATGATCATGCTGTTATTTCACCTTGCTCATTATGTGTCACACTCCAGACACAGAATATAAAGGTAAAATGACATATTACTACTGTACTATGTTGCACTGTGCCAAAACCTGAATCTGTATAACCATGCTGTTATTTCACCTTGCTCATTATGTGTCACACTCCAGACACAGAATATAAAGGTAAATATTACTACTGTACTATGTTGCACTGTGCCAAAACCTGAGTCTGTATGATCATGCTGTTATTTCACCTTGCTCATTATGTGTCACACTCCAGACACAGAATATAAAGGTAAATATTACTACTGTACTATGTTGCACTGTGCCAAAACCTGAATCTGTATGATCATGCTGTTATTTCACCTTGCTCATTATGTGTCACACTCCAGACACAGAATATAAAGGTAAAATGACATATTACTACTGTACTATGTTGCACTGTGCCAAAACCTGAGTCTGTATAACCATACTGTTATTTCACCTTGCTCATTGTGTGTTACACTCCAGACACAGAATATAAAGGTAAATATTACTACTGTACTATGTTGCACTGTGCCAAAACCTGAATCTGTATAACCATGCTGTTATTTCACCTTGCTCATTATGTGTCACACTCCAGACACAGAATATAAAGGTAAATATTACTACTGTACTATGTTGCACTGTGCCAAAACCTGAATCTGTATAACCATGCTGTT
Organism: Owenia fusiformis; assembly: GCA_903813345.2. Classification (NCBI taxonomy): domain Eukaryota; kingdom Metazoa; phylum Annelida; class Polychaeta; order Sabellida; family Oweniidae; genus Owenia; species Owenia fusiformis. The sequence goes on along the minus strand of CAIIXF020000006.1, from coordinate 35,224,211 downwards.
ATTTCACCTTGCTCATTGTGTGTTACACTCCAGACACAGAATATAAAGGTAAATATTACTACTGTACTATGTTGCACTGTGCCAAAACCTGAGTCTGTATAACCATGCTGTTATTTCACCTTGCTCATTATGTGTCACACTCCAGGCACAGAATATAAAGGTAAATATCTAAACGTGTATTAGTCTTGCTAAAGCCCTTGTGAACCCCATCCCAATACAGACCTCTTCTTGAAGAAGATATAAGGAGGGGGGTTCAGATACTTGAAACAAGACTATTAATTACAAGTATATTAATGTTAGTTACCACCAAGATGTGGTGACCTATTGTTATAGCAAGCTTTTTTGATATGGGAGGTTGGCATCATGAATCTGTAAAACAGGGTTACATTTTACTATAATTTTTTGAATATGTTCTGAGATTGTTAATTCCTTTTCTATAGAAAGACCACAATTGTTGTTGGTCTGCAGTGTGAGTAATATGAGATGCAGATTTGGAGACAATTTGCCACATGTACATCAAGGAATGATTCATTTACTGTACTGCAGTGCATACTCTCATGTTTTCCAGATAGATAAAGACATTAAGTTCACCTTATTAGTAGGACTCAAGGGTCTTGAACTATGCACAGATACTCAAAGATATTGGGTAGCATGGCCAAATATCAAGTCATGGTTCAGGGAGAAAAAACAAGAATCTATAGGTAAGTTTTCTCAGGCCTATGCTTGATTTTTCAGGCTTATGCTTGAATAGTCTCTTGATCATTTTTTGTCAATTTCAGTTCAATTTTTCTCCAATAATTCATACTTTCAAAACGTTCATGTATTTTTAGTTGTTTTTAAATATTTTCATGATTCCAGGGTACCAGATGCAATCAAATGATGGGGTGGTCCATTTGCTTCACTTTGCAACCAACCAAGCACCTTATTTGTTGGCGGTTACTATGGAGATCATCAAGGTTCTACAGGTAAATACTTCATTTTGTTTTCAGTTTCCATGGACATTAATCAAAGTTATAAGGTAAAAATCTCATTTTGATGTCCCTTATCATAACGTTAAAGTGATACACAAAAGTGAAGTGATATAGAATACTAGTAGTAGCCTGCAAATGGCAACTGTTTTTTGGAGATCAACTTTATTGAATTTGGTTTAAAGAAGTGGATTTAGGAGAAATATTATTTATTTGAAATAAGTTGATTAATTCTGTGTGACATTTATAAGTATGGTACAATGTGCAATGGCACAGTAGCTTTCGTTTGTCACTAGTTTTAGAGAAAATGCTTCAGAATGCATAAGAAATGACATATTGGTGGAAAAGATTCACAATTTCAATGCATCATACTGGAGTTTCTTGTGAATAGGCCCATGGGCTTTCATTTGAAAGAGGGCTGTATGAAAAAGTATTTTTCCCTCTTTATCAAGGGTGAAGGGCGTTCATTTAAAAGACTTCTTAATAAACGCTCATTGGGCGAAAACAATTGAGAAAAGGATTGAAATTGCTTAAAACAGAAGTGGGAAACAGAACAGGGAATTTGGGTAAACTTGACGTGATGTCGCAAAAGATGACAAAAGGTTGGTCAATGGTATCGCCCACATTCATGATATTATTGCGTGAGTATGATGGCCATGTCCCAACTTTGCGATCGATGATATCCCTTGAAATAAACGCCCACTGGCTTGGGAAAGCTATTTTCCCTCTTAATAAATGCCCACACCCATTGGAATAATGTCTTAATAAAGGCCCATGGGCGTTTATTAAAAAAAAATCAAATAAACGCCCTGTGCAAAATAGACGTCCATGGGCCTATTTGCAAGAAACTCCGGTATAGAATTCCTGATTTTTTTCAGAGGGAACAAGATGAACACATCTTCATGGAGACATCAATGGTGAAAAAACATGATGAAGTCATGACCCACTGGGACAATAGTTTATTTAATCCAGATATGACCAAGAACAGTGTACAATCCAATAATGACTCAGGAGCAATTAATCTGGCTCATATAGATGACATAAAGGCTCAGTGATTTGATATAATCCTACACTTAGTGTACTATAGTATAATAACATCAAAAAATAAATTTGATATCTATTGGCAAAATGAATAACCAGAGGATATTGCTACAATATACTCAGGAAAACCAATATGCGGAGGATATTGTGACGATTTACTCTGGGAAACCAATATGCGGAGGATATCGTGACGATATACTCCGCTTGTTGATTTCTTGCCAAATTGAACTACTTGACAAGAAATTTATTTTTTATTTTTCAATGATATTAAACATTTAGTACACTACTAGTAAGTGACAGGTTAATAAGAACATCCTATGACTTTTTCAGAATATCATTTTAATCTACTCGGTTTCGCTCTCTCGTGCAGATATCAATATCACGTGGTAGATAAAAATGATATTCCTCAAAATCATAGGATATCCTATAATTATCAGAGGAGTGGCACACAGATATATACAATGGGATTCCATAGGAGTGGGACCCACTTATTATATACACAACAGGATTTACAGGCAAAGGAACAGATAGTTCTCCAGAAAAGAAAATCCACCGCTTTATACTCTCTATGTGTACCAATCTTTTTTTTGGTACACAGAGAGTGGGAGGGGGGATTTTCTCAACTCTACTATCTATTCCGATGCATGCCTGTGAGGGGATTATTAAAACGTAAAATGTGATCTTTGGTGTAAAAGAAATGTCACTTTTGAACTGCAGTTACGCAAATGCGAATGACAATCACACTGGTGATCCACTCGATTACGCTGGTTAACCGTTTCGGTAACAAAATGTCGGAACATCGAAGGTATGATTTTTCTTTTTTCCTTATTTTACACATTGTAGGCAGAATTCCCACGACATTTTTATCACAAACGTGTATCAGTATCATATGTTTCAGAAAATGTACATATTTGCGAACAAAATTAGTTCAAAAGACAACAGAATCGTGGATTAATTTCTCACTTAAGTTTCATAAAGAGAAATGGAAAAACAGTTAAGATCTGCACTTTTAACCCAAACCATTTATGTAACTTAAGTGAGGAATTAAATCGACGATTCTGTTGTCATCTGAGCTTTTTTTTCGCAAACATGTACATTTTCTAAAACATATGATACTGAGATACGTTTGTGAGAAAAAACGTCGTGGGGATTCTGCCTACAACTCGTGAAATAAGGAAAAAAGAAAAATCGTACGTACCGTTTCGGTAACCAGTGTAATCGAGCGGATCACCAGTGAATCACATATGTCAAAGACAATCTCAGCAGTGAAATAAAACCACATACATCTTAAAGTAAAACTACTGCTGTTAAAACAATTCACAACTATTAAAAGCAATACATCTTTGAAATACAATTACAGCTGATTATGACAAACACAGCTGATGAATACATCTGAATCTGTAAAAGCAAGACAGCTGTGGGATGTGTGCTTAGCTTTAATCATGATGTAGCAATTTTTAAGACAAAACAATTTATTGAAGAAAACAAGACAATCAGAGATTAAAAAACATTAGAGAACTTTTTGTTGATTTATTCCATCTCACATTTTCTTCTTTATTTAACAGTGCATCATTTAGCACTTATTAATTCATTATTGTACCTTGATCAGTGATTCAGTGTGATATCGCACACATTATTGCACTTGATCAATGATTCAATGTGATATTGCAGACATTATTGCACACATTATTGTACTTGATCAATGATTCAATGTGATATTGCAGACATAATTGCACACATTATTGTACTTGATCAGTGATTCAGTGTGATATCGCACACATTATTGTACTTGATCAGTGATTCAGTATGATATTGCACACATTATTGTACTTGATCAGTGATTCAGTGCACAATTAAGCACTTTTTGTACTTGATCAGTGGTTCAGTGTGATATCGCACACATTATTGTACTTGATCAGTGATTCAGTGTGATATCGCACACATTATTGTACTTGATCAGTGATTCAGTGTGATATCGCACACATTATTGTACTTGATCAGTGATTCAGTGTGATATTGCAGACATTATTGCACACATTATTGTACTTGATCAGTGATTCAGTGTGATATCGCAGACATTATTGCACACATTATTGTACTTGATCAGTGATTCAGTGTGATATCGCACACATTATTGTACTTGATCAGTGATTCAGTGTGATATTGCACACATTATTATCCCATCGAACGAAGTTCGGAGGGATATAGGGAACGCCTCCGTCCGTCCGTCCGTACGTACGTCCGTCCGTCCGTACGTACATCCGTCCGTCCGTACGTACGTCCGTACGTACATCCGTCCGTCCGTCCGTCCGGGCAATAACTCAAATACCGCTGGCCCGATTTTGTTCATATTTTGTACACATATACCCTATGGGGGTAGAAGTTCTGCTCGAAAGCCGATTTTCAAAATGGCCGCTCATTTCAAAATGGCGGCCATTTTAGTGCCAAATTTACAGTAATTTAGGTGCAATATGTAAAACTGTAATAGCAATATGTTTTAGATGTAAAAAAATTAATAAAGCTAGAAATGTAGATATTAAAGAAGCACATGGCAGCCATCTTGAAAAATGGCGGCCTTTACTCGTTATTTTACGATTTTTGCTGTAACTCGAAAAGTAGTGGAGCGATTTTGTTCATATTTGGTATGTGAATACTATAAACATTGCACACTGTCTAAAGACACTTTTGGTATAAAGTGGCCATTTTAAAAAATGACCGCCATTTTGAAAAATGGCCGCCATTTTAACCTATTTTACTATAACTCGAAAAGTAGTGAAGCGATTTTGTTCATATTTGGTATGTGAATACTATAAGGATGGCACACTGTCTAATGACACTTTTGGTAGAAGGCGGCCATTTTTCAAAATGGCCGCCATTTTAACGTATTTTACTATAACTCGAAAAGTAGTGGAGCGATTTTGTTCATATTTGGTATATGAATACTATAAGTATGGCAAATGGTCTAATGACACTATTGGTAGAAGGCGGCCATTTTGAAAAATGCCTGCCATTTTTGCTATATACTTTGTTTGTAAAAATGCCATCCATGGCTGTTCGATGGGATTCGCTACGCTTTGGCGTTGCCGTTGTTCTGGTTGTACTTGATCAGTGTTTCATTGTGATACTGCACACCTCATTGTACTTGATCAGTGATATTATGATATTGTATACATTATTGCACTTAATTAGTTATTCAGGGTGATATTGGGCACATTATTGTACTTGATCAATAATTCAGCGTGATATCGCACACATTATTGTACTTGATCAGTGATTCAGTGTGATATCGCACACATTATTGTACTTGATCAGTGATTCAGTGTTATATTGCACACATTATTGTACTTGATCAGTGATTCAGTGTACAATTTGTACTTTTTGTACTTGATCAGTGGTTCAGTGTGATACTGCACACCTCATTGTACTTGATCAGTGATATTATGATATTGTACACATTATTGTACTTGATCAGTGATTCAGTGTGATATCGCACACATTATTGTACTTGATCAGTGATTCAGTGTGATATTGTAGACATTATTGCACACATTATTGTACTTGATCAGTGATTCTGTGTGATATCACACACATTATTGTACTTAATCAGTGATTCAGTGTGATATTGCACACATTATTGTACTTGATCAGTGTTTCATTGTGATACTGCACACCTCATTGTACTTGATCAGTGATATTATGATATTGTACACATTATTGCACTTGATTAGTTATTCAGGGTGATATTGTGCACATTATTGTACTTGATCAATAATTCAGCGTGATATCGCACACATTATTGTACTTGATCAGTGATTCAGTGTGATATCGCACACATTATTGTACTTGATCAGTGATTCAGTGTGATATTGCACACATTATTGTACTTGATCAGTGATTCAGTGTGATATCGCACACATTATTGTACTTGATCAGTGATTCAATGTGATATCGCACACATTATTGTTCTTGATCAGTGATTCAGTGTTATATTGCACACATTATTGTACTTGATCAGTGATTCAGTATACAATTTGTACTTTTTGTACTTGATCAGTGGTTCAGTGTGATACTGCACACCTCATTGTACTTGATCAGTGATATTATGATATTGTACACATTATTGTACTTGATCAATGATTCAGTATGATATTGTGCACATTATTGCACGTGATTCAGTGTGATATTGTGCACGTTTTTGTACTTGATCAGTTATAGTTTGGTATTGTAGACATTATTGTACTTGATCAGTGATTCAGTGTGATAATGTGCACATTATTGTACTTGATCAATGATTCAGTATGATATTGTACACATTATTGTACTTGATCAGTGTGATATTGTGCACATTTTTGTCCGTGATCAGTTATAGTTTGGTATTGTACACATTATTGTACTTGATCAGTGATTCAGTGTGATATTGTGCACATTTTTGTACGTGATCAGTTATAGTTTGGTATTGCACACATTATTGTACTTGATCAGTCATTCAGTGTGATATTGTGCACATTATTATTCTTGATCAGTGATATTGTGATACTGATATATACTGAAAAAACATCAACTATGTGTCTGGTCTCTATCCATGTTTTTATTACCTTATTGCTAGGTTATTTCACTCTATGTTATAATTTAATATTATTATCTCCAAAATGGAGGTGAAGTAAATATAAAAATAATGAAAACGCTCGTATTATTGTGCTTGATCAGTGATTCAGTGTGATATTGCACAAATTATTACAGATATTAATAGATTAATGATAGTGCGATATAATAGATATATGTATTGATACTAAAGCCTCTGTAGACATTAGTATAGGTTTTAGTAAATATTGATGATGATCAAAATGTATATACATGTACTTTCATGTAATATTGCAATCTAACTGAAATATGCCAGACTGGCTAAAAACTAAATATGTGACGTAAATGTCAGTCCTGGGGTATCTTTACCTCCTTCACATAAATAAGGATATATCAACATGCATTACATATTTTGTCTTCAAATCTTCAAAATAGATAGATAATAGAATGATGTATCACTGGTAAGAAAATCGAAGGAATTGGATGATAAAAAGTATCTGTGTAAAAAAGCGTCCATTACTTATTGATCACCCCTTGTATTTCTGAAGTATAGCTTTATTATACCCAAATAAAAGCCAATTTAGAGTAGATTGCATTGCAATTTGGGCCTTGTAAAATTATTATTATAAAATTGTCTGAAACGAAAATGGCGGTCATAAAAAGGAAAATTGACTGCTTTCTAGGAGGCCCCTTTCAGGAGGTCTCATTATAGAATAGAAGAGAGAAAGCTAAAAAGCTTTAGGAGGCCTCTTTCAGGAGGTCTCATTGTAGTATAGAAGAGAGAGAAAGCTAAAAAGCTTTAGGAGGCCTCTTTCAGGAGGTCTCATTGTAGTATAGAAGAGAGAAAGCTAAATAGCGTTAGGAGGCCTCTTTCGGGAGGTCTCATTATAGTATAGAAGAGAGAAAGCTAAATAGCTTTAGGGGGCCTCTTTCGGGAGGTCTCATTATAGTATAGAAGAGAGAAAGCTAAAAAACTTTAGGAGGCCTCTTTCAGGAGGTCTCATTATAGTATAGAAGAGAGAGAAAGCTAAAAAGCTTTAGGAGGCCTTTTTCAGGAGGTCTCATTGTAGTATAGAAGAGAGAAAGCTAAATAGCTTTAGGAGGCCTCTTTCGAGAGGTCTCATTGTAGTATAGAAGAGAGAAAGCTAAAAAGCTTTAGGAGGCCTCTTTCAGGAGGTCTCATTGTAGTATAGAAGAGAGAAAGCTAAATAGCTTCAGGGGGCCTCTTTCGGGAGGTCTCATTGTAGTATAGAAGAGAGAAAGCTAAATAGCTTTAGGGGGCCTCTTTCGGGAGGTCTCATTGTAGTATAGAAGAGAGAAAGCTAAATAGCTTCAGGGGGCCTCTTTCGGGAGGTCTCATTGTAGTATAGAAGAGAGAAAGCTTAATAGCTTTAGGGGGCCTCTTTCGGGAGGTCTCATTGTGGTATAGAAGAGAGAGAAAGCTAAAAAAGCTTTAGGAGGCCTCTTTTAGAGGTCCTCCTAACAATAATGAATGATAATAATAAGATGGATAGGAGATCCATGTGTATGGCCTCTTAATAAATGTTTTTTAATAATGTCATGGTATAGACTATATTTCTTCCCGCCCGGTATAGCTCATCAATTTACATTAACTTTTGCAAATATTGGCTAATAATGAACCATTCACATTTGATATATTGTTGAGACAACACAGTTCTTACTTCCTGCGAAAGCTATTTGGATTTTGATATAATAGCTTTCCCACGGAGCATTTGGACAGCTCAATGATCGTGACCTTTGAAATCGAATTAAGTCGATCCGCGGCTTACTTTTGGTCTCTAACTGTGTCTTACATCAGTATCATCAATCCGTGTAAGTATTGGAGCGCTGGAGTACTTCTTTTTCGATCAAGACTTGTAATTGTTAGACGAATGAATCGTTTTACTGCCAAATTCCAATATGGCGGTTTCTGCTCGGACATTTTCGTAAATCTCCGGAGGTTGTCCGAACCTAACTAATTCTCAAAATTCATTTCGTTCGTTGCGTATCTCGCACCTAGCAAACCGCCATATTGGAAATAGGTCTGTAAAACTTTAACTCGATGAACAATTTACAAGTCTTGATCGAAAAAGAAGTACTCCAGCGCTCCAATACTTACACGGATTGATGATACTGATGTAAGACACAGTTAGAGACCAAAAGTAAGCCGCGGATCGACTTAATTCGATTTCAAAGGTCACGATTGATCAGCTGTTCACTTCTCCGTTTGAGAGCCATAAGTTTCAAAATCTAACATGGCTCTCGAAGTGAGTAACACAGTTCAAGTGTACTATTTAAACACTATTCACATGACAAGACATAATCAATCAAATTTAACAATATTATTATCGCACCCTTATTATTGTAATCGGGATTCATTTGAAATTCTCAGGGATGTATCTACCTATGAAAGTTTAGAACTGATTGTTTTTCGGCATTCTGGGTAAATGTTAAGGCGGCCATTTTGGATTTTCCGTCCTAAAATCTTGTCTGTCAAGGCTTGTCTACAGGTTTCCAGCCAAACCGTTTGAGGGATTCATTTGAAATTCTCAGGGATGTTTCTACCTATGAAAATTTAGAACTGATTCGTTTTTCGGCATTCTGGGTAAATGTTAAGGCGGCCATTTTGGATTTTCCGTCCTAAAATCTTGTCTGTCAAGGCTTGTCCACAGGTTTTCAGCCAAACCGTTTGAGGGATTCATTTGAAATTCTCAGGGATGTTTCTACCTATGAAAGTTTAGGACTGATTAGTTTTTCGGCATTCTGGTTAATGTTAAGGCGGCCATTTTGGATTTTCCGTCCTAAAATCTTGTCTGTCAAGGCTTGTCTACAGGTTTCCAGCCAAACCGTTTGGGATTCATTTGAAATTCTCAGGGATGTTTCTACCTATGAAAGTTTAGAACTGATTAGTTTTTCGGTACCCTTTGCGTTCGTTTGACTTCACTTCTTAAAAGAGAGCTTGTAGTTTAACTAGACTCTGCACGCAGGGTAGTTTTTCGGCATTCTGGGTAAATGTTAAGGCGGCCATTTTGGATTTTCCGTCCCAAAATCTTGTCTGTCAAGGCTTGTCTACAGGTTTCCAGCCAAACCGTTTGAGGGATTCATTTTAAATTCTCAGGGATGTTTCTACCTATGAAAGTTTAGAACTGATTCGTTTTTCGGCATTCTGGGTAAATGTTAAGGCGGCCATTTTGGATTTTCCGTCCTAAAATCTTGTCTGTCAAGGCTTGTCAACAGGTTTCCAGCCAAACCGTTTGAGGGATTCATTTGAAATTCTCAGGGATGTTTCTACCTATGAAAGATCAGAACTGATTAGTTTTTCGACATTCTGGATAAATGTTAGGCGGCCATTTTGGATTTTCCGTCCTAAAATCTTGTCTGTCAAGGTTTTAGTTTGTCTATAGTTTCGAGCCAAACCGTTTGAGTGATTCATTTGAAATTCTCAGGGATGTTTCTACCTATAAAAGTTTAGAACTGATTAGTTTTTCGGCATTCTTGGTAAACGTTAAGGCAGCCATTTTGGATTTTTCGTCCTAAAATCGTGTCTGTGAAGGCTTGTCTACAGGATTCCAGCCAAACCGTTTGAGGGATTCATTTGAAATTCTGAGGGATGTTTCTACCTATGAAAGTTTATAACTCAATAATAGTTTAATAAAAGTTTAGAACTGATTAGTTTTTCGGCATTCTTGGTAAACGTTAAGGCAGCCATTTTGGATTTTTCGTCCTAAAATCGTGTCTGTGAAGGCTTGTCTACAGGTTTCCAGCCAAACCGTTTGAGGGATTCATTTGAAATTCTCAGGGATGTTTCTACCTATGAAAATTTAGAACTGATTAGTTTTTCGGCATTCTGGGTAAATGTTAAGGCGGCCATGGAGAGGAGATAAAGGGAAGTCAGACTTTTTGGGGCTCCCGTATATAAGCTAAATAAATGCCAAAAAGGGACAATAAACCAGGTATTAAACTGCCAAAAAAAGACAGCAATCGGAGAATCACAAGATTCTTCCTAAAACGACACGCTTCGGCCGTTTCAGAGACAAAAAACAAAGAAGAAAATAATTTGGAATCGGTTGACAATGTAAACAAAGGACAATCAAATATGGCGTCGGCAAATCCAGTCGCTGAAAAAACTAACATGGCAGAATCTTCAAGAAATACGCTTGTCAAAGAACTTTTAGAAGCTCTCAGGCCTGAACTTAATGAAATAAAAACACTACAAGCCAATTTGGAAGGTAGCCCTTAGCAAAACCGCATGCATGCAAAGTCCATGCAAAGTCCATGCGATTTTTCCATGCAATACCCATGCAAAACACATGCAGCAGAATTTTAACTCATTTAAAAAAACCATGCAACATCCATTCAAATCCATGCAAAGTCCATGCAACATCCATTCAAATCCATGCAAAGTCCATGCGACATCCATTCAAATCCATGCAAAGCACGTTAATCCACATGCAAAGTCCATGCAGGCTGCGAGAAATATTGTTAATAAGTTCCATGCAATGTCCATGCAAAATTGCATGCATCTGCATGGATTTATATGAAAACCATGCAATCCACATGCAATATTGCATGGACTCGCATGATCCATGCAACATCCATTCAAATCCATGCAAAGTCCATGCAAAATCCATTCAAATCCATGCAAAGTCCATGCGGCACCCATTCAAATCCATGCAAAGCACGTTAATCCACATGCAAAATTGAATGCATCTGCATGGGTTTTAACGAAAACCATGCAATCCACATGCAATTTTGCATGGACTTGTATGGTTCATGCTACATCCATGCATCTGCTGTTCTGCCCGTAATATACAATTCGTATACTAGTATCAACCTTACTGACAATGTCAATCAATCAAGGAGCACCTGTTTTATTTTAGATTGTGAGAGTTAATAATAGTACTGCTTCCTCTGCTGCACATTAGGTCAAGGATGCCATGTGATCAGAAGTCTTCTAAATGAAACATTTATAATAAGGCATTTAAGCTGACAAATGTCACCACCAATTTCATATGCAAATGAGCTAATTTACACTTTAATTTACACTCAGTTTACACCTTAGTATACACCCACTTTACACTTAAGTTTACATCTACTTTACATCCAGTTCGCACTTAGTTTTCACTTAAGTTTACACTCAGTTTACACTTACTTTACACCCAGTAAATAGGTGACCAATTTCACATGCAAATGAGCTAATTTACACCTAAGTTTACACTCAGTTTACACTTTAGGATACATCCAATTTACATCAAGAGCACATTCTGATTGGTCAGATTTTAAACTTAATTTACAGTTAGTTCACATAGTTCACCTAATGCTTAATTGGCGAAATGCTAACTGCTTATCGCAGGGGGAGAGAATGCAAAGATATTCTGAATTTTGAAGCACTGTGATCAGAGAATAATATTAATGAAGATACAGGGGGTCCAAAGCATAACGAATTGCAATAAATTACAAAAACAAAAATCCCATGTTAAATCCTGTAAATCGCCATGGGGATTTTCCTGGAATTTTCTGTCTAAGCGCTTTAAAAAGTATTTGTAGGAGTTATGCTATATAGTACAAATATCACAGAATGATCAGCATTAAAGATCTATACAAGTAGTTCTGCTCAGATCTTTAAATTGAAGTTTTAAACAAAAAATGCTAAAATAATTCTGTCTTGTAAAAAGTTCAAATCCGCCATCTTGAATTATGATGTCACAATGACACTCTTTTGCATATTCAATTTTTTCAAGAAAAAACCCCATAAAATATGGGTCTATATAATTTATTGGGCCTTGCTTCGTTAATGAATGTATATGTCCTATGTAAAACCTATACAAATAAACTGACCCATATTGAATTACAGCCCAGGATATAATGCCATCATGATTCAGATTAGAATGAATTCTAGGTGAAAAGATCAAAACTGCAGGCAAAGCACAAAAGGTAGAAAGATTCAATGGATATATTGAAAAGAAATTTGAAGCTTAAGAAAATGGATAACTAAATGAACAATGATGATGAAACTGGAACAAATGCACAACTAATACCTAATGGTAAAGTTGACATCAAAATCAAATAAAGTAAAACTGCATCAGGGCCGATGTTATAGGATTTTGTGAAGACTTACCAAAACCAAAATGGCTAAGCCAGCTTTGATTGAAAGAGAGGCTGCATGAGCCTCGTTTTGGAATTAGGATTCAGTCTGATATTGCATGGTTCTTGCATGGATTTCAGTAGTCCATGCGCATACATGCAAAATGGCATGGTACTTGCATGGATTTTAGTTTTCTATAATAAAACAGTTGCATGGACTTTGCATGGTAGTTGCATGCTGCATGTGAATTGCATGGTGATTGCATGGAAATATATTTTGGGGAATTTTTAAAGTTTCATTCGCATGGACTTTGCATGGGCATTGCATGGATAAGTGCATGGGTTTTCTGTTCAGCCTTCTCTTTCCAAGCGAATTGCATGGACTCGCATGGATTTTTTCTGATTGCATGGACTTTGCATGTGCTTTGCATGGAAAAAAACCCATGCGCTTTTGCTAAGGGTAGTTTCGGAGAGCTATCGACGAAAATGGAAGAAAAGATCGAAAAAATCAACAAAGATTTTTCGGATTTGAAAGAAAAAATGGAGAAAAGACCGGAATTGATAGGCGGAATGCGCGAACTACAGATAAAAAACATTGAAGTGAACATGTCTCTCAGAAGAAACAATGTCATTATTTATGATCTGCCAGAGGAAAGGACGGAAATTCCCATCAAAGCGGCAGAAACTGAGTAAACAAAACTCTGTCCCGTCCGGGTGCTGAATGCGTACAGAATCGGACGCTTAGAACAACAACAAATTAAAACTAAAGCTAGACCATTGATAGTACAACTTGCAGATGCACCAACGGCTGAACAAATCAGATCAAAGGCGTGGGTTAAAAAACCACCTATAAACAGTAAAATCGGTGAAGACCTGCCGGAAGAAGCACGCAATATAAAAAGTCAAGCCTTCAAAACGTATATTAAACCTGCAAAAGAGAGCCAGAAAAAGTACAGATGGGCAGGCTTGCATTTATGGATCGACGGAAAGAAAGTAAACCTGGATGCCATCTACACAGAAGCGCTAAGCAAGACCAGAAACAGGGATGAAAAGCAGCCCAGGGCCACACTCAAAGACGATTAAGAGACAACAACCCTGAGAAAATGTTTTACCGTCAGACAAAAATACAGTATCAAAACCCGTTAATTTCCACACTAAACAACTCCCCTCATAAGTCAACCGAAACTTATATTACGCTAATATTATCAGTTTTATCGAGAAAGTAAATTAAGATATTTTCTCTTCACAAAAATAGAGGACGAAGGGGTTGAAAACATGAAACAAAAACAAGGAAGTAAAGCATTCCAAGGTAAAAACACACATTTGTTTATCAATAAAGCCGTTACTAGGTAATCGATACGCTGCGCGCGCATAACGCTGGCTCAACCAATCAAAATGAATTACCTTCCTCAATGACGTCAGCGGAAAAGAAAAATTCAAAAATCATAATAATTTCAGCAATTTCTCAACTTTACAACCTAATACCTTTATATACCTTTATACCAATAGTTCTGGAAGAAGGATGTTTCCTATATGATCCAGATCTTTTTGTGTTGTTGTGTCTTACTAATTAATTGGTGGGGGGGGGGAGTTGTTATAATGCTCACTGGACATGCCTTGGACCTAATCATAAGAAGTTTCCGATAATAACACGCGAGAGGCCGGCTTTACCTAGCGCTTCATGTATTCAACCCCCAGTCCTAGACAATACAAAGAGAAACACTGACAATTCCAAGGTAAAATTATCTTCGCTTTTTCAAAAAACAGTTTCCCTTTTTAGGTCACTGTGACTGTAGGCTAGATCAATTTTTTATTTATTTTTAGGCTAATAGTATCGGAGTTAATGTCAACCACAGCCTATAGCACAATCAATGTCTAAATAGCAAACCTCAACTCCGTTTCAATCGCACAAGAAAATAATTTTCAAGGAGTACCCTGGAAGTCTCAATCCCACATGATGGAAAATTGACCGATTAACTTTTCAGGTTGATTTGTCAATTTCTCCTCAATCTTCTCATTCTTTGCAACTTTTGTATTTCTATCTTTTTTTTTTTTAAAAAAATGAGGCATTTTCCTAAGTGCCTTAAAAACATAGAAAAGTGTCAAATAAAAGACATTATTATGTATACAAAAAAGGGGGCAGGGCTAATTTCAAGAGGGCCTATATACAAATACAAGGACGATGGTGGTTAAAATAGGTACCATTAATGTGAGGGGCTTGCAAGACCAGGTAAAAAGAAGAAAACTCTTCTTACACGCTCGGAACGAAAATTATGACGTTCTACTCATACAAGAGACCCACTGCGGCATGAAACAAGCAAAACAATGGGAAAATGAATGGGGCATGACATCATATTTTACAGAAAGGGCCACAAATTCAGTCGGAGTTGGTATACTATTCTCTCATAAGGCAGACATCCAAATTGAAGACAGCGACATCGGAGAAGATGGAAGATACATAATAATAAATACTAAAATAGAAGGAAAGGAAATAACCTTAGTGAACATATATGGACATAACAATGACAACAATACTCTTTTCAACAATATCGCAAAAAAACTGAGAGAAGGGCGTAATCATTATTCTATTATAATAGGAGGAGATTTCAACGTGCCCCTAGAGCCAAACAAAGATAAAGAAAGCCAAACAGGCAATACCAACCAGGATGCACATAGAAACACAAGACAGCAGATAAAGCAGCTAATGGAGGAACATGATCTTGTGGACATATGGAGAGTAAATAACCCTACCAAAAGAAATTTCACCTGGTCAAATGCCGCTACCACTACGAAATCCAGACTAGATTATTTCCTTATAGCCTCTCCACTAATCAACAATACCAGTGACGTAGACATTCACACTCCAAAATCCTACAAAATAGCTGACCACCAATTTGTTCAATTGCAACTAAGGATGGGCACTCAAGAGCGTGGCCCGGGTTTGTGGAAATTCAATGCAAGGTTAACAGAAGATAGAGAATATGTAGCTTTGATAAAAAACCTAATCAGAGGTTTGGTTGAAGAGCACAAGGACATGACTGCTCAAAATTTATGGGAACTCATAAAATTCAAAATCAAAACAGAGTCCATTAGGTACTCTAAGCAAAAAAACGCTGGAAAACACCTAGATATCACCAACAAAATAAGACGGCTACAAGAAATAGAGGCAAACCTAAGAGATAACTACATCCATGAAACACAGCTACGAGAAGAAGAACAACAACTCCAAAGAGAGATAGAAGAGATGAATGATGAAAAAGCAAAGGGCGCAATACTTCGAGCAAAAATAAGATGGGCGGAAGAAGGTGAAAAACAATCTAGTTACTTCCTGAAGTTAGAAAAAAGAAATTTTGCAAAAAAGAACATCACACAACTGAATACAGACGATGGCAGGGAACTTAATGATCCTGAACAAATAAGGAAAGAAAGTGCAAGGTTCTATGAAGAACTGTACAGAAGCAGGCTCCCAAACATTAGGCAGCACTCAGAAACATTCTTCCCTGCTATAAAATCAATCACCAGTCTCACAGAAGAGGAAAAACAGAGCTGCGAGGGCTATATTACCTTAGAAGAAATAACAACACAGATCAAGTCCCTGAAGACCGGGAAGTCACCAGGTAGCGACGGCTTAACAAGCGAATTTTATAGATGTTTCCAAGAACCAGTTGTGCCAATACTGGTAAAAAGCTACAAGGAAGCATTAGCTAAAGAAGAATTGTCAACCGAACAAAAAAGAAGCATTATAACCCAACTACCTAAAAAGACCGTGGCATTCTACGCCTATTAAATTGGCGACCAATATCACTGCTAAACACAGACTACAAAATAATTACAGGATGTCTAGCAGAAAGAATGAAAGCCCATTTAACAAAAATAATTAACGAAGACCAAACAGGTTTTATTAAAGGGAGAAATATATCAGAAAATATTAGACTCATAATAGACTGTATGGAACACCTTAAATCAAACAATGAATCTGGCATAATGCTTTTCATCGACTTTGAAAAAGCTTTTGACACAGTGGAATGGAAATTTATTGATCGGACGCTAGATTACTTCAATTTTGGACCAGACTTTAGAAAATGGATCAAAACCATATACAACGATGCAAAAAGCTCAGTAATAAATAACGGGTATACATCACGCTACTTTAACCTGAACAGAGGAGTACGACAGGGATGCCCCCTAAGTCCGTATTTATTTATTCTATGTGCCGAAATATTGAGTGAATCAATCAGAAGAGATGAAGAAATTGAAGGCATACAAATATCAGATGGAGAAGTAAAGATCTCACAATACGCCGATGATACATCAGTCTTTGTAAGAAATATTGCATCCGCGAAAAAAGTAATTAAAAAGTTCAGAAATTTTGGAGAAATCTCAGGACTGAACATCAATCTCCACAAAACAGAAGAAGCCGTGATAGGCAGAGAAAATGCACTATCACAGCAACAAGTAAGAGATGAAAGCATGGCATCAGGGCTAAAATACCAAGATAAAGATATAAAAGTCCTTGGTATAACCATTCCTTTAGATGGAAGAGACATAAACAGTTTAAATTTCCCAGAGAAAAGAAACAAAATTCAAGGACTTATTAGAGCATGGAAAAGTAGAAACATCACACCTCTAGGAAAAATAATAATGATAAAATCACTCCTCGTATCTCAGCTGACATATCTATGTACAGTGCTCACACCAACAGATGACTTTATCAAAGAAATAGAAAACATGTTTTTCAACTTTATATGGGATGAGAAGCCAGACAAAATTGGAAGAAAGATAATGATGAACGAACAAGAGAGAGGTGGCCTAAACATGCTCCACTTACAATCATACGTAAAAAACCTAGGCATCAAATGGATAAAGAAATATATAGACCCTACATATAGTGGCAAATGGAAGAAGATATGGAACTACTACCTGAAGAACCTGACGCAGGGAGAAGTATGGGCTTTGAACCTTTCAAAAAATAGTGACAAAATAAATGTTTTAGACTTAAGGTACCTGAAGACAGTCTACAAAAATTGGTGCAGTCTAAAATATCAAACAATTCCGGATACGAGAAACCCAGAGCAACAATCATTATGGCACAATGAACAGATAAAAATCAATGGAGAAATCATGAAAAACGAAGTATGGATACAAAAAGGTATTGAATTTATAAAAGACATCCAGGACGAAAATCGATTCCTCACAGCAGCAGAATTAGGCCATAAATATGATATTGTTATGAACCAAAGGAATACTTTGAAATATAACAGTATAATTACAGCCATCCCCCAAAATTGGAAAAGAAAATTAAGACACCCAAGAGAAAATGAAGAAGAAACCGAGAATCCGAATGTCACAATTAACACAGAATGGTTAAAAAAGACAAACAATAAAGAAGTTTACAAGATTTTACTAAAAAAGAACAATGCTGTGAAACTGCCAAAGAAGATGGAAGATAAGTGGCAAAACAAACTGCAACTACAAAATCCATTGATGTGGGCCAAAATCCACAAAATTAGAAAAAATATTCTCAGGACAAAAGAGAAATATTTCCAAATAAAAATATTCTTCCGGATACTATACTATAACAAACAACTAAAACAAATGAACATAGACGGCTATAACACTGATATATGCATTCTATGCCGTAGTGACATAGATACTTTAGAACATGGAATATACCATTGTGAGGCCGTACAAGACTTCCTAATAACATCTTTCAACCAACTTGACGAAGATGTACCCACGATTGAGAAATTCCTTTTCGGAGATGGAAAAACAGAAAACGAACATCTATTCCTGAAACAAAAGATATTCCTAAACACATGTAAAAGGAAAATAAGGAGACCTAATATGATAGGCTGGCAAAACTTCCTAAAAACAGAGAAAAAAATAGAAGAAAGCATCAGCCAAAGAAGAAAAAAACCTGAACTTATGGAACAGCAATGGTTAAAACTCAAACATTTCATAACGTAGTAAAATACACACTGGGAACATAAAAACCCCCTCACCAAGCTCAAACCATCGAGCAGAAAATCATAAAAAGTCCCCCTCTTGCCTTTTCCCCTGCCCCCCCCTTCCCTTACTCTTTTTATCAAAACTACTATGCTAAATAAGGCTAATATTATATATAAATACGATATTATAGCATATGCAACTACTGTATGTTTTCTTTCTACAATATTGTATTTGTACAACTTTTTATATAGAATAAAAAAAAAAAAAAAAAAAAAGGCGGCCATTTTGGATTTTCCGTCCTAAAATCTTGTCTGTCAAGGCTTGTCAACAGGTTTCCAGCCAAACCGTTTGAGGGATTCATTTGAAATTCTCAGGGATGTTTCTACCTATGAAAGTTTAGGACTGATTAGTTTTTCGGCATTCTGGGTAAATGTTAAGGCGGCCATTTTGGATTTTGCGTCCTAAAATCTTGTCTGTCAAGGCTTGTCTACAGGTTTCCAGCCAAACCGTTTGAGGGATTCATTTGAAATTCTCAGGGATGTTTCTACCTATGAAAGATCAGAACTGATTAGTTTTTCGACATTCTGGATAAATGTTAAGACGGCCATTTTGGATTTTCCGTCCTAAAATCTTGTCTGTCAAGGTTTTAGTTTGTCTATAGTTTCCAGCCAAACCGTTTGAGTGATTCATTTGAAATTCTCAGGGATGTTTCTACCTATAAAAGTTTAGAACTGATTAGTTTTTCGGCATTCTTGGTAAACGTTAAGGCAGCCATTTTGGATTTTTCGTCCTAAAATCGTGTCTGTGAAGGCTTGTCTACAGGATTCCAGCCAAACCGTTTGAGGGATTCATTTGAAATTCTCAGGGATGTTTCTACCTATGAAAGTTAATAACTCAATAATAGTTTTTTGGCATTCTGGGTAAATGTTAAGGCGGCCATTTTGGATTTTCCGTCCTAAAATCTTATCTGTCAAGGCTTGTCTACAGGTTTCCAGCCAAACCGTTTGAGGGATTCATTTGAAATTCTCAGGGATGTTTCTACCTATGAAAATTTAGAACCGATTAGTTTTTCGGCATTCTGGGTAAATGTTAAGGCGGCCATTTTGGATTTTCCGTCCTAAAATCTTGTCTCTCAAGGCTTGTCCACAGTTTTCCAGCCAAACTGTGCGAGGGATTCATTTGAAATTCTCAGGGATGTTTCTACCTATGAAAGTTTAGGACTGATTAGTTTTTCGGCATTCTGGGTAAATGTTAAGGCGGCCATTTTGGATTTTCCGTCCTAAAATCTTGTCTGTCAAGGCTTGTCTACAGGTTTCCAGCCAAACCGTTTAAGGGATTCATTTGAAATTCTCAGGGATGTTTCTACCTATGAAAGTTTAGAACTGATTAGTTTTTTTGGCATTCTGGGTAAATGTTTAGGTGTTTTAAGAAAAGTTAGCGCGCGATAATACTTTGTATCATATTGAATGGTGTTTTTCAATTTTCATACTTTAACTATTTAGTAGCTTTATAAATAAGTTCAGGTGTACTTTGTTGTAAAAGCCTATGTTATTGTTTACGGTAGTAATATGTGATAATTTTGTAAAAGGAAATCAGCAAAATATAATCACTTTTTTATTGTCGGCCATTTTGGATTTTTCCGTCTTAAAATCTTGTCTGTAAAGTCTTGTCTACGCGTTTTCAGGTGAACCGTTTAGTAGATCAATTTCAAATTTTCAGGGATGATCCTTAGTATAAAAATCTAGATCTGATTAGTTTTTGGGCATTCTTGGTAAATGTCAAGGCAGCCATTTTGGATTTTGCGTCCTAAAATCTTATCTGTCAAGGCTTGTCTACAGGTTTCCAGCCAAACCGTTTGAGGGATTCATTTGAAATTCTCAGGGATGTTTCTACCTATGAAAATTTAGAACTGATTAGTTTTTCGGCATTCTGGGTAAATGTTAAGGCGGCCATTTTGGATTTTCCGTCCTAAAATCTTGTCTGTCAAGGCTTGTCCACAGTTTTCCAGCCAAACTGTGCGAGGGATTCATTTGAAATTCTCAGGGATGTTTCTACCTATGAAAGTTTAGGACTGATTAGTTTTTCGGCATTCTGGGTAAATGTTAAGGCGGCCATTTTGGATTTTCCGTCCTAAAATCTTATCTGTCAAGGCTTGTCTACAGGTTTCCAGCCAAACCGTTTGAGGGATTCATTTGAAATTCTCAGGGATGTTTCTACCTATGAAAATTTAGAACTGATTAGTTTTTCGGCATTCTGGGTAAATGTTAAGGCGGCCATTTTGGATTTTCCGTCCTAAAATCTTGTCTCTCAAGGCTTGTCCACAGTTTTTCAGCCAAACTGTGCGAGGGATTCATTTGAAATTCTCAGGGATGTTTCTACCTATGAAAGTTTAGGACTGATTAGTTTTTCGGCATTCTGAGTAAATGTTAAGGCGGCCATTTTGGATTTTCCGTCCTAAAATCTTGTCTGTCAAGGCTTGTCTACAGGTTTCCAGCCAAACCGTTTAAGGGATTCATTTGAAATTCTCAGGGATGTTTCTACCTATGAAAGTTTAGAACTGATTAGTTTTTTTGGCATTCTGGGTAAATGTTTAGGTGTTTTAAGAAAAGTTAGCGCGCGATAATACTTTGTATCATATTGAATGGTGTTTTTCAATTTTCATACTTTAACTATTTAGTAGCTTTATAAATAAGTTCAGGTGTACTTTGTTGTAAAAGCCTATGTTATTGTTTACGGTAGTAATATGTGATAATTTTGTAAAAGGAAATCAGCAAAATATAATCACTTTTTTATTGTCGGCCATTTTGGATTTTTCCGTCTTAAAATCTTGTCTGTAAAGTCTTGTCTACGCGTTTTCAGGTGAACCGTTTGGTAGATCAATTTCAAATTTTCAGGGATGATCCTTAGTATAAAAATCTAGATCTGATTAGTTTTTGGGCATTCTTGGTAAATGTCAAGGCAGCCATTTTGGATTTTGCGTCCTAAAATCTTATCTGTCAAGGCTTGTCTACAGGTTTCCAGCCAAACCGTTTGAGGGATTCATTTGAAATTCTCAGGGATGTTTCTACCTATGAAAATTTAGAACTGATTAGTTTTTCGGCATTCTGGGTAAATGTTAAGGCGGCCATTTTGGATTTTCCGTCCTAAAATCTTGTCTGTCAAGGCTTGTCCACAGTTTTCCAGCCAAACTGTGCGAGGGATTCATTTGAAATTCTCAGGGATGTTTCTACCTATGAAAGTTTAGGACTGATTAGTTTTTCGGCATTCTGGGTAAATGTTAAGGCGGCCATTTTGGATTTTCCGTCCTAAAATCTTATCTGTCAAGGCTTGTCTACAGGTTTCCAGCCAAACCGTTTGAGGGATTCATTTGAAATTCTCAGGGATGTTTCTACCTATGAAAATTTAGAACTGATTAGTTTTTCGGCATTCTGGGTAAATGTTAAGGCGGCCATTTTGGATTTTCCGTCCTAAAATCTTGTCTCTCAAGGCTTGTCCACAGTTTTTCAGCCAAACTGTGCGAGGGATTCATTTGAAATTCTCAGGGATGTTTCTACCTATGAAAGTTTAGGACTGATTAGTTTTCGGCATTCTGGGTAAATGTTAAGGCGGCCATTTTGGATTTTCCGTCCTAAAATCTTGTCTGTCAAGGCTTGTCTACAGGTTTCCAGCCAAACCGTTTAAGGGATTCATTTGAAATTCTCAGGGATTTTTCTACCTATGAAAGTTTAGAACTGATTAGTTTTTTTGGCATTCTGGGTAAATGTTAAGGTGTTTTAAGAAAAGTTAGCGCGCGATAATACTTTGTATCATATTGAATGGTGTTTTTCAATTTTCATACTTTAACTATTTAGTAGCTTTATAAATAATTTCAGGTGTACTTTGTTGTAAAAGCCTATGTTATTGTTAAAGGTAGTAATATGTGATAATTTTGTAAAAGGAAATCAGCAAAATATAATCACTTTTTTATTGTCGGCCATTTTGGATTTTTCCGTCTTAAAATCTTGTCTGTAAAGTCTTGTCTACGCGTTTTCAGGTGAACCGTTTGGTAGATCAATTTCAAATTTTCAGGGATGATCCTTAGTATGAAAATCTAGATCTGATTAGTTTTTGGGCATTCTGGGTAAATGTCAAGCCAGCCATTTTGGATTTTGCGTCCTAAAATCTTGTCTGTAAAGTCTTGTCTACGCGTTTTCAGGTGAACCGTTTGGTAGATCAATATCAAATTTTTAGGGATGATTCTTAATAAGAAAATCTAGATCTGATTAGTTTTTTGGCATTCTGGGTAAATGTCAAGGCAGCCATTTTGGATTTTCCGTCCTAAAATCTTGTCTGTAAAGTCTTTTCTATGCGTTTCCAGGTGAACTCTTTGGTAGATCAATTTCAGGGATGATTCTTAGTATGAAAATCTAGATCTGATTAGTTTTTTGGCATTCTGGGTAAATGTTAAGGTGGCCATTTTGGATTTTCCGTCCCAAAATCTTTTCTGTCAAGGTTTGTCTACAGGTTTCCAGCCAAACAGTTTGAGGGATTCATTTTTATGTCCCCACCACATAGTGTGGGGCCATATTGTCGGCCTAGGCGCGTCTGTCCGTATGTCCGTCCGTCCGTCCGTCCGTACGTCCGGCAGTTATCTCCAAAACCGCCACAGATATCACCTTCAAATTTTCAGGGATAACTGGATACCTACTTCCTGTCGGCCATTTTGAAGTCAAATGCTAAAATCCTTGTCTGCAAACTTTAAGAAAAACGGCTTCACAGTTGCTTTTGAAACGTTAACATCTTGTTCATTCTACATCTGATTAGGTTTTGGACCTGTTAGCTCAGTCATGTCAGCCATTTTGAATGTTTTAAGAAAAGTTAGCGTGCGATAATACTTTGTATCATATTGAATGGTGTTTTTCAGTTTTCATACTTTAACTATTTAGTAGCTTTATAAATAATTTCAGGTGTACTTTGTTGTAAAAGCCTATGTTATTGTTAACGGTAGTAATATGTGATAATTTTGTAAAAGGAAATCAGCAAAAACTAATAATCACTTTTTTATTGTCGGCCATTTTGGATTTTTCCGTCCTAAAATCTTGTCTGTAAAGTCTTGTCTACGCGTTTTCAGGTGAACCGTTTGGTAGATCAATTTCAAATTTTCAGGGATGATTCTTAGTATGAAAATCTAGATCTGATTAGTTTTTGGGCATTCTGGGTAAATGTCAAGGCAGCCATTTTGGATTTTGCGTCCTCAAATCTTGTCTGTAAAGTCTTGTCTACGCGTTTTCAGGTGAACCGTTTGGTAGATCAATATCAAATTTTTAGGGATGATTCTTAATAAGAAAATCTAGATCTGATTAGTTTTTTGGCATTCTGGGTAAATGTCAAGGCAGCCATTTTGGATTTTCCGTCCTAAAATCTTGTCTGTAAAGTCTTGTCTACGCGTTTCCAGGTGAACTGTTTGGTAGATCAATTTCAAATTTTCAGGGATGATTCTTAGAATGAAAATCTAGATCTGATTAGTTTTTTGGCATTCTGGATAAATGTCAAGGCAGCCATTTTGGATTTTCCATCTTAAAATCTTGCCCATAAAGTCTTGTCTACGCATTTTAGGTGAACCGTGTGGTAGATCAATTTCAAATTTTCAGGGATGACTCTTAGTATGAAAATCTAGATCTGATTAGTTTTTTGGCATTCTGGATAAATGTCAAGGCAGCCATTTTGGATTTTCCGTCCCAAAATCTTGCCTGTAAAGTCTTGTCTACGCGTTTTTAGGTGAACCGTTTGGTAGATCAATTTCAAATTTTCAGAGATGATTCTTAGTATGAAAATATAGAAGTGATTAGTTTTTTGGCATTCTGGATAAATGTCAAGGCAGCCATTTTGGATTTTCCGTCCTAAAATCTTGTTTGTAAAGTCTTGTTTACATGTTTTTTGGTTAACTGTGTGAGGGATCAATTTCAAATTTTCAGGGGTGGCTCTTAGTATGAAAATCTAGAACTGACTAATTTTCGGGCATTCTGGGTAAATTTTAAGGTGGCCATTTTGGATATTCCCTCCTCAAATTGTGTCGGTAAAGTCGTGTCTACTCATTTTCAGGATAACCATTTGACGGGATCACCCAAAGGTGGGGACATTTTGTACACATTTGTGTTCTTGTTTGAAATTCTCAGGGATGTTTCTACCTATGAAAGATTAGAACTGATTAGTTTTTCGGCATTCTGGGTAAATGTTAAGGCGGCTATTTTGGATTTTCCGTCCTTAAATCTTGTCTGTCAAGGCTTGTCTACAGGTTTCCAGCCAAACCGATTCAGGGATTCATTTGAAATTCTCAGGGATGTTTCTACCTATGAAAGTTTATAACTCAATAGTTTTTCGGCATTCTGGGTAAATGTTAAGGTGGCCATTTTGGATTTTACATCCCGAAAGGTGTATTCTGCTCAAGGGTGCGATTCTGTTCACCGTGTGGCTTATTTTTTTCTTGAGTTGGTTGATATTACCATTCTAGGCTTTTGTATTGCTATTCCAATTTTGTACCATAATATGACATCTTTGTAGCTCAAGATTCGTTTATATTAACAGGGCCCATGTTCAGATGTTGTGTTGATTCAATAAAGTACTATTTCACGAGATATAACAATGTATTGAATACGCAGTTTAAGTATGTTTGCATCCATTTTTAGACTACAGAAAAATATTTGATCTAGCTGACAAAGTGATAAATGTTGACAGAACTCGATATATAGTATACTAACATCTTATCTGGGTATAGGGGTGGCAGACAGCCCTCAGACCAATTTATACCCCTACCCCCCAAAAGCCATGGGGGTACTTTAATACCACCCAATAAAAAGAGTGCTAATGCATGTCAGATATTCATTGTTTTATATAGGGTAGGGTATGTTAAGGTTAGTAAGTGCCAGAAATTTCCAATTTCTAACTTTTATGGTTACCATAGAAACAGTATTTATATCTCGAAATATTTTCAATGACCCCTCCCAAATGTGTCCTTTTGATCTCAAAGTGAAATATATACAAATCTGTTTGGATTTTATGCCTGCTACTTTGTAAAAATGTATCAATATGTATATTTTAACACTTAAACACTGAAAGGTTTATATATGATCCTATAAAACAATAATATTTATCAAATATAGTCGCACATAGCTGCTTTTAGGGAAAAGTGGGCGTGGCATTCACTTTTTGGTACGTGTGTACTTGTTGCAGCATTAAACGAAAATGGACACATGGTGAACAATATCGCACCCTTGAACAGAAGATAAAGAAGTGTTAATTACAATCAGACAGTATAGATCTAGGACAAGTATACAATCTCCAAATGTAGGATTTGTAATAAACTATTCATAAGTACCATAAATACAGGACTGCTTTGAGATGAAATTCAATAAGATGAATATTGATAAGATAATGAGATAAAAGTCAATAAAATTGTTAAAATGAACAATTCATAGAATGATTTTATGACGTCAATTTGGTGAAAACCCATTAATGACACCCTTGATTTGATTACTTGTAATTTTATTGTTATTGAAGTAAAATAAAAACAAAAAATTTCCAATGTTGGGAATTTTCTCTAGTTTATGTGTGCTAAATTTATAAACAAATAGTCAAGGATAGAGTGTTCAAATCATGGGTCAAAGTTGTTATCAAAAACTTGTGTGGGGTACTATACTATTGATGAAAACGTAATTTGACTTTATTTCCAAAACCTCCAAATTTTCTCAATTACAATAGGTCGAAAATTGATGATAAATTTGATGAATTTATCGTTTATTTATCGTGATGAAGTTATCATTAATTTTCGACCTATTTTAATTGAAGAAAAAATTGGGAAAATATGGAGGTATTAGAAATGAAGTCAAATTACGTTTCCATCAATATTATAAAGTATTTCATCGCAGGTTAAGTAAATAAAAATTCAAACGTAAAGAGGCTTTAAAACGTAGTTCAATGGCCTGGGGGAGCTAATGTTGCCAAACTTATGGAGGGGAGTGTACATACATATCCTGAAACGATGACACTAAATCATTTCTTCTTCAACGTTTATAATAATGGCCTACTGTATATCGTTTTAACATTCATTACTCCGCGAATCATCCGATGTGATAACAAAACTCGAACAGCTGCTGAACTGAACATTATACAATATGAATATGAGGCACAAGCTTTTTGCGTTGTTGGTTGGTATAACTCTTCTAGCCATGGGTAAGTAATTGTCCGAGCCAATTCTCTATCATAATATGACATTTTTATTACCGACAAATAATTGTCAAGTCAACGTTCGCATTTTCTGAATATATGGTCTTCTGCAATCCCTTCTGTGCTTAACGACGAATAATTTCGGTAATTTACAGTTGAACTTCAACTTTGAAATAAAAAATCTTATTACATTAAGCATTTATGGATTTGCAAGAATAATATAATTTTTCAGGATTAACCTCAAAAACAAAGTACGGACCTTGTAAAAACACTTGCAAAAAGTTGAAACTTGGAAAATGTTCCAGAATATGCAGGATCGCTGAAGTATGTCATTTATATTTATTATAAATAAATTATTTGAACAATAGCTCAATTTCAATGAAAATACAAAAGTGCATTATTTTAAATGAAGGTCTACTTTTTATAAGTTCCACATTCCCAAATATCATGGGCTCTCAACTAGAGCTCCAGATTTCAGTTTTTCTGCATTCCATAGATCATTTCTATGATATACTTTTTGCTCAACGCCAATGTTATCCTTATGTATTTTACCTAAACAGTATTATTAGATTTTATGTGTCCTTTGCCTGTCACAGAATAGTACAATTTGGAATTCCTGCTGGAAAACATGCGCATCCTCTTCTAATGAGTTGAACTATGACGCAGTCCTCAGTGGATGCCTTCAACAGTGTAAAGGTAAGGAAATACAATATATTGATACAAACCAAGAGTTTATGTACTAGTACCAGTGGCCCCCGCCTGGTTATAAACACGTTACATCTTTATAACAAAACCGATGAACTTCCGTTGGAAAGAATTTGTAAGATTTTCTTTTTTCATCAACAAAGAGGTTGATTTCTATCCAAATATTTTACCCGTTTGTTAAAAGTAAGACATTTACGAGCAAATATATCAGCAACTCGAATAATTAGGGAAAATTCCCCCACTTCGGGCCCAATCTGGCTGCGGTAGGGATATATGTCTAAAATAGTTACCGTAGCTACTTCGTTCATAAACAGTCTTCAATACGTCCATTTCATTCGCAGTTCGTCCAGGTCGCACCACGTCGGTGTGCAACGTAGTATAAACTGTCCCTTAGTCTAGAAGGTCATCATGACCTGATTACCGAACGGTATGGTCGCCATCGAATTTTGAATCGATTCAAAATTCTAAATCACATACCCCGTCCGGGAAAGTCCATAAAGTTCGTAAACAGACCGTAGAACGTTGTAGCTACGTTCATTCAGTTCGCACACAGTTTAAAACCGATTCGGCAACGTTTTGACGATCACCAGAAAATTTTGAGCATGCTCTAAGTGCTTTTCATGAAGTTTGTAAACAGATCCCAAACGGTTTTTAGTGGGTTCTTAGTACGTCAAATCCGTTCGTGCACAGTTTAAGCCCGTTTTCGAGAACGTAGTGAGAACTAGTTTGGTGTGATAGTAGTTTAATCTAACGCTCTACATCTATACTATTTGTTATTTCTCTGTAGTGAATTTTGACAAAATAGTTCATAATGTGTCGTCGAGCGCAGGTGGTCCTGTTTTCACCATGGACGGAACCTTTTACTTGGTATCATATGGATGTGAAATCTTCAAAATTGATTTAAAAAATAACAAGGTTAGATCTTACTCTTCACCCGCCATATATCTAAATCTACACGTTTTTCTCCCATCCAAGTTGTTTACTGTAACAATCATACGATTAGACTACGGTGTTCAACGAAATTTGTAGTATTGATTTATGAAATTAAACTTTCAACTTTACAGAGGAATTATGATCCCTAAATAAACGTGTCCTCAAGTTTAATGTTGATTATTTTCCTCTAACGACCATAATCTTGCAGACTTTAATCTGTCGATCTGCTGTCACACCAAATGCACCATCTTCCCATTTCACGGGCCTGTCTATCCTCTTATAACCTTGAAATTAGATCTCGATCACAATGCAGATGGTACCAAATCTTAAAGCTGATTAACTACTTCATGCCATCTTGAATAATGGCGTCTATTTTGGATTCTCTTGGATATTGGTGCTTA